>BLSH010150464.1:305538-338672 GCA_018402905.1 Glandirana rugosa | reverse complement strand
CTGGCACATCCACAACAACTAACTTGGAGGGTGCAGAGTTAAACCCCCCCCCCCAGACTGGCTTTACTGACAAGTGGATATTCTTTGGCACACAAACACTTTGTTGTCTGGCACAGAAGCACCTTGGAGCACTATTGGGTTCTTTAATATACTTTTATTCTATTTACTTGCACTAGGATCATTTACCTAGTTGATGAATCATTATCATTTAATTAGTTCTTGATTTTGTTATTTTATAGATACATCGCAGAGGTCACTGTACACTCTTATATTTATATATTCATTTATCATTTATTATTCATTTTGTCTTTAGTGGTTTCACTTGCACTTTATTTAGCACAGCGGATGTGAGTTTCCATCACATGAATTGTTTGTAATTTATATTGTTGCATATATCAGTCAGAGTGCTCAGTATCCATATCCATTTTTTATCACTACATATATACTCCCTTTAGTACCTTGCATATGGATTGTGGAATACATCATGGGACATTTTCTCCTTTTAAATGCTGTCTGCCGTGTCCGTCCCCCGCCGGTTTCCCGTTTAGGCGCCGCCGGCCCCGCCCCCTCAGCTCCTGCGCCAGGCGTCATCCGCTGGCCCCATGTAGAGCAGCTCTTGAAGCCATTTTTGGATTGTAAGTATGGAGTACCTACCTCACTAGGTCCCCTGCCCTATACCTTACCTGCTAATACTGTTATCATCTCTGCCCACATCTAATTGGTACTTTTTTTGTAGATGACATGCATCTACTCCTGAGGAAGCGAGCCGTGCTCGCGAAACGCTTCGAGAATATAGATGCTTACTACTATTAATACCATTCCATCATGTACCATATTCATACATGCTTTTGACTGCATTATTTTGTACTACATTGTTGCTTATGGGCAATATATATGTGTACATTCCATTGTGTCATTATGTTTTTATGATCTGCAAATAAAATCATTCAATTTACTATTTTTATATGTGTTGACCTTATACAGACCTCATTTAAAGTCCCAGGGGGCGTCCTTTTCTGTTTTGTTTCATATTACAATAGGGATGGAGGTCTGATATAAGCAGAGGGCAATCACTAGACCACCCCCCCCCTATTCCCTCCTGGAGAGTGTTCTTGATCTGGCCAACTGTTGTGAAGGGTGTTTTCTTCACCAGGGAAAGAATTCTTCGGTCATCCACCACAGTTGTTTTCCATGGGCTTCCGGTTCTTTTGGTTTTGCTGAGCTCACCGGTGTGTTCTTTCTTTTTAAGGATGTTCCAAACAGTTGATTTGGCCACCCCTAATGTATTTGCTATCTCTCTGATGGGTTTGTTTTGTTTTTTCAGCCTAATTATGGCTTCACTGATAGTGACAGCTCTTTGCATCTCATATTGAGAGTTGACCGCAAGAGATTCCAAATGCAAATATCACACTTGAAATGAACCCTGGACCTTTTATCTGCTCCTTGTAAATGGGATAGTGAGGGAATAACACACACCTGGCCATGGAACAGCTGAGCAGCCAATTGTCCCATTACTTTTGGTCCCTTAAAAAGTGGGAGGCACATATACAAACTGTTGTAATTCCTACACCATTCACCTGATTTGGATGTAAATACCCTCAAATTAAAGCTGAAAGTCTGCAGTTAAAGATCATCTTGTTTGTTTCATTTCAAATCCATTGTGGTGGTGTATAGAGCCAAAAAGATTAGAATTGTGTAGATGTCCCAATATTTATGGACCTGACTGTATATACACACACTCCTTACTGATTTACATCAGCAGAGCACACGCAAGGAGTATAATGTGCCTGTAACCAGGAATTGATGTGTGCGCATGGGTATTAAGCAGGGCCGCCATCAGGGGGGTACAGGCAGTACTGTTGTAAGGGGCCCCAGTCTCTCAAGGGCCCTTACAACAAAAGACTTTAGCAGTCTTTAACATTGGAGTCTATGGGAGGGGGACATCCTTCTCCCAAACCATAGCCAATAAAAATACCAAACTTTAGTCACATAGAGAGCGCCCCCTGGGCAATAACTGGGCCAGGTTTGGGACCTCCAGCTTCTATGGTTCGGTCGTACCAGGTCCTCAAAGTGACCAGTCATTGACCGGCAATTGTCAGGTGAACTTCAGACTTAACATTGGAGTCTATTGGGGGGGCACCCAGTTTGGGGACACCGTTCTCCTGAACCATAGGCGATAAAAATACCAAACTTGGGTCACATGGAGAGGGCCCCCTGGACCACAACTGGTCCACATTTGGGACCTCTAGCACTTATGGTTCAGCATGAGGTCTTATTGCAAACATTGGGTGAGGCTGTGCTGCCTGTGCACTGTTTGTTTAACCCCTTGGATCCCACACTGGCATGCATTGCGCACTTCACTTGAATGGGTCATGCTTAGCAGGCTATACCCGGTAAGTGTGACAGGGTGTATAATTCCTACTGGGGCTGCGACATGTGTACACCCCTGGCCAGTGGGCAGATGTGGTGGAATGGCCCTGTGGGAAGGCCCTGGTGAATGTTGGTGGTCAGAAAGGGGGGTGCAGGTCTAAAGCTGTTTAAGATGCCCCAACATTTCTGATGGCTGCCCTGGCAGGAAGGGAATGTTTGGTGATCCCACATGAACAAATAAAAAAACCCATCTCCACCAAATATAGCTACCGCATCCTCCCCCACACAGTGTAAGCACGAGTTTATTTCCTACACTTACCCATCAAATGAGTAGCACCTCCTCTTTGCTGAAATGGAACCTCGCTATATCCACCTATATAGAAATCCTGACCAGCAAAGGCACTTCCGAGTGAACACAATGACATTCCAAGGTCAGAGGGCAAAGCCACACTTGCTTGCGAATATTTGATCGCAATCACAATTTTTTTTTTTTTCTAGTAATAGGCAGGTGAATGAAAACGACAAAGGCTCAGTTTGAGACGTACAACACTGCCTATCCACCAGCTAAATTCAGTAGGAGTGCCAGTTCACACTTGTGCAGTGCGGGAACCCTGCAAATCCACTGCAGGTTCCCACATCGCATTTCACACTGCCATCTGTGACCTGCTGGGAGTGTCAATATATTGTTAATGACACCCACATTTCAGCTCACATATCACAGTGCAAACAGTTCAGACATTAATCAGATCGCATGGGTTTGAACACTCATGCAATCCAATTCTGGTGCGGACCAAGGAAAAAAAAAAAAAAAGGTCCTGTGCAAGTTTGGTCCGAATGCAATGCAAATTCAGCCATACTATCTGTCTGAAATCGCATTGCATGGACAGCGCATGTGACTTGCACTGCAGTGTGAATCAGACGCAATCTTGCACAGTACAGCAGTGTGAACCGCCTCTTACCTGCAATTCTCCAGACCTGTTAAAAGAAAAAGACTCCACTTAAACATCCTTTATCATTTACTTGCAGGTGTGCTGAAGAGATTAGGTTTTTTTTAATCCACGATTACATCTTTTTATAATTTGTCATTAGACAAAGACAGTTCATTTCTCCAAACCCAGCTCCCCCCAAAACAAATTTAAAAAAAAAATAGCTCAAGAATTTACATTTATTTGCACTGCAGCAACACAATTAAGTACATTCATTTAGTGGCATTAGTATATTAGGTGGTACATTCAGACAAACATTTAGCAATTAGGATCTAATGGCCCTGCTCATAGGAGCTTACAATCTAAATTTTTTCCAAGCCTTATAGTGGACATAGCTTTAATTTCACAGTGTATAGCAGGCTACACATTTCATAGTATAACTACTCTCAACAGACACCAACCACCAACAAATGTTTAGCTGCAAGATTATACAAAATTACAAAAAAAAGTCAGTCATTCTTAAAAAAAATACAAAATATTAAAAAGACACATATTCCAAACATTAACACCCACCGCCCCACATTCCACACACATACATTGGTGACGGTTCTCCTGGAAGATGCATTTCTGTGTACATGATTAAGCAATGAGATCAAAGAGTAGAAGGTCAGCAGATGCTCCCAAGCCATGAATGCATGGTCAGACAGCAACAATACACAACATTGACAGCAAAGCCACACTTTTGATGGACAAAATTCACAAGAATTTCAACTAACAGCCCAAGTAAGGCATTTGTCATTATGCACAATATCAGCCCTACTTCCCCCAAAAACCACAGCAAATAACACGACCCCTTCACAGGGCAAACCAACCCCTCTACTGCAGCCATTTATATAACATAGGTTGTATTGTTAGCACACCAACACACCCAATGAAAGTACACGCCCACCAGTGTCATTCAATCTGTCTCTTCATGTCTGCCTAACTCTATAGTGATTGCACCTGATAAACAAGAACACTTACAATTTGCAAATGTGTTAGCCCACGCAATATTGTCAAAACGCCTGCCTTTATACACGCATGAACTTTAATGGCATCCCAGTCTTAGTCCGTAGGGTTCAATATTGAGTTGGCCCACCCTTTGCAGCTATAACAGCTTCAACTCTTCTGGGAAGGCTGTCCACAAGGTTTAGGAGTGTCTATGGGAATGTTTGACCATTCTTCCAGAAGCACTTTTGTGAGGTCAAGCACTGATGTTGGATGAGAAGGCCTGGCTCACAGTCTCTGTTCTAATTCATCCCCAAGGTGTTTTATCGGGTTGAGGTCAGGACTCTGTACAGGCCAGTCAAGTTCCTCCACCCCAAACTCACTCATCCATGTCTTTATGGACCTTGCTTTGTGCACTGGCCAAAATCAGGAGGGGGGATTATGGTGTGGGGTTGTTTTTCAGGGGTTGTTCTTTCACACTTGTGCTACTTGAAATGTGTGCGATTTTACCGCGATTTGCTGCAAATTTTTGCTGAAATGTTTTGCAGTGATTTGATGTGACTTGAAGCAATGCCTGTGTAATCCTGAGGTCTATGAACCTCAAGTCACATCAAAGTCGGACCAATGTAGTGCAGGGACTATTTTGAAGTCACTGCGACTGGAAGTCACACAGATATGAATGGAAATCATGGGGAACGACTTGTCATGTGACTTTGCAGTCCCAAGTCACAGCAAAAGTCGCACAAGTGTGAAAGGGGCCTGAAGATGATGTCCAATGAGCACCATTCATATCTGTGCGACTTCAAAGTAGTCCCTGAACTACTTTGGTCCAACTTTGAAGCAACTTGAGGTCGATAGACCTCATAATTACACAGCTATTGCTTCAAGTCACATCAAAATCACGGCAAAAAATTGCAGTAAAAAATCGCGGTAAATGGCGGTAAAGTCATGCAACTTTCAGGTCGCACAAGTGTGAAAGCTGCCTTAGCCCAGGTTCACATAGGTGCGATGCAGGAACCAGCACGATTTCAGCACCTGCATCGCACCTCTCCCACAGGCAGTTCACACTGCCTTCTGTGAACCGCTGCGGGTGTCAGTACAATATTAATGACACCCCCAGATTGGTTCATAGATCGCAGTGCTAACTGTGGATTCCGATAGGAATGGGATAGCATGAGTGAGAACATCCATGCAATCCAATTCTGGTGCGGGAAAAAAAGGTCCCTGCACTGCTATAGCTGCAAAGGCTCGGCTAAATCAAATTTGAACCCTACAGACGAAAACTGGGATGCTATTAAAGTTCATGTGTGTATAAAGGCAGGTGTCCCAATACTTTTGGCAAGATCGCAGATTGTGCAAGATTTGCAATGGTGGTGGGACCCTCGTCTACATAAAATGCTACACTTATATAAAACTTGGGGAAGGACATGTTTTTAACACAGGAAGAACTAACAGCCTTTCTACAGTATGTGGCAGCTTTGGGATTTGAACCTCTAAACCCCAGCTTTGCTCAGCAGAAGTGCTAAGCCCTTAGCCACATTCATGGAGCATCAATTGCTGTGATGTCAAACAGTCCTAAGTCTCAGTGGTGCAATAAATGAACCAATGCAGATGTACTGTGGAAGGCTGGATATTGACAATTGAACAACCTGTTTCCGGCATATGCCATATGTTTTGAAGGTTTGTTATGGCTCAGTACTGTGAGCATTCTAGAAGATCTCTCATTTTGGGGCATTTACCTTGGTAAAAAGCTGCAATTATTGCTGGATGGGAAATGTTAAGGCTGATTATAGTCCTTGCCCATAGAAAGCATGTGACACAATTTGCAATAGTGGTGGAACCCTCCTACACATAAATACTACATTTAGACATAATTTTTGTAAGGACATGCGTTATGAGAACAGAAAACCTCTCTACGTGAAGTGATATGCTTGGGATGCAAAATGTTAGAGAAATCCTGCTCTTTTTGGACTTTTAAGCGCTAAATGCGCGTTCGTGCGCGCACGCACTTGAAACGGCTCTATTTCAGCTGTGCACGCCCTGTAGCAAGTGCTTTCTGATCTACAGCATTTAGTGTGAGTTCCTGATCTACCTGTATTCTGATTATCTGTTTCTGTGACCCGGCCTGCCTGACTTTGCTGATTTCCACCTGTATTTCCACCCCTGGATTGCCTACGACCACTCCTCTGCCTAACCCTGCTGTACTTCTGCTGCCCACCTGTTGACGACCCTGCCTGAACCTGACCATCCATCCGCCTGCTCCTTCTGTACTACATTGCCAGCCAGCTTAACGACCCAGGCTGTACAACCACGCTTCTAGTGCACGAGTGCACCAATGGACTTTTACCAACACCAGTGACCCAGTCCGACCCTCGTGCCATCCTGCACTCCCGAGCCACCTGTCTACGCTACCAGGGGTTCCCGAGTCAGGGTCATAAGTGAGGTTACCCACTGCATAAGCCAGACTCATCCACCAGGTACGTGACACAAACCCAGAACCTCTATGTTGCTAGGTAGAAACATTAAGCTATTAGCCACCAGTCTGCCAAGTGTGCAACCCTCCTACACATAAATACACATATACTGCATTTCTTTGGACATATAGGTGGTGGAATTACATTAGTCTGGAGTTTATCCACTTCAAGACCATGCCTGTTTTTTTGGGTTCGGTGTTTACGAGTTAGAACCAGGTTTTTTTTGCTATAAAATTACTTAGCACCCCAAAACATAATATATTTTTTTTTCTAACACCCTAGAGAATAAAATGGCGGTCATTGCAAAACTTTATGTCACACTGTATTTGCACAGTGGCCTTCCTAGTGACCTCTTCACAGGGCAAACCAACCCCTCTACTGCAGCCATTTATACAACATCGGTTGTATTGTTGGCACACCAACACGCCCAATGAAAGTACACGCCCACCAGTGTCATTCAACCTGTCTCTTCATGTCTGCCTAACTCTATAGTGATTGTACCTGATAAACAAGAACACTTACAATTTGCAAATGTGTTAGCCCACACGATATTGTCAAAACGCCTGCCTTTACACAAAAAAAAAATACCTTAATACCAAAAAAAAATGGGCTCTTTTTTTTTTTTTTTTTTTTACTTTCAAAGATTTTTATTTTTGAAATAGTACAAAACAAGTCAATGTAGTACAACAGCATAAATGTCAGGAAATCAGAAAATTGAATAATCTACTGTCTTCGTTACCTTACTTGACTTTCCCTATTTTAAACCAGCGGAAGCTAGGTGTTCTAGGGTCTAGAGAAGTACATTGGCATATGACCTAACAAGCAAGAGTGATATGCTAATGAATTCCCACCCTCCAGGCACCCCATAACTGGATCAAGCTGTGCACGGAGAGGGGAGAAAGCTTAATTATGAGTACTTAGGTTATTAGCCTGCTTCCTATTGCAGAAGAAGGTCCTTTTAATAGGGTAGGTGTAGGTAATGACCCCCAGTCGGGGGCATCATACTCACCAGGGTAACAGCTTAATTAGGAACCATCAGAAACAAAAACCAAATTAAGTCTGAAGTACTGGAAAGGAGAAGAAGAGGGAAAGGTAATATAGGGGAAGGGAAGGGAAGAAGCACCTTGTATTAGTTACAGATAGCTCTATCTGGTTGTGGGTTATGTCCTGGAACGAAAGAGATCCCTATGTATTCAGCCCAGGGTTCCGAAATCCCCTCGAACCGTTTGGTGGTGTCCGATAGGATACTGGCCAACCTTTCCTGGGACATAATCCAAGAAATTTTCTGTACTGTTGCTGCGAAGGACACCCTTGGTTTTTTCCAGGATTTAGCGATAGAGAGTTTGGCTCCGGTCAAGATGAAGTGAACCAATTTCCTGTTGGGCTTAGGCAGGTTTGGGATGTGTGCGTTAAGCAGGGCGATCTCAGGGGACCTAGGCACCTGGGACTTGGTCAATTTCTCAATGAGGTTAAAGATTTTCCTCCAAAAGGGTCTAATCCTTGGGCATTCCCACCAGATATGCGGCATTGAGCAAAGAAGGGCGCAGCCCCTGAAGCACTGAGGGTTAGCCAAGGGATATATGCGGGCCAGTTTAGATGGGGTGAGGTACCACCTAGTGATGACCTTTATACTCGCCTCCATGAGTACAGTGTTTAAGATGCCTCGGGAGGACTCGGTGAGAGCCCCGTGCCATGATTCTAGGTCCCATGAGATCTGGAGGTCCTCCTCCCACTGCTTCATATATGGGGCCTTTTCCGTCGTTTGAGTGAGGGCTGCATAAACTACCGAAATGCCTCCCCTTTGCTCCGTGGCTTGGCCACACCCTGTTTCATAGGCTGATATTCTAGGAGGAAGAGGCTTCTCTTTCCAGATATGTTTCAGGAAATGAGAAATGTGTTGGAATCTGAATTTTTCAGAGGCAGGAATATCCAGTTTGCTTACGCAGTAGCCCATAGAGATAGGTCCCGAGGGGGAGAAAAAAATGTCCTATACGGTACAGCCCCTTGTCCAGCCACCATTGAAACG
Source organism: Glandirana rugosa (assembly GCA_018402905.1). NCBI lineage: Eukaryota > Metazoa > Chordata > Amphibia > Anura > Ranidae > Glandirana > Glandirana rugosa. Next base: position 329,889 of record BLSH010150464.1, on the reverse strand, counting down.
CTTTAATAGCTAAGCCGGGAGGGAAATCCGGGTTGTGGAATATGTGTGCTAACGGAGTCAGAGTAGACACCAATTCAGAGTGGTTGCGTAGTGAATCCCATAGAGCAAAGGAGTGTGAGAGGGTCGGGGATAATATAGGGGGTCTCTTCTTCGGATGAGTCCAAAGGAGGAAGTCTATAGTGTACTGCGGAACTGCCTGCCGTTCGATCTGAATCCAGTCCAGTTTCTCAGACAAACTCGGGAGAGTTGGGCTAATCTAGCTGCTTGGAAGTATTTAAGGAGCGAGGGTAAACCCAGACCTCCTTTCTTCCTATGGTGATATAACGTACTTTGGGGAAACCTGAAGCCAGAGCAGCCCCAAATAAACTTGAGAATTTTACTCTGGAGGGATCTAAGATGGTGTCTCCTAATGGGTACCGGTAGGGCTCTAAACAAGTATAGAATCCGTGGGAGGAGAGTCATTTTGACTGCGTTAATTCTACCCAACCAGGAGAGATTACTTTTGGACCATGTTTTTAGATCGTTCTCTAATTTACGAGGGGAAATTGCTAACATATAAGTCCTCTATCTTGGCCGTCAGGTTAATGCCCAAGTATCGGATAAAAGATCGGCTGCATTTGTAAGAGAAAGAGTGTTGTAGAGAATTGACTATGTCCTGCAAGAGGGAGATGTTCATCGCTTGGGATTTGGAGTAGTTGACTGCTAGTCCTGAATGTTCAGCAAAGGCGTCTAATAGTTGGTTAAGGTTGGGGAGAGATGTATGGGGGGAGGTCAAGAACAAAACTATGTCGTCTTCAAATCTGTATCTGGGGTCCACAGGAAACTCCTTTGATATCCGGGTTTTGGCGGATAGCAGTTGCCAGGGTTTCAATAGCTATGGCGAAGATAAGTGGTGAAAGAGGACAACCCTGTCTTGTCCCTCTGGCTATGACTATCGGGTCAGAGAGGTATCCCTGTAGCCTTATTTGGGCTGAGGGGCGGGAGTATAGGGCTCTAATGACCCCCAAGAAGCGCTGGCCGAATCCCCAGGCCTCCAGAATCATAAGTATATAGTTCCAGGAAACCAAGTCGAAGGCCTTCTGGAGATCTAGGGAAAGGACCATGCCTCATTGTTTAATGCCGCCCTCCCAATCGGATTGGAGAATGGAGATCAGGTCGATAGCCCTGCGTGTCTGGCCTGGACCCTGTCTACCTGGGATAAACCCTGCCTGGTCTTTATGGATATAGGAATTGATAAACGAGGATAACCTATTAGCCAGGATCTTCGTTAAGATTTTGATGTCATTGTTAATCAACGATATGGGTCTATAGTTACCGACCTCTTCAGGGTTCTTATCAGGTTTTGGGATGACCGTTATGTAGGCCCTGTTAAGCTGAAAGTCCAGAGGAGTGCCCTGAGTTTTGTAATTAAAAAACTTAGACATATGGGGGGTGAGTGTCTCAGCAAAAGCCTTGTAATAGGGTATAGATAGACCATCAGGACCGGGGGCCTATCCCTTTCTTAAGTTCCTGATGGCATCCCCCACCTCTGCCTCTGAGAATTGAGCTTCCAAAATCTGTTTGTGTTCGAGTGATAGGGAGGGGAGGGGGATATCCTCCAGGAATGCGGACAGGGAGTCTGGGTGATGTCGCTTAGGTGTGCCGTATAGATCTGAATAAAACTTGTGGAAGGTCTCCACAATTTTCTTTGGGTTGGTGGTGAGGCCGTGGCCAGGTACTCTAATTTTGGGGAGTTGATTTAGGCGACATTGCGGGGAAAGTCTAGTTGCTAACAGTATGCCTGGTTTGTCCTTTTGTGTGTAGAGCTTTTGACCACTCCAACGGATTGATTCTCCGCTTTGGTTGTTAGTGCCATATTAAGCTCTAACCTGGCTTTGTCAAGTTGGGCGGTAAGAGTTTTGGAGGGGTTGATCTTATGCGCCGCCTGTAGAGACGCATACGATTTTTCCAATTTGATCAGGTCCGCTGCCCTCTCTTTTTTAATTCGCGAAGCTATCTGTATCAACTTTCCCCTGATGAAAACCTTATGAGCTGCCCATAAGACTTCCGGAGGTCCCATCTCTGTCATTTAGAAGAAAGTATTCCTTGAGGGAATTATTGATTTCAGAGACTCTGATAGGATCAGCTAGCAATGATTCATTTAGTCTCCACTGTGGGTGTTTTGCATAGAGGGGGTCGGAACGAATTTGCATAAGGACGAGGGAATGGTCGGAGAGTGGGGTGTCAATTATCCGTGAATTCAATGCCAGGGGGGGTCTCATGGGCCTCCATTAATAGATGATCTATTCGTGCATATGAATTGTGAGGATGCGAGAAATGAGTGTAATCTCTCCTGGTTGGGTTCAGTTCTCTCCATACGTCTGATAAATTAAATGAGTGAAGCAATTTGGCTAGTTTTAAGCTCCCTCTGGTCGGGCGTATTAGCTGGTGCCCCAGAAGTTCAGATTTATCAAGCCCTTGGTCAAGGGCGACATTAGAATCTCCTCCCAGGATGACCCTGCCTTCCAGGTGAGGCTGGATGGAGTCTAACATTACTTTAAAGAAATTGAGTTGATTTTTATTAGGGGCATAATATGATATGAATGTGTATATAATTCTGTCAATGGAGCCTTTGACCAAGATATATCTTCCCTCTGGGTCTTTGATTTCCTTAAGGAGAGAAAAGCCTGAGGTTTTGGAGAATAGGACCGCCACCCCTTTAGTTTTGGAGTCCGCGTTAGCTAGAAAGAAAACAGGAAAGTATGTATGGAGGAATGTGGGGCTGTACCGCAAGGGGAAGTGGGTTTCTTGTAGCAAAACTACATCTATATTAAGTGATTTGTAGTGGGACAACATTTTCCTTCTTTTTAAAGGAGAGTTTAGCCCTTGGGCATTGTGGGTAGCTATTTGGAGGTGTCTATTGGAAGCCTTAGCCATGGGGTTTGTGGATAACGTAGCTTATGTCTGCAGCAGCACTCACCCTAGAAACGGAGGTCCCCATAGGGTTGGAGGAGCGTCCAAGGAGGATCAGGAACCCTGGGCCACAGCTGACTAGCCCCAGAGGTATCTGGGACATGAAAAGAAGTTAGGTGCTTCAGCCAAAGGATAAGGAGGGGGAGAGAGGAGGAGAAGAGAGGGTAGAAACAACTAAAGCAAATACATCTACAAATGGCTGGCGGGGGCGGTGTCAGGGGGGAGAGCAGCCCCCCCTGATCCGTCGGCCCTACCCTCCTAGGACGGATACAAGCAACAACAAGGTAAATAGAAATCATAATTATCTGACCCGTCAAGGTCAGACGTCTTATCCCGAGGAAGTCCGAAATGAAGTCCCCGGGGTAAGTGGAGGCGCATGGGGACTTACCCCGGCCAAGTCACCCCTTGATTAGGCTTAAACCGTACAAAAAAGGTAGGAGGGACTCAAGACATATATACTAAGTGAGAACGATATGAGGTGTCCATGAACTTAAGCCCTAAATGGGGGAATGAAGACTTCTGTCCACATCAAGGGTAAAACTGGAACATGTAAAACTAGTGAATTAATATGAGTACAATCAGAGAGCCTCTGATCAATCAACAAGGAGGGGGAGCTGGGTAGCTCCAATCACAAGGCATTTCTCTTGAGCAAGTGAAGATAGCTTCCAAAGCCCAAAAGGATTCCAAGTCTATGAAGCAAGGGGAAAAAAGCCTATGTCCAGGCGGACCTTTTGACGAATTATGAAGGTCTGTTGTCTTTCGCCTTCTTACTCTTGGACTTGGACCAGAGTGGGGAGACAGGGCTGGATGGGAGCGGTCTCTTAGTGTGGGATCCAGAATGGTCGGTGAGGTCCATTGGTGCTTCTTGGGATATTAGCTTGAAGTGAAGGAGGAGTTTTTCCCCCTCTGCAAGACTGGAGAAGGTGTATGTTTTCCCTTTCAGGTTAAATTTAACGGCAAACGGGAAAGCCCACCAGTATTTAAGCTCTGCTCGTTGCAAGATCAAGAGGAGTGGTTTGAGAGTTCTTCTTTTTTGGATAGTATTCGGGGATAAGTCGGCAAAGATCTGGACTTGGTGACCCATACAAGAGATGTGGGAGTTGGAACAAGAGGCTCTCATTAGCTCCTCTTTAATGGCATAAAATGCGATTTAACTATGATGTCCCTGGGGGAGCCATCTTTTCTTGGGGGTCCCAAGGCTCTGTGAGCTCTTTCCAACTCTAATCTGTGTTTAGGAACATTTGGGATAACAGATTGGATCATATCTTGGATCGCAGGGGTGACTTCGGTGATGTTCTCCGGGAGGCCTCTCACTCTAAAGTTGTATCGACGTGACCTGTTTTCCAGGTCGTCTATTCTTGCTAGGGCGGTATCCAGTTGGTCCTGTAGCACTTGTAAGCGGTCAGAATTTTGGTTGGTTCTGGCTACAGTAAAGTCCAATTTCTGTTCGATAGCGTCCATTCTGGAACCGAGATTATTAAAATCTGCTTTTATATCCCCTGTGATTTTCGCCGCCGTGTTCGCTAGTCCCCTTTCTAGGAGATTGGAGAATTTGATGAACAATTCCGCTGTATTGAGAGCGGGATCCTGGGCTGATTGGCTACGAAAGTTCATCTCTTGCTGCCGTGAAAGGGGACGAGCTGCCGGGGTGAAGGGGGAGTCGTCCATTGTGCGTCGGAGGAGCGATTCATTGGAGGCAGGGGAGATGAATTGAGGATGTTGAACTGGCAAGTTAGGCCCCGGGGTGAGGGTAACCAGTGAGATGATTGGTCTTTGTTCCAAGACAGGTTCCTGGGATGACGAGGGCAAGAGGGCCCCAGGTGAAGCCATATCTAGGAGGGGAACGAGGTCAGGATCTGTGGCAGGGTATAACCGTGTCCTCCTGGCCGATGTTCCCTGCATGCGGTGGGCTTTTAGGGTACCTGAACAGGGAGAGGCTTTGATGACACCCTGCCGTTCAAAGTGTGTGTAAAAGTTCTGGGGGTGTATGGTACCCTCTGGTATTGAAGGAGCCTTCTTGTCTCAATAGATCTGCACTTAGAGTCCATATGGGTGTGAAACCCTATGATGGATGTGCTGATAAGAGGCCTGATCCCAGGGGTCTTTGTTTGGACCTTTAGAGGGGAGCTCCCCTCTCTGGAGACTCCTCTGGATGGAGAATGGGTGGGCAGAGAGCTTGCGGAGCTCCTAAGGCCTTATCGGCGGCCATCTTGGTCCACCCGGCTTTGGTAAAATCCCCCTTTATAGCGGTGGGCCACCCTGGGGAGAGCCTTCTTCTGACTTATAGGCGCTGTAGGACCCGAACGGGGCCGTGTGAGGGGTCCCAAAAGCCTAATCCTGCGCTGTGGGGGCCTTGCTCTGTGCTAGGCCCCGGCCATATTGGTACACCCTTGGAGAGGGTGAACTGAATACCTCGGTCTTGGGGGAAGTCCTCCAGGGCTTTCTTGAGGCTGTTGTGGTGTTCCCTCTGCTTGGGGGGGTTGTCCCCCTTCATAGCGGGTCCCTCCTAGTGAAGCTGGCGGGGATAGCGGTGCCGGTAGCCAGGGTAAGTGCGGAGCTCCAGGATCAGCCGTTCATCTCGGAGCTCCTGCGCATGCGCACTCAAAAATGGGCTCTTTAAGACCGTTGGGCAGACGTGACTTCTGACGTCATTTCTGCCCTGCCGTGTTATGGAGCCGCTCAGTCGGCTCACGGACATTGGGGGGGGACGGGTCTGGTAAGCGGCAGAGATGACGGGAAAGTGGCGAGAGGGGGGGTCACTTCTCCCTCCGCTAATAAAAGTGATCTTGCGGTGAATCTGCCACTGAGACCACTTTTATCTTGTGCAGAATCGCCAGAAGAAAAAAACGGTATGTGAATGGTGCCTGCAGCTGCAGGCACCATTCAGATATCACCACTCAAACCCAAGGACATCATATGACGTCCGGCGGTACGGAAGTGGTTATTCTGTGCTCTTTGATGGTGCTTGGAGTGTAGAACAGTGATGTTATTGCAACAGCAATGGTATTGTTTGTGCTTTGTGAATATACCTGTGTGAGTTTGGGAAAAGATTTTTATGAGATGGACAGCAACAAGCGAGGGACAGAGAAGAAAATATTTTACCAAAACAGGAAGATTACACATTCTAACATTCTTAAAAACAAATTAGATTATGAAATTGCAACATTGTTGCAGGGGCAATTTGTTTGAGAGAAAGATACATTTCATCTCAACATGAAAAGGATTTCTTTAGGGAAGTTACAATTGTACCATTAGAATCATTGGCTGAAACGTACATTGGGCTATATAACGCAAATTTACTATAGCACCCTCTAAAAAAGGTACGGGAGATAAAATGAGGGAATTTTCTTGTCTGAGCATGCTCAGTTGTGCTAATCAATAGTCATGAAAAAAAGGGGGGATTTGGCTCTTTTCAGACTTTCAATGATATTTCAGGTTATATATCACTTTTTTAAAAACTGTAAAAGCAGATCATCATTAAACAAGATACGACATTTTAACCTGTACAGATCCGCGCTATAGCCGAAAGATGGCTAAAGCGCAGATCTCAATTTCCGGGTGGACGTCCATGGACGTCCGCCCTTTGCACGCTCCCAGCCTGCAATCGCAGGCGCGCAGCCGGGAATATCTGTGATCGCTGTGTCCCTTGGACACAGCCAATCACAGATCGTGGTAAACGGCCAATCACAGCGGCCGTTTACCATGTGATTGGCGGGTCCAATGAAAGATGATCTCAAATGTAAACATATGAGATCATCTTTCGTTGCCTGCCTTCTCTCCTCACACAGACACCGCTGTGTGAGGAGAGAGAGCAGTCTGTGCTACTACATTTTTTGTGAGTGATTTCATATTAGTCTGCTAAGAAACTGCCCATCATAGTGCCACCTCTCAGTGCCACCTGTCAGTGCCACATATCGTCAGTGCCACCTATTAGTGCCATCTGTCAGAGCCACATATCATCAGTGCCACCTGTCAGTGCCATATATCATCAGTGCCACCTATCAGTGCCATCAAGTGTCACATATCATCGTGTCATCAGTGCTACGTGTCAGTACCTCCTGAGCTGTCTTCAGTGCCACGTGTCAGTGCCTCCTGAGCTGTCTTCAGTGCCACGTGTCAGTGCCTCCTGACTTGTCATCAGTGCCACGTGTCAGTGCCACTTTCGTTGGCACCTGTCAGTGCCATCAAGTGTCATCAGTGCCACATGTCATAAAGTTCCACCTGACCTGTCATTAGTGCCACCTGACCTGTCATTAGTGCCACGTGTCAGTGCCACCTGACCTGTCATCAGTGCCACATATCAGTGCCACATATCAGTACCACCTGTCAGTGCCACCTATCAGTGCCATCAAGTGTCACGTCATCAAAGTGTCATCAGTGCTACGTGTCATAAAGTGCCACCTGACCTGTATCAGTGCCACGTGTCAGTGCCACACATCAGTGCCACCTGTCAGTGCCATCAAATGTCATCAGTGCCACATTTCATAAAGTTCCACCTGACCTGTCATCAGTCCCACCTGACCTGTCATTAGTGCCACGTGTCAGTGCCACCTGACCTGTCATCAGTGCCACGTGTCAGTGCCACACATCATCAGTGCCACCTGTCAGTGTCATCAAGTGTCATCAGTGCCAATTAGTGCTGCAACAATGGCAAAACAATATTTTTCTGCTGAGGAGGCCTACAATATTCTTGTGTCCGATGAGAGCAACGGGGAGCTCTCTCCTGCAGGTTCCTCTGAGTCTGAGCCTGAGTCTGATATGGCCTATGAACCGGTCTCAAGTAGCGAATCAGAGCTGGACTCAGACGAGGAATATTGTCCGCCGCCAGACAAAGGCGCGTTGGTGAGGAGGCAATACCATCCACCAGCACCACTGTGCCATCCACCTGCACCCCAGTGCCATCCACCAGCACCCCAGTGCCATCCACCAGCACCGCTGTACCTCAGCCCCAAAGGGTTAGATCCCATGCCGGCCTTCCCTACTCACTCCAGCACCCCTTGTGGCTTCCTCTTAACTCAGGAGAAGCTAGGATTCCCCCTTTTACTGCCCAACCAGGAGTCCAGGTGGATACAGAAAATTTTTCGCCCATTAATTTTTTTTATCTTGTTTTTACGGAGGACATGCTGCGATCCATTGTGGCCCAGTGCAACCTATATGCACACCAATTCATCCAGGCTAATCCAACCTCCTATTATGCCCGTCCCTTTGAGTGGAGAGACGAAATGGTGGAAGAATTTAAAACTTTTTTGGGCCTCACGTTCTGCATGGGACTTAACAACAAAAATGAACTCCGCTCCTACTGGTCCACCCACCCCATCTACCACATGCCAGTCTTCTCATCCATAATGCCCAGGACAAGATTTTCCATGATCATGAGTTTTCTACATTTTAACAACAATACCCAGTGCCCTCCCCAAAATGCCCCAAATTATGACCGGCTTTATAAGATTCGCCCAATTCTAAATTATTTTTCAGAAATATTCCCCCAATTATTTACCCCGGACCAGCATATATGCATTGACGAATCCCTGGTGAAATTTTGCGGCAGGCTGGGAATAAAACAATATATACCCAGCAAAAGGGCCCGCTATGGAGTGAAGGTCTACAAATTGTGCAACCGAACCACGGGGTACATTTACGCCTTCAGAGTTTACGAAGGGAGGGACTCCCAGCTGAATCCCTCCAATTGCCCAGAATATTTAGGTACAAGCGGTAAAATTGTTTGGCAACTAATCTACCCACTCCTGGACAAAGGCTACCATCTGTATGTGGATACATTTTACACAAGTTTACCCCTGTTCCGGAAGCACTACAGGAAGAGTACACCAGCTTGTGGCACAGCCAGAAAAAATCGGATGGGCTTTCCTAAAAGACTAGTGAACATGAGGCTTAGAAAAGGAGAGACGGCGAGTCTGCAGAATGAGGAAATTCTGGCTGTGAAGTGGAGGGACAGAAGGGATGTGTATATGTTATCATCTATACACAACTTGTATATGAGAGTTGGAAACCTATTTACCTAACAGAAGAACATACTACTGGTATAAAAAAGTTGCTCTCTATTTTTTTCATTTGGCCATATATAATACGTATATCATATATCGCAATTCCACCATAAACCCCAAACCATTCCTTGGCTACCAGAAGGATATCATCACCACACTTTTATACCCCAACGGCCCACCAGAAAATATTAGATCCGATGTGTGTAGTAGACTCTCCGAGCGTCATTTCCCCGATAAAATACCTCCCAGACCAACAGGCCAAAAATGCCAGAAAAAATGCCGGGTGTGCCCTAGTAGTGGAGTTAGAAGAGACACCACATATCATTGTGCCCAGTGCCCTTCCCAACCAGGTCTATGCATAGGTGACTGCTTCCGGCGTTATCACACCCTAGTCAATTATTGATTCCCCAGTTTCTTTTTCAAGTTTGCACCCCTTATGCCACTGCCTGCTCTGGAACTGACCCTGGCTTGTTATTCGACCATGCTTCTGCCTACTGATTTTGTACATACTTCTGCCTGATCTGGACTGTTTGACCACCTTTTTTGCCTGCCTCTTGGACTGATCTAGTACCCTGCAACTGGAGTAGTGGGATTCACAACACAGGGGTCTCACATATGTGAGGGGTTCCAGAATGTTTTTTTCTGGAAGAAGAAAACATTGTTTTTGTTTTCTCTCTCCCAGATTAGGGCCTGGCGACCTGGAGGCTTCAAAGAGATTGGGTGGGAGAAGCCTCTACCCCTGTCCCCATTCTGTACTGACTGAGGCCCTACTTCTTCCTGCTGCCTGTAGGACTTATTGCCATCATGCCTCTGCCTGCCGGATGAACTGACCACACCTCTGCTGCTACCTGGACTATGGACCATGTTTCTGCCTGCTACTAGGACCAATATTATGGCACTGTTGACAACATCTCTATCTGCACTGACCTTGGGCTGTATATGGACAATATCATTGCCTGCTGCCTGTACTGACTATAGTATTCATGCCTGTTGCCTGGACAATTGCATTTACTGTCAGTTGCCTGAACAATTGAGTTTGCTGTAGCTGACCAAGTCCCTGCCTGCTGCCTGGACCAGTGCTATCCTCCTGTGGACAGCTGCAATACTAAAACCACAGGTAAACTTTTGTTTACCCTTTACTCAGCAGAATGTATTTAGGGGTGTAATTCTTGGTATTTGTAATGCTATGTGTCTTTAGAACACCTGACGGTCTTCCTTGCATGTTGGGCCTCTGTATGTAGCCAGGCTGTGAAAAAGTCTCACACATGTGGTATCGCCATACTCAGGAGGAGTCAAAAGACTCATTATGCCTCATAGATTATACATTGGGGTGTTAGCTTTCCAAAATGGGGTCATTTTGTGGGCGTTCAGAATTGTAATAGGTGGTCAAAAAATGAGATGTGTAATTTATGCTTCTAAAATGCCTGAAGGTGCTAGTTCAATGTTGGGCCTCTGTATGTGGCCAGGCTGTGTAAAAGTCTCACACATGTGGTATCGCCATACTCAGGAGGAGTAGCAGAATGTATTTTGGGGTGTAATTTTTGCCATGTACATGCTATGTGTTGGAAATACCTTATAAATGGACAACTTTGAAGAAATAAAATGCGTTTTCTTTTTTTCCCCACATTTTCCAAAAACTTCTGGAAAAAAACGAACCATTCAAAAGACTCATTATGCCTCATAGATTATACGTTGGGGTGTTAGCTTTCCAAAATGGGGTCATTTTGTGGGCTTTTCCATTGTCCTGGTGTTCCAGGGCCTTTGGAATTGTAATAGGTGGTCGAAAAATTAGATGTGTAATTTATGCTTCTAAAACGCCTGAAGGTGCTACTTCAATGTTGGGCCTCTCTATGTGGCCAGGCTGTAAAAATGTCCCACACATGTGGTATTGCCATACTCAGGAGGAGTAGTAGAATGTGTTTTGGGGTGTCATTTGAGGTATGCATATGCCATGTCAGAGAATAACCTGTTACAATGACAATTGTGTTAAAAAAAAAAATCTTCATTTTGCGAAGAATTGTGGGAAAAAATGACAATTTCATAAAACTCACCATGCCACTTACTAAATACCTTGGAATGTCTACTTTCCAAAAAGGGGTAATTTGGGGGGTATTTGTACTTTGCTGGCTTTTTAGGGTCTCATGAAATGAGATAGGCCGTCAGTACATCAGGTGTGATTAATTTTCAGTGATTTGCACCATAGGTTGTAGACTCTCTAAAGCCCCGTACACACGGTTCGACGATCGCATACAACAGGTCGTACTCACGACCGTTGTATGCGATATCGATCGTTCGTATGCACGATTTGAACAGTCGAACATCGAACTGATCGATGTATAAATGCCAATGGTCCCAAAAAAGTGTCAAAATGGTCCGACATGTCTGCTGCAATATCGCAGTACCGCTAAAAATGGCAGATCTTCGGGGCATGGCTTGGCGCACGGACGATATGGCCACCTGAGACAGGGGCTCCGGCACCAAGGGGGAGAAACAAAGCTATTTCAGCACCTTTTCGACAGCTGTGTGCAAAATCGGCAGACAACTCCCGTTCTTGAACACCCCGCAACCCCAACTGGGACGAAATTTCCCAGAGTTGTTCCGCACTCAGCCCGGATCCTCGAATGGGGCCTCTACTTCCCGGGCCTCACAGCAATCACCAAACATGGCGCACAAGCAGACGGGGGGACACCCAAACAAAGAGTGCAAGCTGACCAAGAGACGCTTATGGACCTTATCCAGCAGGTCCCGAAGATGTCGGACCTACAGCAAATTGCTTCTGACATCAAAGGCGCCCTCACTGATGCTGTCATAGAATTGAAAGATGAACTGAGGGGAGTATCTGATCGTCTCGACCAGGTCGAGCGGGCAGCCACAACGAGGATATCGGGGATCTCAAACAATATGCAGCACGCTACCAATACCACATGATGGATCTACAAAGAAGAAGACCTCGATAACCGTGGAAGACGGAGGAACTTGAGAGTCCGGGGCATACCGGAGATGGTGGATCACAATCAGATTCCATTGGCCCTGCAATCGCTCTTTAATAATCTGACGGAGCGGGAGCAGGATGCCCCGGTGGAATTTGAAAGAGCACACAGAGCCCTTAGGCCAAGAGGAAGAGAAGGAGACCCTCCGAGAGACATAATTTGCTGCTTTACAAATGATAAATTGAAGGAGGAAGTGGCGATCAGAGCCAGAGACCAGGAAGAGATCCGCTTCAACGGTGTGGAAGTCAAGATCTTCCAGGATCTCTCACAGATCACTCTGAACCACTGAAGAGCTCTACGCCCTATCCTTGAGGCCCTAAGAGAGAGCAGGATTGTATACAAGTGGTGCTTATCGTTCGGCTTATGCGTTACACTGCAGGGCCCCTCCTTTACAATGAACACTCCAGCTGACCTCCAACAATTCTATGAGTTTACCAACCTCCCTGAGATTCCAGTCCCAGAATGGTATCTGGAATTCATTATACCCGAGACTTGGAAAGACCACCTTCCGCCTACAATGGACCAACGCACACCGAGGAGACACCCAAATCTTACCCCATACAGGAGGGGAAGGAGAGACCAGAACGCAGCAGCTATTCCGGCCATCCCCGAAGAACCTGATGTGGAGTGAGAACCTTGTCAAGCCTGCAATCCCTTTCACTAAGATAAGTGACTATATCCATGTTTATTATCTGTTCGGAGTCTTTTATTCTCCCATTGTTGCCTTTATTTCCTGATCCTGACTCTGGATTTGTTATACACCGTTGCCTACTTCTAAATGTCCTACTTTGCCTGGTCTATCGCTACCTCGTGGAGACAGGTAACAAACGCTTATGCCTCTCTAGCTGCATTATGCGATCCCTAAACGGCTTTATACTATCCCTGCATCGCAACTAATAGCCTGGACCCTTAAAGCATGTAATCACCAGCGCAGCCATATATCCCGGGCCAGGGGCGATGGGAGCAATCCACCTGAGAGTCACTCACTCGACCTTCGCTCCACATTCCCCAGCCAGTACTAGACCTAATCACTGGGGAACACCGACCCAAACAGACATGAATCTAATATGCTGGTCCACTTAACGATCAAACAAACTAATTAGGGCATGGTAAAGGCATGAAGGATCCAGACTGTCGGAAGGACTTTTTTAAAACCCCATGCCACTTATTATGCGGACCATCGTTGCCCTTCTTGCGCAGGTCGAGTTAATGTCGCTCTCTCAAAGGGAACTTTGACCGGGAAATGCTGGCTAAGAGGGCACATGGAGGCGTTATGCTTCGCTCACCAGACTCAACTGTAAACTTTTACTGGATTCCTTATCCACCGGTGGTGATCCACAGAGCTCTCCAGACCTATAAGCATGATCTTGTGGAGGTACCGACTACATTTGGACATGCAATAGCTATATGGGGACGGTAACATATTGACCTATAGATTACCTTGTTGGATCTCTCCTATACATAGGTAATGGATTGACCGCTGGGGGGCTGCTCCCTCACGGAGCGTCGCCCGACGCGGCAGCTCGGTCCCTACACCGCTTACTTAAACATTTCTTCTTTTTTTTTCTCTTTTCTGTGTTTTGTTTTTGTCGTTTCTTTTACTAGGCATGTTATATTCACAAAACTTTACTAATGCGGAGCCAGTTGCTCTATGCCCGGGGGGGTCGGCAGAGCTGGGGGAGCCCTATGCCTGTTTCAGACTGCCTTTAGTCTCAGAGCTAGCCCTTCCGGTCTATAAGATATAACCCTAGATCAAAAGCATTTACCCATATGATTTTCTTGACGAGGGCAGCATGATTTCTGCTCTGATATGAGAAAGTAGGGCTCTATATACAACTAGCCCACAAATAGTTGGGCTGGGGCGGGTGCTCCTCCAGCTCTGTGGGCTCCGGGCTTTATTGTTGTTATTATTTGGTAGAGTGTCTATAAATATCCCACCAAAAGGTTTATTTGCTCTCGATGGTTTAAACCATGACTGTCGCTGTTTTAGTTTCCTAGGTTTCTCCCCTGTTGGAGAGCCATCTCGATACTCCTTGTGCCAACCCACTTACCTCACCCTCAATCCAGTTTTTCCAGATTGTCCAGTGAGAGGTTTCCCAAATATCAGGTTTCCCAAAAAGTCAGGAACTTGTTCTCTGTTACTCACTAGCTCCTCTCTGTCCTCAAATGGAAGTATACACCCTATACTCTGTTTTAACCCCCATTCCTTTCCATCCTCAAACCTCCCAGACACCCATTCCCTTACACCACCCCCCTATTCCCACGTCCTTACCTGCAGACTTCAGCACCAATCGCGTCTACCATGCCTAATTTTTACACGCTAAAAATAGTTTTGATAAACGCCCAGGGCTTAAACCTCCCCGAAAAGAGGTCCACAACCCTACATAAACAGAGAACTACATAAACACAAGGCCCAAATTGCTTTCGTCCAGGAAACACACTTCAGAGGCCCACATATCCCCAGATTTGAAAATAAAAATTTCCCAATACTTTATCATGCCTGCTCGACCAGAGGTAAATCAAAAGGTGTCGCGATCCTTTTCACCCAAAACCTCCCCTTCTCTCTCAAAGAGCAAAAAATAGTCCCAGAGGGTAGATTCCACTTTATAAAGGGCTTGCTACGGTATATAACAAACCAATTACGCTTGTAAACATCTATGCCCCCAATTGTCACCAGGTATCCTTCATTAGGAAAGTGTTTGACCAATTGATACCGTTTCAACAAGGTATGGCCTTGTTTGGGGGTGACATGAACGTTCCCCTCCAACCGCACCTAGACTCCTTCACTGGCTCATCCTCTACTCCATATCGCGCTCTTCGACAAATTAGGCTTCAACTCAACTCTCTAGCTCTACACGACACATGGAGGACTCTATTCCCAGACATCAAAGGCTACACCTTCTTCTCTACCCCACACCAAAAATACTCTAGATTGGACTATTTATTTTTGACCCAAAATGATCTACAATACCTACATAAAGCAACAATTGAGCCCATGTACATTTCTGACCACCATCCCATCTCCATTACCCTACGATTCCTGCAGACAGAACAAAGGGAAAAGACTTGGCAGCTTAACCCGTTTTTACTGACAGACCCGGTCCATAAAACCCTAGTGGAGACAGATCTAAAAACTTATTTTGAACACAATTCTACCTCAGACGCTTCAGAAATGAGCATTTGGCTTGCTCATAAGTGTTTTATTCGAGGAACTTGCATAGCCCTCTCATCTCGCCTCAAACAGGAGAAACAGGCGCAGACTAAAAAGCTAACCGACAAAATTCGCACTTTAGAAGCTGCCCATAAGCAATAAAGGGCAACTGCGATCTATGAAACCCTAATACAGGCCAGGAATGAAATACTGAATGAATTAGGGAAACGAACTAAGCGAAAATTCCTTTTATCCTGCAAATTATTTTATGAGCAAGCCAACAAAAATGGCAAACTACTATCCAGGCTCCTTCAGGGGAGGAGGACGCAAACAAACATATCCCATATGCAGAACCGAGCAGGCCAGGACTCACAGCGATCAGACGAAATTGCCAAAGTTTTTGTCGACTACTATACCAGACTTTATAACATCCCTACCCCGTCGAAGTCAAAAAATCACACCCTCCAATGATCACAAATCATACAAGAGTATCTAGCCAGGTCTAACAAACCTAAACTTTCAGCCAAAAATGCCCATGCCCCCCTAGAATCTCCCATAACGATGCGTGAATTCCTTCAGGCCTACCAAGATACAAAACCCGGCAAAAGCCCAGGACCGGATATGTTTTCAAACCTCTACTATAAACCTTTCTCCACATCGCTTGCCTCATATTTCACAAAAGCATTTAACTCCCTAGCCAACGTCCCTGCCCCTCCCAGAGACCTATTGGAAGCACATATTACCGTTATTCCAAAGCAAGGGAAGGACACTACCCAACCAAACAACTATCCACCTATATCTCTTCTCAACACAGACGTTAAATTGTTTGCAAAAATTCTGGCCAGTAGACTCCTTCCCCTTCTCCCAAATTTGATCTACCACGACCAAGTGGGCTTTGTCCCTGGCCGCGAAGCACGCGATAATACAATTAAGGCAATCAATATCAATAATTGGCTTAAGAGGTCGGGTATAGAGGCCTTTTTTTTATCCACGGATGCGGAGAAGGCATTCAACAGGGTGGCCTGGGACTTCCTAAAGGAGGTCCTTCGATACCTAGGTCTGGGTGAATTTATGCTCACTAGTATCCTGAGTCTTTACCCTAATCCATCGGCTAGAGTCAAAGTAAACGGTCACCTGTCGGGCGCCTTCTCAATCCGCAATGGAACTAGGCAGGGATGTCCCCTCTCGCCCCTGATTTTCATACTCACACTAGAACCACTCCTGAACAACATCCGCAATAACCCTGATATCTCTGGAATAAATATAGCAAAGTGAGCATTTAAAATGGCTGCTTTCGCTGTCGATATCCTACTATTCCTCTCCAGACCTAAGATCACAATCCCCAATCTACTCCAAGAATTCCATCAGTACGGGGTAGTCTCCAAATTCAAAATAAACTATAACAAATCTCACGCCTTAAATATTTTTTTGCCCGATAAGACATTAGCAGAGTCCAGGGAATCTTCACCGTTCTCCTGGCGCTTCACTGAAATTCCATACTTAGGAATCAGACTTCCATCTGACCTAGCTAAGCTGTACTCGCTGAATTTTCTCCCTTTCCTTCAAAAATGCACCAATGATCTAACTAGCTGGAGCAAATTGAGCATGTCCTGGTTTGGCAGAGCCGCCACGCTGAAGATGACCACTCTCCCCAGGTTCCTTTATCTTGCACAGATGATTCCCATCTCCCTTCCCAAAACATTTTTTCAGACACTACAGTCAAAAATCAATAACTATCTATGGAAGGGAAAAACTCCCAGGATCAGTCTACAGAGGCTAGCAGCCCCAAAAAATAAGGGAGGTATTGGACTCCCAAACTTCCGCAGATATCACATGGTGGTTTTGCTCTCAAAATTAGTGGACTGGCATCTCCATAATGGACAAAAGGACTGGGTAGAGCTAGAACACTTAATCATTGGTTCCTCGCCGCAACACATAGCCTGGTTACTGGGCAAATGCAGGGATCAATCCATTAAAGACCATCCTCTGGTATATCCCCCATTAGCCACATTACAGGCCATCTCTAAATTTGACACCATCACAACCATTCCGGGCCCAATGACCCTGATTAAAGATAACCCAGATTTTCCACCAGGTCTAGATAAGGAATTTGTTTTTTTCCCACCAAACTTCAACCCTAGGGCTGCCCACTTCTTCCACGAGGGCAAATACCGCTCTCAGACAGCTGTTACAGAAGCACATGACATCTCCCCTATACCCCATTGGCCTTCCCTCCAGATTAGCCACTTCCTAAACAATCCTACTAACAGACCAGCTTTTTCCAGACAGAAAACTCCATTTGAAAAACTTTGTTTTGGCTTACCTCGGAGACACCTTATTGCGACAATATACTCCCTAATTTCCTCCATGGACGCTAACCACATACATCCACTTAAAAAATCCTGGGAGGTTCTGGGGGAAATCGGCCTTTCAGAAGAGCAGTGGGAATCAGTTTGCACTATAGCCCTCAAGGGAACTCTAAATGTCTCAACCCAAGAGCATAATTACAAAGTGATCACCCAATGGTATAGAACACCAGCCCTACTCCACAAAATCTTTCCCACAATAACCAATGATGGAGATGCCGAAACTATGTGGGTTTGTTGCTTCATATTTGGTGGGAGTGTCCATTTATTTCCCCATACTGGGAAAAAATACACAACGTGATACGCAAAGTATCCTCTTACCCCATTGAACTTACCCACCAGCAATACCTCTTACACCACTCTAGCATCTTGGGACATGCCTACAAAAAAATCTCTTGTCATGCATATGATTAACGCTGCGAGGATGGAGACAAGCGAAAATACCTTCAATCACAGATTGGTTGACCAGGCTGAATAGAATTCAAGAAATGGAGGAATTGATAGCTATTTCAGACGAACGCATAACATCCTATCATAAGACTTGGCTAGGATGGATAGACTTCACAACGACTGACCAATACAAAGATCTTCTGAATGTTGCGATCCAATCTCGCAAGACCATATAGAACAGACTCTGTGATCAACTAGTAATAGCCCCCCTGGGATCTTTAACCACTTACCAACAGCTGTATGCAGAATGACGGCCGGGAAGTGGTTCAGTTATCCTGACTGGACGTCATATGACGTCCTCAGGATAACAAGCCGCTGCGCGCCCGGGGGGGCGTGCATCGCGGCGATCGGTGATGTGGGAGGTCAGTCTGACCCCCCGCAATACCGATCTCGGTAAAGTGCTTCCATCCGAAGCACTTTAACATGTGATCAGCCGTGACCAATCACGGCTAGTCACAGTGTAACTCAGGAAAGCCGTTTATCGGCTTTCCTGTACTCAGGTCTGCAGACCTGAGGAGTGGAGAGCCGATCGGCTGCTCTCCTGACAGGGAGGGTTTGTGCTGATGATTTATCAGCACAGCCCCCCCTCGGATCGCCACACTAGACCACCAGGGAGCCTGCCCAGGGACCACCAGCAATGTCCCCACCCAGGACCACCAGGGAGCCGACCAGGGACCACCAGGGAGCCGATCTGGACCACCAGGGAGACAACCCTAGACCACCAGGTAAGGGGCATAGTGCCCAATATGAATGGCACTTAGTGCCACCTTCAGATGGCACCCTAGACCACCAGGGAATGGGCCCCTTTCTGTACATATGCCCACCAGTGCCCCTATCAGTGTGTACCAGTGCCCCTATCAGTGCATACCAGTGCCACATATCAGTGCCCACCAGTGCCACCTACTAGTGCACACCTATCAGTACCCATCAGTGCCACCTATCAGTGCCCAGTGCCGCCTATGAGTGCCAATCAGTGCTGTCTATGAGTGCCCATCAGTGCTGCTTATCAGTGACCGTCAGTGCCGCTTATCAGTGTCCGTCAGTGCTGCATATCAGTGCCCGTCAGTGTTTCATGTCAGTGCCCGTCAGTGCTGCTAATCAGTGCTGCCTAACAGTGCTCATCATTGCTGCATATAAGTGCCTCATCATCAGTGCCACCTCATCAGTGCCAATCAGTACTGCCAGACCAGTGGCAGTCAGTGTAGCCTCATCAGTGCCCATCAGTGATGGAGAAAATTTACTTATTTACAAAGTTTTGTGACAGAAATAGAGAATGTTTTTTTTTTTTTCAAAATTTTTGGTCTTTTTTTTGCTTTAGCGCAAAAAATAAAAACCGCAGAAGTGATCAAATACCACCAAAAGAAAGCTCTATTTGTGGGAACAAAATTATAAAAACGTTGTTTGGGTACAACGTTGCACGACCGCGCAATTCTCATTCAAAACGCAACAGCACTGAAAGCTGAAAATTGGTCTGGTAGGAAAGTGTTCTAAGTGCCCGGTATTGAAGTGGTCAACCACTTACCAACCGGAAGGTTTTCCAGCTGTAGGACCAGAGCACTTTTTTCAATTTGGCACTGCACCGTTTCAAATGGTAATTGCGCGGTCATGCAATGCCTTACCCAAACAATATTTGCTTCCTTTTTTTCCCACAAATAGAGCTTTCTTTCGGTGGTATTTGTTCACCACTGCGCTTTTTATTTTTTGCGATATAAACAAAAAAATGACGAAAATTTTTTAAAAAATTATATTTTCAACTTTATGTTATTACAAAAATACAATAAACTAAATTTTAGTCATAAATTTTTGCCAAAATGCATTTAGCCACATGTCTTGGGTAAAAAAAAAGTTAATTACTGTATATTTATTGGTTTGCGCAAAAGTTATAGTGTCTACAAACTAGGGTACATTTTCTGTAATTTATGCAGCTTTTATTTTATGACTTATTTAATGATCTTATTTCTTGAGGTGTTAAAATGGAGGGGCAGTACAACCCCCCCCCCCCCAAATGACCCCATTTTGGAAAGTAGACACCCCAAGGAATTTGCTGAGAGGCATGTTGAGCCCATTGAATATTTTATTTTTTTGTCAGAAGTGATTGAAAGATGACCAAAAAAAAATATGACAAAGTTGTTACTGAAATTATATATTGCTCACACATGCCATGGGTATTTGTGGTATTACACCCTAAAATACATTCTGCTGCTTCTCCTGAGTACGGGGATACCCCATGTGTGAGACTTTTTGGAAGTCTATCTGCATACAGGACCCCAAAATCCAATCTCCGCCTTCAGGATTTCTAAGGGCAAAAATTTATGCCTTCACCCCACACTACCTATCACAGCTGTGGAGGCCATGGAATGCCCAGATAGCACAACCCCCCCCCCCCCAAATGACCCCATTTTGGAAAGTAGACACCCCAAGGTATTTGCTGAGAAGCATTTTGAGTATTTTGCAGATCTCACATTTTGTCACAAAGTTTTGAAATTTGAAAAAAAGGAAAAAAAAAAAATTCTGTTCATTTCTTCATTTTCCAAAACAAATGAGAGCTGCAAAATACTCACCGTGCCTCTTAGCAAATACCTTGGGGTGTCTACTTTCCAAAATGGGGTCATTTGGGGGGGTTTGTGTTACCTTTACATTTCAGGGCCTCCAAAACCGTGATAGGTACTGAGGAGTAAAATCACCATTTTATGCCCTTAGAAAACCTGAAGGCGGTGATTGTTTTTCAGGGTCCCGTACACGGATAGGCTCCCAAAAAGTCTCACACAGGGGGTATCCCCGTACTCGGGAAAAGCAGCAGAATGTATTTTGGGGTGTAATTCCACACATACCCATGGCATGGGTGAGCAATATATAATTTCAGTGATAACTTTGTGTATTTTTTTTTTTTTTTTGCACTTTTCAATCATTTATGACAAACAAATAATATATTCCATGGACTCAACATGCCTCTCAGAAAATAGCTTGGGGTGTCTACTTTCCAAAATGGTGTCATTTGGAGGAGTTTTGAACTGTCCTGGCATTTTATGCCCAACATCACCCACTCTTCTAACCACTTGAACCACCAAGTCTTTTCTGACACTTTTTATTTACATAAAAAAATCCTTTTTTTTGCTAGAAAATTACTTTGAACCCCCAAACATTATATATTTTTTTAAAGCAGAGGCCCTACAGATTTAAATAGTGGGTGTTACAATTTTTTTTTCACAAAGTATTTGCGCAGCGATTTTTCAAACGCAATTTTTGGGGAAAAAAAACACTTTTTTGAATTTTAATGCACAAAAACACACTATTTTGCCCAAATGTTTAGTGAAATATAAAAGTTGATCTCATGCCGAGTGCATAGACACCAAACATGACATGCTTTAAAAATGACGCACACCCGCAAAGTGGCGACAAACTATATACATTTTTAAAAGCCTTTACAGGTTACCACTTTAGATCTGCAGAGGAAGTCTACTGCTAAAATTACTGCCCTCGATCTGACATTCGCTGTGATACCTCACATGCATGGTGAAATTGTTGTTTACATACGACATGAAACTGACGCTTGTGTCCACCTTTGCGCGCGTGCACGGGGGGGCAGGGGTGCATTTTTTTAAATTTTTTTATTATTATTCATTTTGCTTTTTGTTTTATTTTTACACTGTCCCTTTCATCTTTTTCTTTTATCATTTTTATTTTTATCACAGGGATTTTAAATATCCCCTATGATAAAAATAGGTATTGTCGCATATCATTTTTTTTTCATTTTGGGGTCTACTAAACTCTAGATCTTTCCCCAGCCCTTAAAGCATCTGACCACACCAAAATCAGTTTGATAAGATGCTTCCCCAATTTTCCAATGGCGCTTTTTATATCTGGCGAAACTGAAGTCACAAAATGCTCGTAGCCTCCGATTTCTTAGGCCATGGAGATGATTGGAGCCATTCTAGTCTTCAATCAGCTCTATGGTAAGCTGGCGGAACCACCAACTGCATTCTCACTTTCCCCCGTGGGACAGGAGAGCCTGAGAAGACCAGCAACATACTAGTATGTCACTGGTCCTTGTTGGGCATATATTGTAATGTTATTTTTTTCATGAAAAAAAGAATCAATCGGTGGGTAAGGCCACCATTATAAAACCTCCCTTCATCCTCCCACTTCTAATGGTGGGCATAGCCACTTTTTTAAAAAAATATACCGCAGCATAGGGGCAATCCGCCCCAATTTCCACCCACTGCCCCTATGCTCCGGTATATTTGCTCTTTTTTTAACTGTGGTGGTGAAATCACCGCCAACAGCGCTGGAGTCGCTGCTTTATATATGGTGGGAGCAAAAGATATTGCTGTCACCCTAAATAAATCAGCTCTGCAGCTGGCGTACCTGAAAATTAAATACAGATTAATAGAAACAGTAACACATAAAAAAATTATATTCCTGCTAAGAATAAAAAAAAATTACATGTTACATAAAAACATTGCATACCTGCAAAAAAAAAAACCAACTATAATAAACCGCAACAAAACATTACAGATATGCATAAACAACAATAGAGAGAGCAATAGAAAGAGAATAGAGAGAAAATGGAGATAGAGAAACCAGAAACGTACAACTGTTTTTGGTTTTTATTTTTTTAAATTTTTTTGGTTTTTATAACTTTTTTTTTTTGGTACGCTTTTTTTTTATAACAATAAACAATAAAGGTTAGGGTCTCCAAAAATGCGGTGACATCTTTGGAGACCCTGTGAAAGTGTGTCCTATTTCTATGTAGTGCTGTTCCTTGCACTAATACTCAACTAATGAATGGTAGCGCTCGAAACAGTGACCGATGCAGAGACCAGGCTGGTCCAAACAGGTGGGGCAATAATATCGGGTGTCACGCCTGTATCCGCGTCGTCGACAGACACGACATCTTTTTTGGGGGTATCGTTGGGTGGGGTACCAGGGATGGCATGTGGATAACACCATCCATGCAGCCGGCTCACTGCATGTGGATCGGGAACATGGGGTGCAGAGCCATCTGGATACAGAAGGGCTCTGATGATCTCTTCCTGGAATTGCAGGAGAGGTCCAGTCCATCCTGACGCTTTGTATAGCACAAAAGCGTTCAGCAAAGCCAATTGAAAGAAGTAAATAGACACTTTTTTGTACCAGCGTCTGGATTTACGGGCAATTAAGTAGGGCGCCATTAACTGGTCATTGAGGTCCACCCCTCCCATATTAAGGTTATTGGTGGACAGAGAGGGGTTTCTCCACAATATCAGTCACCCTTCTAATTTGGACAGCCGTGTCTGCATGGATGGAGGGAAGAATGAAAACATCCTTTGTATCCCTCCACTTCATCGCGAGCAAATTACCACATCTCAAGCAGGCTCTCTCCCCCCGACTAAGTCGGGAATCTACCAGCCATTGGAGGAAGCCCCAGCGATTAGGTCGCACGGTGTCACATGCGCCAATTTGGTGATCAAGTAAATGACTAAAAAGTGGCACGCTTGTGTAGTAATTGTCCACGTACAAATGGTACCCCTTTCCGAATAAGGGTGACACCAAGCTCCACACAATTTTACCAGCACTCTCCATGTAGTTTGGGCATCCTTCCGGCTCTATGCAGCTATCTAGGCCCTCATAAACCATAAAACTACATGTATAGCCGGTGGCCCTGTCACAGAGCTTATACAACTTGATCCCGTATCTGGCACGCTTGTTGCGGACGTACTGTTTGAAAACAAGACGGCCAGCAAATTTAATCAGGGACTCGTCCACGCACACAACTTGGTTGGGAATAAAATGTGCTGCGAACGTCTGGTTGAAGTGGTTTATGAGGGACCGAATTTTGAAGAGCCGGCCAAATTAAGGGTCTCCATACGTACGATCGAGTCGATTGTCACTGAAGTGCATGAACCGCAGAATCTGCTCATATCGTGTCCTGGCCATGGAAGCAGAGTAGACATACATGTGATGAATTGCATCAGTGGACCAATATAACTGCAATTCAGGTAGTTGATGTATGCCCATGTTGAGGGTGAGGCCCAGAAAGGTCTTAAATTCGGAAACCGTAATTGGTTTCCAAGTTCTGGCAAGGGACAAATGGGGATTAGTGTAGCGGCGATTAGGGGTAAACAGGGAACGGTCTTGAACCTTTGGTTAATGCCAAAGGCTTAAATTCTGGAAAGACCCGGAGTGGGAGTTGTACCCGTATGTAGTTGATGGACTTAACGTCAATATAACCAGGTGACTACGTTAAGTAGTGTACATACAGATGAGACGAAGGTACCGGTCCTGTGCTATACTCGTCTAAGACGCCAAGTACGTGAAGTCACTGTTAGCTGAGCTAGCATGCATACCTCTGGGAATTAAACCGGCCGAGAAGTTTTAAGCCAGGGAGTATTTGGTGAAGTTGGTCTGCAAGCGTCGTGTAAAATAAGGGTTGGTTCAACACACGCACCTGCTCAGGGACT
>BLSH010150464.1:275984-303537 GCA_018402905.1 Glandirana rugosa | reverse complement strand
GATTGCCGCCATTATTAGTAAAAAAATAAAAACCCCAAAAATGAATTCTCATCACCCGTAAACGCAACCACTTTTGCGCAAACCAATCAATAAATGCCGATTGTGATTTTTTTTTATCACAAATATGAGGAAGAATATAAATCGGCCAAAACCGATGAAAAAAATGTTTTTTTATATTTTTTTTTTTTGGATTTGTATTTTAGCAAAAAGTAAGAAATTTGGGTTTTTTTGCAAAATTGTCGCTCTTCTTTTGTTTATAGCGGCGATCAGAAATGACGCAGAGGTGATCAAATACCACCAAAAGAAAGCTCTATTTGTGGGAAAAAAAGGACGCAAATTTAGTTTGGGTGCAACGTCGCACGACCGCGCAATTGTCAGTTAAAGCGATGCAGCGCCGAATCGCAAAAAGGGCTCCGGTCCTAAAGCTGGAAATCCTTCCGGGGCTGAAGTGGTTAAGCAGCCCCTTTAGTTTTTATTTTATATTATTTTATTTTATTCATCTATTTTCACTTCAATTTGATTTCATCCCGCAGTCTTGTGCAGAGCACGGGTACTCAATTTTATTGGTTGATGTGTCAATTACCATAATCTGAGGGTTTATCCATAGCGCCGATACCGGTGTTTTGTACCTTTCAGGTATATTTAATCACTGGGTTTTCACATTTAGGAAACAGAAAACCATCAATTTTGATGGGGCGCAAATAACTTTATTTCAAGACATTTCAAAATATACCCTAGCCCTAAGACAGACACTCAGACCTCTCCTGGAAGCCTTAAAGGAAAAAAGGCATTTTATACAGCTGGGGGTTCCCCTTTCAGTTGTTTGTATACCGCAATGGACAAAAAGTGACCTTCGGAGACATAACTGACCTTTCAACTTTCCGAGAAAAACTTCAACTACCAGGGATAGAACTACCATTATGGCCTCATAATATGGAGGACCTAAATAAGAGATTTCTTAGAAGATGAAGAAGAAATAACAATGTGGGGATGGGTGGGGTGAGGTCTTTGGGTGAGGGGGAGGGAAAAAGCAGATTCTCTTTTTTTTTATTTTTTCAATATAAGATGCACTTGAGTATTGGAAAAGCATAATTGAAAGGGTAAAGGCACTTTGAATAACGGAACAATATTATGAATGTCACTAATAGGTTTAGGGATGATACACATTTCCTTTTGGCGGGGGCGGGGGGGTTTAAAATATTTTTTTTTTATATAAATATAAGATGCACTTGACTATTGGGGATGCATAATTGAAAAGGTAAAGGTACTTTGAATAATGGAATAATATCATGAATGTCACTAATTTTTGGTTTTAAAAAAATGACAGTATTCAGAATCGCTGTTTTTGCCGATCTGAATACTGTGACGTGTAAAGGAAAGATGGGGGGGTCTAACCCTAGCCCTCCAAAAAGAGTACCTGTCACCACATATTACTGTCTCAATGGATGTTTAAATTCCTTGTGATAGCAATAAAAGTGATCAGAATTTTTTTTTTTTAAAAGAACAGTGCTAAAAATAAATAAATAAATAATAAAAAAAAAAAATTAAAGCGCCACCGTCCCCGCAAGCTCACACAGCAAAGAAAACGCATACGTATGTCGCGTCTGCAAATGAAAACGGTGTTCAAACCACACATGTGAGGTATCGCCGCGATCGCCAGAGTGTGAGCAGTAATTCCAGCAAAAGAAACAAGGGGAAGATACTGCGCTACCTAAATGGAGAAAACAGCAGCCAGCACGACAATAAAACCAGTCTTGTATGAATAAGATGTGCTAAAGCGCAGCGCTATAATATGCTTATTAGCATTAACATCACACAGTATAAAACTTTTTTTTTTTAAATGATCATAGTTCATCAGTGCAAAAAAGTGCTAAAGTGTCCATATAAAGTGAAACAAAAACTCTGGATCAGATATATTCCTTCTTGTCCTGGAATAAATATGTTGCAAGTTCATATAGAGTGCACTATCCACCCACATGCAGTGCGGACCTCCACCAAAGGGGATAATTAAATACCCTTACCAGAATAATTCTGGGTATGCGCATAACATCAATAGCGACTTCAAGGGGAACTTGTCAGATATTCACTTGGTTCTCGTCACATGAGCCGTGTCCACCACTCCACATATAAAGGGTAGGTATCATTCAAGGCAGGACCTCCAGAGTGTTATGGTTTGTGAAGGGTATAGTGGCTGGTTGTATCAAACCTCATCTCCGTTCATTCATCACACCCGATCACATGACCGCTCTCCTCTGATGGATGTCACATCAGTGACGAGAACCAAGTGAATATCTGAAAATTTCCCCTTGAAGTCGCTATTGATGTTATGCGCATACCCAGAATTATTCTGGTAAGGGTATTTAATTATCCCCTTTGGTGGAGGTCCGCACTGCATGTAGGTGGATAGTGCACTCTATATGAACTTGCAACATATTTATTCCACGACAAGAAGTCAAGAGATCAAGAGTTTTTGTTTCACTTTATATGGACACTTTAGCACTTTTTTGCACTGATGAACTATGATCATTTTTTTTATTTTTTTATACTGTGTAATGTTAATGCTAACAAGCATATTATAGCGCTGCACTTTAGCACATCTAATTCTAGCAAAAGACCACCTCTGCACCTCTAACCTGGTAACTGTAAAAAAAATTGAAAGCGTCGCCTATGGAAATTTTTAATTACCAACTTTGTCACATTCTCCGCGAGCGCGCGCAATTTTCAACCGTGTCATGTATGGTATTTATTTACTCGGTGTAACATCCTCTTTCACAATATACAAAAAAAATGGGCTAACTTTACTGTTGTCTTATTTTTTAACTAAAAAAAAAATAAAATTTTTCCAAAAAACTCACGCTTGAAAGACCGCTGCGCAAATACCATGCGACAAAAAGTATTGCAACGATCGCAATTTTATTCTATAGGGTGTTTGAAAAAATATATATTTTAAGTAATTTTCTAGCAAAAAAAAAAATGTTTTTAGCTTGTAACCAACAAATGTAAAAAAGGGGCTCGGTTGGTAAGTGGTTAAGTAGACCATCGTTGGAGGTTAGGGGCTAGTCCCCTGCCCCCCCTGACCTACCCTAGAGTTTGTTTATTTTCCTTCCTCGGGAGAAAAAGGAGGAAAAAGAGAAAGAAAAAAGGAGAGGAAAAATCATATTAAAATAGCTCAAATTAGTATAGTATGAGTGGAGGACCCCATGCAGAGATCCTGGAGGACTCCACAAACCCCCTATTAGGGATCTTATTTAGATTAGATCAGACTTATAGAGTCATAGTATTAGGGCACATTTTCACCACGTACGAGGTGAAACAGAGCGAGTGATAGTGTAAGTGAGTTTGTGTGTGTACAGGTGAGTGGTGAGACTTTTTTTTTTTCTCTTTTTCTTCTTTCCTTCCCTCCTGGGTCTTGACATGGGCACGTTGAAATGATGTACATTCAATACTAAAGGAATTCCCCAATCAAGAGATCTCAAATCCTATGTTCACTCCATAAACAGAAAGTTGATATCATTTTTTTCCAGGAGATGCACTTCCGGAACCGGACCATATACCCAATATACAAAATAAATATCCAAAATGGTACCATGATTCCTTTAGATATTCTAAATCCTGAGGAGTATCAATAGCAATACATAAATCAGTACCCCATCAGGTTCTAGAAATATGGAGGGGTAGAGATGGTAGGTCATTAATGATAAATGTTTCTATTTACGGGAAGAAATTTACTTTAATCAATATATACTTGCCTAACCAGGACCAGATAAAAGCGGGTAACCAACTACTGAGAGATCTTATGGATAAAAAGAAGGGACATTAATTATAGGGGGAGACCTCAATTTTGTGCTAGACCGAGAAATGGATACTACTGCCTCCTGAATATTTCAAAATTTAACCCAGACTAAGAAATGTAAAAATACTCTGATTAAAAATAGATTGGTAGATGTGTGGAGGGCCCTCCACCCACGGGATAAGTACACAATACATACCACAGCCTGGATTATTTTCTCATAGATCAACATGGACTTATGACGGTGGTGTCCTCCAGGATAGATAGTATAATATGGTCAGATCATGCCCCTGTGTTCTTGGAATTGAAGATGCCGGAGGCTCGGAGAGCACAGTGGCCCTGAAGACTTAATGACAATTTACTGAAAGATGAGATACAGTCAGGTCCATAAATATTGGGACATCGACACAATTCTAATGTTTTTGGCTCTATACACCACCACAATGGATTTGAAATGAAAGGAACAAGATTTGCTTTAACTGCAGACTTCCAGCTTTAATTTGAGGGGATTTACATCCAAATCAGGTGAACGGTGTAGGAATTACAACAGTTTGTATTTGTGCCTCCCACTTTTTAAGGGACCAAAAGTAATGGGACAGATTAACAACCATAAATCAAACTTTCACTTTTTAATACGTGGTTACAAATCCTTTGCAGTCAATTACAGCCTGAGGTCTGGAAGGCATAGACAACACCAGACGCTGGGTTTCATCCCTGGTGATGCTCTGCCAGGCCTCCACTGCAACTGTCTTCAGGTCCTGCTTGTTCTTGGGGCATTTTCCCTTCAGTTTTGTCTTCAGCAAGTGAAATGCATGCTCAATCGGATTCAGGTCAGGTGATTGACTTGGCCATTGCATAACATTCCACTTCTTTCCCTTAAAAAAACTCTTTGGTTGCTTTCACAGTTTGCTTCGGGTCATTGTCCATCTGCACTGTGAAGCGCCGTCCAATGAGTTCTGAAGCATTTGGCTGAATATGAGCCGATAATATTGCCCCGAACACTTCAGAATTCATCCTGCTGCTTTTGTCAGCAGTCACATCATCAATAAATACAAGAGATAGAGTTGAGCGAACCCGAACTGTAAAGTTCTGGTCCGTACCGAACTTTCGGGTGTCCGTGTCCTGAACCCGAACGTTTGAGGAAAAAGTCCGGGTTTGGGTTCTGGTATTTTATCACGCATGTTGAATAGCTGCAGGGCAGCCAATCAAAAAATGTTTCACTGGTTTTCACTAGAAGCCATCACAGCCATGCCTACTAATGGCATGGCCATGCCTACTAATGGCATAGCTTCTCACTCCCAGGCAGTTCAGTCACACTACTCTCTGCAAACCGCTGCAGGTGTCAATGTAAATTTAATGACACCCCAAACTGGTTTGCAGATCACAGTGCAGACTGTGATATTGGACAGGAATCCAATCCGATTCCAGTGCAGAACAAAAAAGGGTCTTGCACCATTTTGGTGCGAATGTCATGCAATTTAAGCCATACAGTTTGTATGACTGAATTCACATCACACAGACATTGCATGTCATGTGCACAGCAATACAATGTGAATCACATGCAAAAAATCCAAGGATCCGGGGGACATAGAAATCTTAGGACCAAAGGCAAAAAAAACATTACTAAAAAGCAGGGTAAAATGTATTTTTGTGTTATATTTTTTTATATTTGTGTATATATAATACAAATAATTTATATATATATATATATATATATATATATATATATATATATATATGTATGTGTGTGTGAGTATATATATATATATGTGTTATATTTTATATTGAGACAGCCCTTTCATTCACTTATACAGCTACTAAATTAGACAGATGTCTTAGAAGGGATGCCTGTCCCTTTAACATGCAGATCTCCTTTAGGAGAAGCCAACTAAAGAGTTATCTCTTCTCATCCAGACTTTCTGTCCCCACCGTCTTTAAGGCTGTCTGTACCTCACCACTGCTGCTACCCCATCAGTGGTGATTCATGGTTCTTTCAGTGTACTGGGCTCTAACAACTCATATGATTCTTTAACTCAGGAACTCGTATGATTCTTTAACTCAGGAACTCGTATGAGTCTTCAACTCAGGAACTCGTATGAGTCTTTAACTCAGGAACTTGTATGGGTCTTTAACTCAGGAACTCGTATGATTCTTTAACTCAGGAACTAGTATGATTCTTTAAATCAGGAACTCGTATGATTCTTTAACTCAGGAACTCGTATGATTCTTTAACTCAGGAACTCGTATGATTCTTTAACTCAGGAACTCGTATGATTCTTTAACTCAGGAACTCGTATGATGCTTTAACTCAGGAACTCGTATGATGCTTTAACTCAGGAACTCGTATGAGTCTTTAACTCAGGAACTCGTATGAGTCTTTAACTCAGGAACTCGTATGATTCTTTAACTCAGGAACTCGTATGAGTCTTTAACTCAGGAACTCGTATGAGTCTTTAACTCAGGAACTCGTATGGGTCTTTAACGCAGGAACTCGTATGAGTCTTTAACTCAGGAACTCGTATGATTCTTTAACTCAGGAACTCGTATGAGTCTTTAACTCAGGAACTCGTATGATTCTTTAACTCAGGGACACGTATGAGTCTTTAACTCAGGAACTCGTATGGGTCTTTAACTCAGGAACTCGTATGATTCTTTAACTCAGGAACTCGTATGATTCTTTAACTCAGGAACTCGTATGATTCTTTAACTCAGGAACTCGTATGATTCTGTAACTCAGGAACTCATATGATTCTTTAACTCAGGAACTCATATAAGTCTTTAACTCAGGAACTCGTATGAGTCTTTAACTCAGGAACTCGTATGATTCTTTAACTCAGGAACTCGTATGAGTCTTTAACTCAGGAACTCGTATGAGTCTTTAACTCAGGAACTCGTATGGGTCTTTAACTCAGGAACTCGTATGATTCTTTAACTCAGGAACTCGTATGATTCTTTAACTCAGGAACTCGTATGATTCTTTAACTCAGGAACTCGTATGATTCTTTAAATCAGGAACTTGTATGATTCTTTAAATCAGGAACTCGTATGAGTCTTTAACTCAGGAACTCCTATGGGTCTTTAACTCAGGAACTCGTATGGGTCTTTAACTCAGGAACTCGTATGAGTCTTTAACTCAGGAACTCGTATGATTCTTTAACTCAGGAACTCGTATGATTCTTTAACTCAGGAACTTGTATGATTCTTTAAATCAGGAACTCGTATGAGTCTTTAACTCAGGAACTCGTATGAGTCTTTAACTCAGGAACTCGTATGATTCTTTAACTCAGGAACTCGTATGATTCTTTAACTCAGGAACTCATATGATTCTTTAACTCAGGAACTCGTATGATTCTTTAAATCAGGAACTCGTATGAGTCTTTAACTCAGGAACTCGTATGAGTCTTTAACTCAGGAACTCGTATGATTCTTTAACTCAGGAACTCGTATAATTCTTTAACTCAGGAACTCGTATGATTCTTTAAATCAGGAACTCGTATGAGTCTTTAACTCAGGAACTCGTATGATTCTTTAAATCAGGAACTCGTATGATTCTTTAACTCAGGAACTCGCATGAGTCTTTAACTCAGGAACTCGTATGAGTCTTTAACTCAGGAACTCGTATGATTCTTTAACTCAGGAACTCGTATGATTCTTTAACTCAGGAACTCGTATAATTCTTTAAATCAGGAACTCGTATAATTCTTTAACTCAGGAACTCGTATGAGTCTTTAACTCAGGAACTCGTATGATTCTTTAAATCAGGAACTCATATGAGTCTTTAACTCAGGAATTCGTATGAGTCTTTAACTCAGGAACTCGTATGAGTCTTTAACTCAGGAACTCGTATGATTCTTTAACTCAGGAACTCGTATGAGTCTTTAACTCAGGAACTCGTATGAGTCTTTAACTCAGGAACTCGTATGATTCTTTAAATCAGGAACTTGTATGATTCTTTAACTCAGGAACTCGTATGATTCTTTAACTCAGGAACTCGTATGATTCTTTAAATCAGGGACTCGTATAATTCTTTAACTCAGGAACTCGTATGAGTCTTTAACTCAGGAACTCGTATGATTCTTTAAATCAGGAACTCATATGAGTCTTTAACTCAGGAATTCGTATGAGTCTTTAACTCAGGAACTCGTATGAGTCTTTAACTCAGGAACTCGTATGATTCTTTAACTCAGGAACTCGTATGAGTCTTTAACTCAGGAACTCGTATGAGTCTTTAACTCAGGAACTCGTATGATTCTTTAACTCAGGAACTTGTATGATTCTTTAACTCAGGAACTCGTATGATTCTTTAACTCAGGAACTCGTATGATTCTTTAAATCAGGGACTCGTATGAGTCTTTAACTCAGGAACTCGTATGAGTCTTTAACTCAGGAACTCGTATGATTCTTTAACTCAGGAACTCGTATGATTCTTTAACTCAGGAACTCGTATGATTCTTTAACTCAGGAACTCGTATGATTCTTTAACTCAGGAACTCGTATGAGCCTTTAACTCAGGAACTCATATGATTCTTTAACTCAGGAACTCATATGATTCTTTAACTCAG
The DNA here is from genome assembly GCA_018402905.1 of Glandirana rugosa. NCBI lineage: Eukaryota > Metazoa > Chordata > Amphibia > Anura > Ranidae > Glandirana > Glandirana rugosa. Next base: position 295,185 of record BLSH010150464.1, on the reverse strand, counting down.
GAACTCATATGATTCTTTAACTCAGGAACTCATATGATTCTTTAACTCGATGTACTGGTGGTGAACTGATGAACTGAACTGTGTAAGCTGTATCCAGTTCTTTTGAGTCGGCGTGCTGTGGGTTCTCTGATTGGTTGCAGGGAGGGGCTGAGTTCTCACTCTAGGATCAGATTATCAGAGCTGCTCTGCTATGCTATTGAGTACAAAGTAAACGGTTGATAAGGATCAGTTCAGTCAGATGAATCGATTCACTCAGTTCACTGAAAAGAATAGATTCAAAAGTACGATTCGTTCATGAACTGGACATCACTAGTCACATGCTCTCAGGTTAGTGTAGGGAGAGGATGCTGCTGGCGCTGTGAGGGACAGATGGCAGATATAATAACATCTCATCCTGCATTACAGAACGATCTGATTCTGGACTAGGTAGAGATTACTACTACTGCTGCTTTGAGGGACAGATTGCAGATCTAATAACATCTCCCATTTTTCTTCCTTTTGCAGCCCTCTAGCACTTTCTAGTACTTTTTTACAGCCATTTTTGTGCCGAAAAGTTCAGGTCCCCATTGACTTCAATGGGGTTCGGGGTCCGGGGTCAAGTTCGGGTAATGTTCGGTACCGAACCCGAACGTTTCCTCGAAGTTTGGCCGAACCCGAACATCCAGGTGTTCGCTCAACTCTAACAAGAGAACCAGTTCCATTGGCAGCCATACATGCCCACGCCATGACACTACCACCACCATGCTTAACTGATGAGGTGGTATGCTTTGGATCATGAGCAGTTCCTTTCCTTCTCCATACTCTTCTCTTCCCATCACTCTGGTACAAGTTGATCTTGGTCTCATCTGTCCATATGATGTTGTTCCAGAACTGTGAAGGCTTTTTTAGATGTTGTTTGGCAAACTCTAATCTGGCCTTCCTGTTTTTGAGGCTCACCAATGGTTTACATCTTGTGGTGAACCCTCTGTATTTACTCTGGTGAAGTCTTCTCTTGATTGTTGACTTTGACACACATACACCTACCTCCTGGAGAGTGTTCTTGATCTAGCCTGTTGTGAAGGGTGTTTTCTTCACCAGGGAAAGAATTCTTCGGTCATCCACCACAGTTGTTTTCCGTGGTCTTCTGGGTCTTTTGGTGTTGCTGAGCTCACCAGTGTGTTCTTTCTTTTTAAGGATGTTCCAAACCGTTGATTTGGCCACACCTAATGTTTTTGCTATCTCTCTGATGGGTTTGTTTTGTTTTTTCAGCCTAATGACGGCTTGCTTCACTGATAGTGACAGCTCTTTGGATCTCATATTGAGAGTTGACAGCAACAGATTCCAAATGCAAATAGCACACTTGAAATGAACTCTGGACCTTTTATCTGCTCCTTGTAAATGGGATAATGAGGGAATAACACACACCTGGCCATGGAACAGCTGAGCAGCCAATTGTCCCATTACTTTTGATCCCTTAAAAAGTGGGAGGCACATATACAAACTGTTGTAATTCCTACACCATTCATCTGATTTGGATGTAAATACCCTCAAATTAAAGCTGAAAGTCTGCAGTTAAAGCACATCTTGTTTGTTTCATTTCAAATCCACTGTAGTGGTGTATAGAGCCAAAAAGATTGTGTTGATGTCCCAATATTTATGGACCTGACTGTATGTACTGCAGACATTGCTAAGGCAGTGAAGGACTTTGTGGCTGACCATGTTGGGGATAGTACATCGCTACCCATACAATGGGAGACGTTGTGGCAGTGTTGGAAAGAATTCATGAACAGACGCCTAATTCGGAAAACTTGATTACCCTAAACGAAAAGCAACTTGAGATACAGACCATATTGAATGAACAAACACTAAAGCTTAGGGACAGGAACCGGGCCCTATTTTTTCAATAGGGTAATAAACCAAGTAAACTCTTAGCAAGGGCACTACATCAACGAAACCCAATGACAGCTGTTAATAGAATTCTCAAGTCCTCTGGGGAGATGACTTTCAACCCAAAGGACATATCTGAGACATTCTCAACCTATTATGCTAAATTATATAACATCCAGATCTCTCTAAAGAAAAATAATCCAGAACATTATATTCAAAGAATTCGTCAATATGTTAAGGTCACTGCAATTCTCACTCTGCCAGTTAAAATAATAGAATTAGAAAAGGATTTTACAGTCACAGAAATAGAAGGAGTGGTGGGCTCTCTGGTCCAGGGCAAAAGCCCTGGCCCTGATGGGTTTACACCACGTTTTTACAAAGATTTTAAAGAGAGTTTGATCCCAATTTTGTGGAAGACATTGAATTCAATATCGGTCTCCTGACCCTTTACAACCCAAGGCATGGAAGCGCATATTTCACTTATTCCAAAACCAGATAAAGATCACACATTATGTGCAAATTATAGGCCGATTTCATTAACAAATATCGACCTCAGGTTGTATGCAAAGCTTATTGCGAATAGGATTACACCTTTATTGCCAAAGTACATTAATAAAGATCAAGTAGGATTTGTGGGGGGCCGAGAGGCTAGGGATAATACTACAAAAACCTTGACATTGGTAGAATATGCACAGAAACATAATATTTCATCTTGCCTTTTATCTATTGATGCTGAAAAAGCATTCGATAGGGTAGGCTGAGGAAACACTAAAACAATGGGGGATAGGTCCCCAACTTTTGCAGAAAATTATGGCATTATATGGGACTCCCACAGCTAGAGCACGTTCAAATGGGATCCTATCACACCCAATCGAGATACATAATGGGACTAGGCAGGGATGTCCCCTGTCTCCCCTATTATATATTTTGACCATGAAACATTTAACAACAGCCATAAGAAACAACGTAAACATTCGGGGAATAGAAGTTAAAGTAAAAGAATATAAAATGTCTGTGTATGCAGACGATTTACTATTATATATCTCCAAACCAGTAACAACATTACCTAATCTTATAAAAGAACTAAATTGATTCGGGGCTGTCAATAACTTTAAAGTAAACTATGATAAGTCAGAGGTACTGAATATCTCAATATCAAAAAAAAATTTGGCAAACCATACAAGTGAATTTTCCCTTCAAATGGCAAAAAATAGCAATTAAATATTTGGGAATTAAGATACCTCAGTACTTAAGTAAAATATGGGATTTGAATTACTCCCCATTAATTCATAAAATACGGAAGCTATTTAAAGAATATGATAAAGGTAAATTCTCATGGAGTGGCAGGATCAACATAATAAAAATGGATATATTGCCTAAATTATTATATGTATTTCAAACAGCACCAGTAATCATCCCAACGACAGTAATAGATCAGTTGAATAAAGCAGTAAGGGAATTTACATGGGCGCGAAAAAATGCACAAATCAATAAAAATATCTTGATTACGAGTAAAAACGATGGGGGCATGGCGTTGCCAAATATTAAGAAATATTCACAGGTGGTGTACATCACTAGAGTAGTAGATTGGTTCCATAATGGCAAGAATAAACAGTGGGTGGAGCTGGAAGAGGATATCTGTACACAGAGATTGAGATCTCTCCCATGGATCCCGAAACATTTGAGACCCGGAAGGAGTAAAATCCCATTTTTTGGTAGAAGAAGATACACTTAAAGTATGGGACATTTTTTTAAGAAAAAAAAAATGTCAACCAGAATAGGACCCATGACACCTCTCTTTTCAAACCAGGAGTTCCGAGCGGCGATGGAAGCCCAGGTATTCCTAAAATGGAAAAGAGAAGAAGATACGAGAATTATTCAGACATTGGTGAATGGAGAATGTCCCTCACTAGAAGTCTGGGAACTACAATACAGAAAGAAATGGATGCAACGCAAACAACTCCACACATATATTGATTATTTGAGGGCAGATGGAGTAGTGGATATTCAGAATCTTAACAGAATTTGAGCAATTACTCCTACAGGAAAAGAAACCTCTCCATGTAATGTCTATCGTATATAAAATGTTAATAAAGAGTAAGGAGGACGACAAATTACCATACATTAGCAAATGGGAGGAGGAACTCGGGAAACAGTTCCCTATGTTGGAATGGAAAAAAACAATTAGGTTAACCCATAACATGACAGTACCCGCTAAATTTCAAGAGAGTAATTATAAAATTTTGACAAGATGGTATAGATGTCCTGTGGTACTACATAAAATTAATGAAGGAAAGCAAGCAATATGTTGGAGATGTATGGCCAACACTGGTAATATGTCGCATATATGGTATCAATGCCCGGGGGACCAGTCTTTCTGGATGAAAATATTTGACATATACAGGAAAGTAAAAGATACAAATTTACAAGCAAATATAGAGATGGCGGTATTGTCAATGTGTCAATGATTCCCGGATCAATAAGGAATATCAAGAAAGACATATTGCGACATTTGATAGTTGTGGCTCATACAGTAAGAGCCAGGAACTGGCAGAAAAGGAGAGAGCCATCTATAGGGGAATGGGTGTGTGAAATGTTGGAGATGCGTCAAATGGAGAAAACCTTAGGGTTTGAGGTAGGAGGTAAGGAACAAATAATGGAGTCGTGGGAAGAGTTCAGAAACTCAACAAGGTTAAATGAATATTTAACGGGCCCACAAATGTCGGATTGGAGGGCAGAGAGAGGAAAAATCCTTATTTTCTTGCTTTCCCTTTTTTTTCTCCTTTCTTTCCTTTCTTCTCTTTCTCTTTTATGGTTTTATTTGTATGTATGAGAGGGAATGTAGGTTGTGAGTGGCGAGTGTAGGTATGTAGACATCAAGGAACCAGTATGAAAGATGGAGAGGCTTGTTCCCCAGGATTATTACAAAAAGGGGCAAAAACTAAGAATAAACAGGGTAATATAAGGCAAAAGTGAAGAATAGGATAAGAAAGAAATAAGATAAATTAGACCCCAGAGTAAAGGGATAAAAGCTGGGGTACAAAATATATGTGATTTGTCATAACGTTGGATATATTTGAGAACATACCTCTGTTTCTTTTTTGTCGATGTATGTGTATTAAACAAAAAATGTAATAAAGATACATTTTAAACAAGTGTGACAGGAAGAATAGTAGACATAATAGGAAGTGTTAAGTAGTTTATTTGAATTTCGGTTCAACTACTACTTCTAATGAGTCTAAAACATGAGAAAGAGCCTAAACAGAGAAATGATGGTGGAAATATATAGGAATCACATCATTTTTAGCCTTGGCCCAAACAGAAAATGTTATATGTTGTCAGAGTAGGAAGATTAGAAGAGCATTATGGGTGGCCATTTAATTACAGAAGCAAGAGTTAAGTTTATTACAGTAGATGGCATGAAAGAGATATTAGAACAAAATAAGGAAAGCAGATTTTAGAAAGGTAAGAGTAGAGTTGGCAAGGTCACACGTGAGATTGTTATTATTACTCATAGTCATAACAATATGTGCCAGCTTAATAAATCTAATGATAAACAATATGATCACAATTATTTTGAATCCGTTCTCCAGGCATGGTAAAAATAGGATTTTATTAAGAACTTACCGTAAAATCCTTTTCTCTGAGTTCATTGACAGATGCAGCCTCTATTCATGACACGTGGGTTATATACCTTTTACTAGGAGTAGACTGGGCAGAACGAAAATTCAGAAAGCAAAGCAAAACTGGCCCCTCCCAGGGGGCCTTCCTCACTCAGCACATAACCCCTCAGCCCTGCATAGCATATCAGTTCGTAACAAGCCGTACAAACAGAACACCGAGGGGTGGGTGCTGCATCTGTCAATGAACTCAGAGAAAAGGATTTTACGGTAAGTTCTTAAAAAAAATCCTATTATCTCTTACGTTTATTGACAGACGTAGCCTCTATTCATGACACGTGGGGACGTCCCAAAGCAGTGTCAAACAAGAGGGGTGGGTAAACGATAACAATTGTACCCAACAGAAAGATCTCGGGAGGCGCTAGCCGCACCTACACCGCCGCCTGCAAAACTTTGCGGCCAAAAGCAGCATCCGCAGATGCTGACACATCAACTTTGTAACAAAAGTGTGCACCGAGGCCCAAGTAGCCGCCTTGCACACCTGAGACACCGAAGCTTGGTGTCTAAACGCCCAGGAAGTGCTAATCGTCCTGGTGGAATGAGCCGTGACTGGAAAAGGGGGGACTTGGCCCCGAACAGTATACACATGGGTCACGGTCAGTCTGATCCAACGTGAAACAGTGGCCGACGAAGCCACCAATCCTTTTCGTGGCCCATCCGTCAGCACAAACAGCGCATCCGACTTCCTAAAAGGAGCCGTAGCTGCCAAATACATGCACAATGCTCTCACCACATCCAAGGAATGCAGAGCAATCTCCTTAGAGTGAGACGGGTGCGGACACCAGGAAGGGAGGACAATGTCCTCATTAATGTGAAAAGAAGAGACTACCTTCGGAAGGAATGAAGGAGGCGGACGCAACACCGCCTTATCCTTGTGTAGGACCAAATAAGGAGACCTACACGACAAAGCTGCCAATTCAGACACCCGCCTAGCGGATGTGATAGCCACCAAGAAGGCGACCTTCTGGGACAGCAACTGTAAGGGAATATCCCTGATCTGCTCATAGGGTGGCTTCTGCAGTACAGAAAGTACCAAGTTCAGATCCCACGGCGCCAGGGGCGACCGTACCTAAGGAGCCACATGACGTACACCCTGTACAAATGTACGGATCAAAAAATGCGTCGCTAAAGGACGCTGAAACAGAATCGCCAGAGCGGATATCTGGCCCTTGAGGGTGCTCAATGCCAACTTTTGGTCCAGGCCTTGTTGAAGAAAGGCAAGCACCTGAGCAACTGCAAAAGAACGAGGGTTCCAACCCCCCGCCTCGCACCAAGCAATATAAGCTTTCCAGATGCGATGATAGATCTTGTGCGAAGTACACTTACGTGCCTTAAGCATGGTGGGGATCACTGACTCAGAGAGCCCCCTGTCCCTCAGTACCTGGGACTCAATTGCCAGGCCGTTAAAGCCAGTGACGGTAAAGCAGGGTACAAGATGGGACCCTGCGACAGAAGATCTTCACGAAGCGGGAGTCGCCAGGGAACGTCTGTTACCATCCGCACCACGCCGGCGTACCAAGGACGCCGAGGACAATCCGGGGCCACCAGGATAGTCGGGGTTCCCTCCACTGCTATCCTGAGCAACAACCGCGGTAGAAGCTTGAGAGGAGGAAAGGCGTACAGGAGTCTGTACCGGGACCATGGGGCCACCAGGTCGTCCGCGGCTGCCGCCAGGGGCCCCCTGACCTGCACACAAAGGACTTCACCTTGTGATTTAATCTGGATGCGAGGAGATCTACATCTGGCGTGCCCCACCTTTCACAAATCTGGCGAAACACCTCCGGGTGCAAGGACCACTCTCCTTGGTCCAGCTTCTGGCGACTGAGGAAGTCCGCCTTCCAATTTTCTACACCCGGAATGTAGATGGCGGAGAGTGCTGACACGTGAAGCTCTGCCCACTTTAGGATGAGGGCTGCCTCTGCAGCTGCCGCCAAGCTTCTCGTTCCGCTTGATGGTTCACGCATGCCACCGCCGTGGCGTTGTCCAACTAAACCCGAATTGGGAGGCCGCGCAGCCTTGCCGACCAGTGGGAAAGACAGAGCCTGATCGCCCTCAGTTCCAACACATTGATCGTAAGTCGCGACTCTTGTGCCGACCAACGGCCCTGGGCCGACAGATGCCCCAGGACACCTCCCCAGCCCGATAGGCTGGCGCCCGTCGTCACTATTGACCACTCCAGGGGAAGGAACGACTTCCCCATGGTCATTGCCGGGGCCCGAAGCCACCAAGTCAACGACCCCCTGGTCTGAAGATCCAGCCGGATCGGTCGATCCAGAGACGAGGGAGACCTGTCCCACTGCAGTAGTATCGCTCGCTGCAGGAGACGGGTGTGACTCTGGGCGTACGGTTTCGTCTCAAAGGTAGAGACCATGTGCCCCAACACCCGCATGCAGAAACGTAAGGAGGACCACCGTCGTGACAACAGGGTTTGCACCGCTGCTTTCAGTGTCAGCAACTTGCCCGGAGGTAGCAATACCTTCGCCTGCACTGTGTCCAACGTCAGACCCAGATATTCGAGGTGACAGGACGGGGTCAATGTCGACTTCTGCAGGTTGATTAGCCAACCGAAGTCCCTCAGCGAGGTCAGAGTGAAAGCAACATTGTCCTCCAGAGCCGGAGCCGACTCCGCTCGCAGGAGAAGTTCATCCAGGTAGGCTACCACAGCAATGCCCCTCTGTCTCAGCAGAGCCAGCACCGGGGCCAGTAGCTTGGTGAAGACCCACGGAGCCAAGGCCAGGCCGAAGGGGAGCGCCACAAACTGGTAATGAAGGTCCGCTACAGCAAAGCGCAGGAAGCGCTGGTGCCAGACACAAATGGGAACATGCAGATATGCGTCCTTGATGTCCAGGGATGCCAGCCAATCCCCCTGGTGCAGGGCGGCCAAGGCCGAACGGACTGACTCCACCACCTCCCGCACCCACCGGTCGGAGATGCGAGCGGCCCATTGGTCTGCGAACCCCACAAGACGGCCCCCCACCTGAGAGATGGGCGGGGGCAACCCATCATGTGGTGGAGGACTTATCCTCTGACTTTTAGGGCTTGCGTTGCCAGGGGCTCTTACCAGAGCCAGCAGCAGACTTGTCGGGCCGGGAGTTCCTGCCCGCCTGACCTGGCGCACCAAAAAAAAAAGTTTCTGCCCACAGGGCTGAGGCCCCTGCTTGCGGCGCTGGTCACGCCGTTTGGGCTCCGGAAGAAAAGTACTCTTCCCCCCGGTGAAATCCAATTGGAGCCCAAAGAGCCGACCACCCTGAAAGGGAAGATCCGTGAGGCCCTTCTTGGACGTGTGGTCACCCGACCAGCGTCGCAGCCACAGAAGACGCCTAATAATGACTGCAAAAACCGACATTTTTGACAACATCGGTACCAAGTCCAGAGCTGCGTCGCAGAGGTAACGAAGCCCCTGCACCAGGTGGTCTGCTCGCTGCACAGATTCAGGCGAATCTACGCCACCCTGAGCCTCACTCCACTCCATCGCACACTCCATAAGCGACTGAGATACCATGACTGATGCCAAGGCAGGTTGCATGGCTGCCCCTGCCACCAGAAAGAGTGCCTTGGACACTGCTTCCGTCCGCCTATCGGCTGGGTCCCTGAAAGAGGGGGACCCCTCCAAGGGAATAGTCGTCGCCTTGTTCAGGCGGGCCACTGGTGGATCCACCACGGGGGAGACCCATTTCTGTAACAGGCTGTCCTCAAAGGGATAGCGCACAGAGAAACGTTTTGGCAGGGTAAAGGAATTTAGCGGACGTTGCCATTCCTTATACACATACTGGTCAAAATACTGGAGTAGGGAAACACCTTAGGGGCACGAGAGGGCTTCTTGGACCCAAACATATAGGTAGACGCCTGTGCCTCTCCAGCCTGATCCAGGTGTAGAGAATTACGTACGGGCGCAACCAGGGCGCCCACCAGCGCCTTTTCGCGTGCCACCGAGGCCCCCTGGTCCTCCTCCCCATCCGAATGTTCCAGCTCTCCGGCTCTCTGTCTGAGAGTTCAACGGGGGTCCCAGTGACCCCGGAGCCCCCTTCCAGCTCTGAGTCCTCCTCAGAGGATAGCGGGGGAGGAGGACACTTTTTGGGGCCCCCTACACCGGTCCGATTCCCCCCGGGCAAAAAACACTTCCAGGATAGAGGTTAATTGGTCCAGGGGAACCAGAGGTCCCAGCGCGGCCTGTGCCTCCGCGGACCCCTCCAGAGAAGCAACTGCCGGTTCAGCTGCTTTTGTGCCACTGCCAGGACACTCGTGAGGCCTACCAGCCATACGCCCCCACAATTCCACCCCCTGCAGAGCCTCAGGACTGCCCAAGTAGGACCCAGCATCGCCGCTTCCGCACCCCAGGGAGAGAAACCAGCAATACTTGCAGAACCCTGTGTGTGAAAAGAGGCGCCCTGTCGCCAATGCCACCGCTGCTGACAAGTCTGCCCTTGCTGCTGCGTTCCCAGAGAAGGAATGGCGCCAAGAGCACATGGAAAAACTCACATACAGGGAGACCAACCAAAAATGGCCACCGACAAACACACGAGGCCAATCACCTCCAAAATGGCCACGGCCGCGGCTCCAGGAAAATGGCGGCGGCCGCATGGCATGCGAATGGAACTGTCCGAGCGGTTGCAACAGGTGAGCGGCGGAGCAACGGCTAGCAGCTGAGCGGGCAGGTCGTCGGGCAGGCGGGCGTGAGGGGGGAGAAAGGACATGACAGGGACCAGTGAACCTGTACCCCCCCACCGGAACGGGCACCGCTAGTTGCCCCCCCTTCACCCCAGGGCGGAGGGGGGTGTCACTCACCCATCCAGACGGGCGTAGTGGGTAGCCACCCGGTGCAGACCTTCCTCCCCCCAGGTGGTGAGGGATGCTGCTGGCCAAGCGACCCCTGGAGCAGGATGCTGCTGGCCAAGCGACCCCTGGAGCAGGTCATAGCCTGGACACTGGGTACGCAGGTGGGACGTTTAACCCACCGGCCGCCTGCACGGAATGGGCAGGATGCGGCGGACCCTGCCAGTGCTAAGGGTGGTTCGCATCCGTCGACCGTGCTGGGGAGATGGCAGGACCTATGAATATCCGCGTGGTCCCGAGCCAGCTACTTGATTGCAGTCTTCATCAGAAGGCTTACGCAAAAAGAATAAAAGAAAAAAACCTTAGGGGAACCGCAGTTCCCAGCAGGGAATGAGGTCTAACTGCTTGCACTAGGCAGAAGAAAACTGATATGCTATGCAGGGCTGAGGGGTTATGTGCTGAGTGAGGACGGCCCCCTGGGAGGGGCCAGCTTTGCTTTGCTTTCTGAACTTTCGTTCTGCCTAGTCTACTCCTAGTAAAAGGTACATAAACCACGTGTCATTAATAGAGGCTGCATCTGCCAATGAACGTAAGAGAAAATAAGTTTCAATTTAAAAGTGTACTGGGTTTATATTACACAAGATAACTTTCTTCTTTGATAGTGGAAACACTGCATTTTTTTTAAAAAAAGGAAATTAAGTAAAGCCTCCTCCTTTTATGAGAAATGTCTGTGATTGGAAATAGAGTGTGATATTGATATTATCACTTTATTAATTTCTGATATGATGTTAACAATTTTATTAATAATATAGAGATATTGTAATTGGTTTAGACAACCTTTGGTTGGAAATGAAATACAGGTTATTAGGAAAATGTGTAATATGGGGTTACTTTAGCTAAGTTTAAGTTATTATTAATTACAATACAGCTATCATAATATTTTTGTTTTTATTTTTATTTTTGAAATCCAAAGCAGAGAGTGTGGATTGTAAATGGTGTCTTTTTTCCTTGTAAGTGCTAAAGAAAACCTTTACATTTATAGGCATCTCCATAGCCGCACTATGTGGTTATTATTTATCATGTTGTGACATCAGGAAAATAATGTCAAATGGAAACTAAGGACTTGTGTTATCTTGCTGAAACTAACAACAGAGCAAGCAAAGCAAGTTTGTAATATAGCCAGGGAAAGGTTTTTGGTTTATGAAACTAGAGACTATATATTGTGAAGATTAAAAAAAAAAAAAGGGTTGGTGGTGGAAAAAATGCTTTTTTGAGTGAGTGTGTAAATTGATGGCCAGTGGATGAATGTATGAGAAGGTGTTTTATTGTGTTACGAGATACAAGAAAACAAGACATAATAATATAACAGTGTTGGAATAATTTTGGGATATGTGTAATAGGTGCACACGATTTACCACTTTAATCATTGTTGTTAGCAAACTAATAACACTGCATTCTCTGTGCGCCTTAAAATGTATACCAGTAAGTTTTTTTTTTGTCTCTACTCCTACCCTAAGAGTAGATGTTGATTAAAAAAAAAAAAAAAAAAATTGGATATTAACTACTTCGTATCTGCGCCATAGCCGATTTTCGGCTACATCGCAGCTCTAAAATGCCGGGAGGCCATCAATAGACATCCTCCCCTTTGGCTCGTGCTGGGCGTGCTCTCGCCAGCAGCGCACGACACTGTGTGAGCGTGCCCGCCGGTCCGCCGCAGACCCGCAATCTGCTCACAGAGAGCCAGAACGGGGAACCGCCGATGTAAACACGGCTGTTCCCCATTCTGTAAGGGGGGGCATGAAAGATCTACTGATCCCTGTCACTGGGATCAGTTAGATCTGTCATGCCCCTGCCAACCCCGCCCCCCCACAGTTAGAACACACCCAGGGAACACATTTAACCCCTTTACTGCCCCCTTAGTGTTAACCCCTTCCATACCAATGACATTTATACAGTAATCAGTGTCTAATTTTAGATCTGATCGCTGTATAAATGTCATTGGTCCCAAAAAAGTGTCAAAAACGTCCGACATGTCCACCGCAATATCGGAGTCCTGATAAAAATCGCAGATCGCCGCCATTACCAGTAAAAAAAAATAAAAACGCCATAAACCAATGTCCATCGTTTGTAGACCCTATAACTTTTGCGCAAGCCAATCAATATACGCCGATTGCGATTTTTTTTTACCAAAAATATGTAGAAGAATATATGTCGGTCTAAACTGATGAAGAAATTTGTTTTTTTATTTTTGGATATTTATTATAGCAAAAAGTAAACAATATTGTTCTTTTTTCAAAATCGTCACTCTTTATTTGTTTATAGCGCAAAAAATAAAAACCGCAGAGGTGATCAAATACCACCAAAAGAAAGCTCTATTTGTGGGAAAAAAAGGACCCCAATTTTGTTTGGGTACAACGCCGCACGACCGCGCAATTGTCATTCAAAGAGTGACAGCGCTGAAAACTGAAAATTGGTCCGGGCAGGAGGGGGGTTTAAGTGCCCAGTAAGGAAGTGGTTAAGCCTAATATCCCTATATATTGACAAAAGATTCTCTTAGAATTGGGAGCTGAACTAGAAATTTGCTAATGAGATTTTGGTAAAGAAAATGTGAAATTATAAATGCTTTAGGAATTATTTAGAGTTTAAACAACCATAAGAAAAAAGGTTTTGCAAATGGTATATGCATGCTTTTGTAAAGTTGCTAAGATTTTGTTAGGAATGTTTGTTTGCATTCAGTCCTAGAGAGAGACTGCCTTTTTGGTTTTACTTCACTCATTTGGTATGTTGCTAATAGTCATTTCATTTGATTATGCCAATTATGTGTTGCAAGGTTGCAGAAAAGGCTATAAGGCAGAATATCAGCTTAGGTAAAGTGTGCAGTTCTGGCATCCTCTGGTTCCCCTTGGCTCCAGAGGATAAGAGGAACTGAGGGTGTTTTTGCTTCAGGTCACTTCTGGATCCAATCTAGGATTGGGCTCTTTTAATCTTTAGTTGAATCCTGCTGCAATATTGAGTTTGATAAAGATGTTCAATTGAATATATACATGTCTAGTAATAATAAAAAAAAAACAGCTATGAAACATTTTTATTTTCGCATGCTTATGGACTTGTGTTTGAACTTTTAAATGGCAAGAATGTTATTGTTAACACCTCCGGGGGGAAAGAGACTTGAAATAGACTATCTAGTAGTTTGATTCTCTGATTATTTATGTTGACTGGAGAGTATCTGCCCCCTATTTTTATGCCTTTTTTTACACCTCTATCTGGATGTTGTACTTGAAGAAATTACTGGATCCTTGCATGGGGATACTGGTTGTTGTTAAAGGCACAGGAGGTCAAGCGATCATTTCAGTATGACCCTTCTCTACTCTTTGAAATGCTGAAGTTTGAAAGAGATTCCTGTGAAAGTTCTTTCCTGGGGTGTCTGGAGGAAGAGATGCCAACCCAAGGCCTGGAAATTCCAGTGGACAAAATATAGAGCAATCTGAGGTGCCAGCCTGAAGACCCGAGTGACCTAACTTGAAGGATGACTTCTTTGTAGCATCAGTTCCAGTTTGTCCATGGATGTCAAGTTTTGTCCTTACCAAGAGGCAAGCTCTTATGGGGCGATAGATTTCTCATGGTTATATGAAAAAGCTACATATTCCTCAAAAGTGTTTAAAGGTTTAAGAAATGAACTTGAGGACAGAAATAATGTGGAATTTGTACAACTTGGATATTTGCAAGGCTCAATACACGAGAGCCTTTTCTGTTCTATTTTGCTGAAGATTACTTGATTAAATTGAGGACTGTCATGTTCTCCTTGTTTCCTTATTTCTCTTGAACATTTGCCATACATTTGCTATACAGTTGAGATAACCCTTATGTATAATTATTATCTTGCCATATGCAATGAAATGTGTTATGTGTATGATTTCAAAACTAAAATCTAGAACATTTGAAAGGGATAAAGAGGGTTAGCAGGATGATATGTTAGACATATCTTAGTGATCTTATTGGAGGATCAAAGGGGAGGACTGTAAGGCACCCCCCCCCCCTTAATAATGTACTTACTTTGTCCTGTGCTATACATTAGAATGTTAGAGTGTTTCTTAAACATTGGCTTTTTAGCTGACAAGTTTTAATATGTGGCAACATTGTTATTATTATAATAGGAAAGATGATAAAGAATGTGAAAAAGATGACTTTAGGTGGTTTGGTGAAAAGCCTAGAAAATGTTTACCAGAATATAATCATAAATACTGAGAAATAGGTCTAGGACATAATTGGAACTAAGATTGTACAATAATACACACATATATACTTTATCAAGATGTGTAGTAATTACTAACAGGTGTTATTAAGAGTGACCAATATATGTGTATAGACAATTCTATGAAAGTGGGTTTGTGTTTACTGGTAAGTAATGTGTGGACATTTCCTTTATTGGTTTCTATTGGTGTAATGTTGTAAATATTGCTTGGTCATATCTTGATAATATATTGTGTTTAAGATATTGAACCAGGAAATAAAGAACGAGTGATGTATTATTCGGTGTCCATGTGTAGAGCTCTGTGTGTGTGTGTGTGTGTGTGTGTGTGTGTGTGTGTGTGTGTGTGTGTGTGTGTGTGTGTGTGTGTGTGTTTCTGGGGTGAGGATCAGAAAGTGCTGGCACAGGTTAGTATAGGTGTAATATATAGGGAATAATCCTTAATGATAGATATTGTTAATTTGTAGTAAAATCAGGTTGGGGAACCTCTGCTCAGCTGCTCACACCTCCCTCTTCCAAATGGGCGCAATCTTGGGGCACAGGCACACCCCAACTCAAAACAGGAGAAGCCAGGAGGCTCCTGCTCACTCAAGCACCAGCCTGCAGGAGAGAGGCTGAAAAACTGCTGGGGGAGGTACAGGGGGTGGAGAATGCAGTCCCGATGTGTCTGGGCAGGATTTCATGCTGAGAATGACTGAGTTGTCCCGACTGCGGCTCTGATTACCCGGGATGCGCTCGGCCTCAGAGTCTAATATTTTTTCGGCGGGAGCAATTGCCCCGTTGCCTCCCCCGGATCCGCCCCTGGGGGCTGCATGAGTGCTGCCGGCACTGAGGAGCTACAATTCATTGAGGGAACCATGAATGCCAACATGTACTGTGACATACTGAAGCAGAGCATGATCCCCTCCCTTCGGAGACTGGGCTGCAAGGCAGTATTTAAACATAACAACCCCAAACACCTCCAAGATGACCACTGCCTTGCTAAAGAAGCTGAGGGTAAAGGTGGTGGATTGGCCAAGCATATTTCCAAGACCTAAACCCTATTGAGCATCTGTGGGGCATCCTCAAATGGAAGGTGGAGGAGTGCAAGGTCTTTAATATCCACCAGCTCCATGATATCATGGAGGAGTGAAAAAGGACTCCAGTGGCAACCTGTGACGCTCTGGTGAGCTCAATGCCCAAGATATTGACACTTTGGGCCCAATTTGGACATTTTCACTTAGGGGCACTCTCACTTTGTGAGATACTGTATGTTGATGACATTATAACCTGTTTTGAACAAGAAGGGGATTATAATCAGATAGTTCACAAGCTGAAAGAAAATGTTGAAATCAAAAGCACTTGGGAACATCGGCTACTATCTGGAAATCCAAATAAAGAGAAAAGATGGAAGTTACCATCTCAACCAATCTCAGAAATATTGGAACAATTCCGTATGCAAGATGCAAAGGAAGTGAAAACTCCTATGGAACCAGGCTATCAAAAGAGCAATGAAGCAAAAAACTTGCTACCCAATAATGACATGTATCGTAAGAGCAATCGGTAAGTTGCTATATGTTGCCACTGTGACAAGACCAGATATAGCCGCAACAGTGGGCATACTATGCAGGAAAGTCTCAGCTCCCTGTCAGCATGACTGGAACGCAGTAAAAAAAGTGATGCAGTACCTTAAAGGTACAATTCAGATGAAGTTACGGCAACATAAAATCCTAGGACCAAACATCAACGTCAAGTATCACCTACTGAGGGATAATCAAGAGCAAGGTGTTACTGACATTCAATACTGCCCATCAAAAGAGATGACTGCCAATGCACTCACCGAGCCATTGTCGAAGGAACATCATAATTCTATCCAGAAGAAGCTGAATGTAATTTTACAAAGCATATGCTGTTGAGAAGGGGTGATGGAAATATAACAGCAAAGTTGCTTATACGGTGACTATGTATATGCATTATAGCTGTCTATGCAGCAGGTGGCGCTGTAGTGTTACAGTGTAATGTGCATGTATTCTATGATATGATGCATTTAGCGGAAGTACCTTCTTTCGCTAATTGTGTACTTGTTTGTGTTCCTGTTTCTCATGCTGTGAAGACATGCTCATGAAAGTAAAGTTATTCTCTGTATTCAAACGCTTCCAGGGCATCATTTAAATGCTCTGCCAACAGGATTCTGAAGGAAGGATGACACCTCCAGGTGTAGATGGTGAGCCAACATTTACCCCAGGGCATAGTACATGGCTATAATGGAGATTTGAATAGAAATTGGGTGCCAGTCACTTTTGGTCTTTTCAAGATTTAATGTTGAACTTGGAAGGTAGAAGGAGAGGGGGTTACAGGTCTCACATACCAGCAGCAGATACAGACTCCTCAGATCCAGAACAAAGTCCATCTTCACAGTGTCAGAATCTTTAAACCGACCCAGCAACACAGTAAGCACGTTTTTAGATTCTGGTGCATCCCCCAAGCAAGTCACCAGGCCCTTCTGAGAGACTGGACTTCATCCTGACTCTCTCCTGCAGGGGACCTGCCCTGGATCTTCTCACCTTGGCTTGGCTTCCTCCACGCTGGGCAGGACAGCCTCAGGACCACTTCAGCATTCGTAGACCTCAAACAGGCTTCTGGACTAAGCACAGAGCTCACTTCAGCAGCACCTCCTCAGGCATGAGCCTGAGACAAAAGAGCAAGCACAGGGCACAGCCCAAACACACACACACACATATATATATATATATATATATATATATATATACACACAGTATCTCACAAAAGTGAGTACACCCCTTACATTTTTGTAGATATTTTATTATAACTTTTCATGTGACAACACTGAAGAAATGACACTTTGCTACAATGTAAAGTAGTGAGTGTACAGCTTGTATAACAGTGTAAATTTGCGGTTCCCTCAAAATAATTAAACACACAGCCATTAAGGTCTAAACTGCTGGCAACAAAAGTGAGTACACCCCTAAGTGAAAATGTCCAAATTGGGCGCAAAGTTTCAATATTTTGTGTGGCCACCATTATTTTCCAGCTCTGCCTTAACCCTCTTGGGCATGGGGTTCACCAGAGCTTCACAGGTTGCCACTGGAGTCCTCTTCCAATCCTCCATGACAACATCACAGAGCTGGTGGATGTTAGAGACCTTGCGCTCCTCCATCTTCTATTTGAGGATGCCCCACAGATGCTCATTAGGGTTTAGGTCTGGAGACATGCTTGGCCAATCTATCACCTTTACACTCAACTTCTTTAGCAAGGCTGTGGTCATCTTGGAGGTGTTTGGGGTCGTTATGTTGGAATACTGCCCTGTGGCCCAGTCTCTGAAGGGAGGGGATCATGCACTGCTTCAGTATGTCACAGTACATGTTGGCATTCATGGTTCTTTCAATGAACTGTAGCCCCCCCCCCAGTGCCAGCAGCACTCATGCAGCCCGCGACCATGACACTCCCACCACCATGCTTGACTGTAGGCAAGACACACTTGTCTTTGTACACCTCACCTGTTTTCCGCCACACACATTTGACACCATCTGAACTAAATAAGTTTATCTTGGTCTCATTAGACCACAGGACATTGTTCCAGTAATCCATGTCCTTAGTCTGCTTGTCTTCATAAAACTGTTTGTGGACTTTCTTGTGCATCATCTTTAGAAGAGGCTTCCTTATGGGACAATAGCCATGTAGATCAATTTGATGCAGTGTTCGGCGTATGGTCTGAGCACTGACAGGCTGACCCTCCACCCCTTCAATCTCTGCAGCAATGCTGGCAGCACTCATACGTCTATTTCCCAAAGACAACCTTTGGGTATGATGCTGAGCACATGCACTCAACTTCTTTGGTCGACCATGGCGAGGCGCTGTTCTGAGTGGAACCTGTCCTGTTAAACCGCTGTATGGTCTTGGCCACTGTGCTGCAGCTCAGTTTCAGGGTCTTGGCAATCTTCTTATAGCCTAGGCCATCTTTATGTAGAGCAACAATTATTTTTTTCAGATCCTCATAGAGTTCTTTGCCATGAGGTGCCATGTTGAACTTCCAGTGACCAGTATGAGAGAGTGAGAGCGATAACACCAAATTTAACGCACCTGCTCCCCATTCACACCTGAGACCTTGTAACATTAACGAGTCGCATGACATCAGGGAGAGAAAATGGCTAACCGGGACCACTTTGGACATTTTCACTTAGGGGTGTACTCACTTTTGTTAAATATAAAGAAAAAAATCTGCGCAAATATCTATGATTCTCAAGATGCTTTCGGATCACTGATGATTGCAAAATATCTCACAGCAGCTATGCACAAGGTTAAACATCAAACCCCAGAAACATATATAAAAGCAAAAAGTGCACGTATCGACGACACTCTATAAAACGTTAGTAGTCACTAGGCTTTCGTAGAACTCTTAGTATCTATAAACGCGTCTAAAAAAAGAAATATAAATTGTTTTCACTCATGTGGGGATTCACTTTTACAGGTTTCACCAGGGCCAATCGGTAAAAGAGAGGGACTACAGTACGCTGAGCAATTACAATGTTCCAGAGTCCACACTTACCCCTCGTCCACGCAATTTAAACCACAATAGCGAGAGTGAGAGAGTATGACCAGTGACCTTCAAGTTGTACCGTGGAGTACCGTTTCT
>BLSH010150464.1:212877-227711 GCA_018402905.1 Glandirana rugosa | reverse complement strand
GCCTCGCCGGTATAAGCCATGACGTGAAACGGACTCTCCACACAAAGTCGGAGATCACGAAGGACCGCCGGTAGAAGTGACGTACAAGACGTAAGAAGTGCACCGACGTCGAAGAGGAGAGTCTTTTGCCTGTCACTGTCCGTCAAAAAGACTTACTAGCCGCGATTGCCCGTCGCCTTTTGCGTTCATATCGACCCGAGGGAGACCCACGACCACCGCCACCCCACGACAGGAGACTAGGACACCCACACACACCGACACACGCCCCGCAGGGTGGGTAGGTAGGTAAGGACCGTTACCGACTTGGACGACTCTTCCTGGGGGCCCGCGGAGCGGCGTCCCCACGTGGAAGAAATTCAGCGAGAACATCTCGCAGCTGGGTGAGAAAAGCCCCTTGGTCAGACTGCGTGGCTGCTGATGCCACCTCAGCAGGTTCAGCCATTGCCAGGAATGGATGGATGGGTGGGACGCCCCGCACACAGCCACACACACCCACAGGATCAGAGGACAGCACCCCACCGCCACCAGCACCCAGAGGGAGCCCAGCTATACTTGCGTTTTCCGCTGCCCGTTAGCGCCGATCATTCAGAAAAACTGCCTGTCACTGTCCGTTTTCTGAGAGGAGAAGCTGCAGCCACGTGAAGAATGCAGAACATGCAGTGAAGATGGCCGCCAGGAAGCACTAGAGGCTGAAACACACCTCTCAGGCAAAGTGCAGTACCGAATATGGCCGCTCCGAGCGCTAGAGGGAAAGCCCCATAGACTGGGAATGTCCGCGGCTACGGCGGCCGAAGGACCGCATGGTGATGCTGGATGAGAAGGCCGAACGAACGGACAGCGCTGGGAAGGGGGGCGAGGTGTGGCAGGGGGCAAGATGAGAGGCTGATCCCCACCGGTGGCTACCCCGGACAAGCTACTGGAGCAGTGGAAAAACTGCATTTGCGGACGTCGGGCCCTCTTCACTCCCCGGGTGGGGAGGAAGGCAGGGCGCTCACTTACCCGTCCGACCCCACGGTAGCCACCGAATGCAGACTTTCCGCCCTCGACGGGGGGTATGCTGCAGGCCCAGAGTCACCCTGCCGAACGAATCGGGAAGGGGACCAATGTGGGGGATCTCGCCCCGGGCCACCCGCACGGAACGGGTAAGATGCGGCGGGTCCCTGTGTTGGGGCCGGCTTCGCATCATGTTGGCCAGGTCGGGGAAAGTACAGAGCACCAGGACTCTTAATGCCCCGACCGGCTTCTTGATAGCAGATCATCTTGATTGCAGCAAAAAAAGAAAAAATAAAATGGTCACAATAGGACCGCAGTTCCCTATAGGGAAGCCAGGTCAACTCCTTGCGAACTAGGCATTGAAACTGGAGAGCTATTCTGTGAGGGGGTTTGATGTAGGAAGAGAGGACGGCCCCCAAGGGAGGGGCCAGCTGATTCTTTTCCCTGCCTAGTTAACTCCTAGTAGGACGAACATAAAACCCACAAAGTCACGAAGAGCTGCGTCTGTCAGTGAACGTAAGGAGAAATGCATTATTACCCAACACTGCCTAAATGTGATTGTTGTACATTTGCTACATCTTGTTACCTTAACCTCCACAACATCTCCAGAATTCGCCCCTTCCTAACGACACCACAAAACAACTTATTCACTCCTTGTTTATTTCCCGCCTCGACTACTGCAACTCTCTCCTTAATGGTTGACCCTTACACAGGCTATCCCCCCTTCAGTCTATCATGAACACTGCTGCTAGACTCATACACCTCACTAACTGATCTGTGACTGCTGTCCCTCTCTGCCAATCCCTTCACTGGCTTCCCCTACCCCACCATATAAAATTCAAAATTCTAACCACAACATACAAGGCCATCCACAACATTGCCCCCAGCTACATCACCAACCTCATCTGCAGATATCACCCCAATCCTCCTCTCCGCTCCTCCCAGGACCTCCTGCTCTCTTGTTGCCACCTCCCTTGCTCGCCTCCAGAACTTCTCCACAACCTCTCCCCATCCTCTGGAACTCCTTGCCCCAGAATGTCTGGTCAGCCCATACCCTGTCCACCTTTAGGCGATCCCTGAAAACTCATTTATTTAGCGAAGCCTACCCCACCTGCACCTAAGAACCGTACCAGAGCCACCTCCATCAGATCAGCCCCCGCAGCCATTACCTTTTGTACGCCCTCCTTTTAGATTGTAAGCTCCATGAGCAAGGCCCTCCCATTCCTCCTGTATTGAACTGTATTGTAATTGTACTGTCCTCCCTCTATATTGTAAAGCAAACTGTTGTTGCTATATACATCCTGTATAATAATAATAATAATTTGAGTGGACCCTGGTTGACCACTTTATGTTTATATGTCATAACTTGACTTAAAGTGGATGTAAACCCGATCCATGAAATTTGGGTTGGATACATCTATATGCAGTGTTTTGTGATCTCTCTTCAAAGAGCTATGTCCCGTAGCTGTCTCTTCCTCAGTAGCTCTGTTATCAGCCTGATAAATTCTCACTCATTCGGTTAGTCGGGACAGAGAATTCAGAGTGCGGGGAGGTTGCTAAAAATAGATTAGCAGGCTGCTTAACACAGGCAGTTCTCTGCATGTGTGGGGAGGGGGTGGGTGCCTTTCCTCCAATCAGCTTTCGCACAGTCTCCCAGTGTCTAGCATTCAACTCCTCTTACAGAGGAAGGAGGAAGTGGAAAATTAACAGAATGTGCACTTACTAAATACTATATCAAAATGAAGACAGAAGATATACATGTAAGACTTATATACAGAGGTTTGTGTCATCTCTGTGTATCACCTGAGACTGTTCACTTCACTAGGTATATGGAGGGTTTACATCCACTTTAACTAGAACTTCAATTAAAATCCCATATTTTACCAATCATATAGTATATTCATAAGGGTAGAAAATACAAGAAAAACCAGACACTTCCAGCTCTAAAAGGCCTTCATGGTAACAGGCAGCCAGGATATTAATGATTATAGACCAGGTGGATGCTGCCCTCCTCAGATGGGGTAATCCGACAGCCACTAGAAAAACAAGAGAAAAGGAAGGCGCGCACACCTAGTGCATTACCAGAGACAATTCAATAAATATTTACAAGGTTTACAAGTGGATACTCAAAACGTGGCATCTCTAAAAAGGCCATTAAGAACACTGCATGATAAAATGCATTTTGGGGGAGTACCCCCTTCCTCAGAGCGAAGCCCAGCTTAGCTCTGAGGAAGGGGGCATGTCCCCCGAAATGCGTCAACTTTTCCCCTTCGCTGTGTTCCGCTTTGTATCATGCAGTGTTCTTAATGGCCTTTTTAGAGATGCCACTTTGTGAGTATCCACTTGTAAACCTTTTAAATATTTATTAAATTGTCTTTGGTAATGCACTAGGTGTGCGTGCCTTCCTTTTCTCTTGAAATTCATAAGGGTTTTGTATACTACTAAAAAAAAAAAAACAAGGTAGCAGAAGAAGACTCCCTGAAAAAAGGTTGGTCCTTATCTCCCAGTGGAAAGAATTTAGGGATAACCCAGCGGCATACAATAGACAACCATAAATTTATTCAAAAAACAAACATGAGACCAATAACATTGGGCAACACATAAAGACAACGTTGTCTAAAAACACCCCGGGGTAACATTCATGCTGGACCCATATCAACATATAACATGTATATGGCCTGGATTGGTGCATCTATCCCAGGTAATGCTCCTAACAGTCTGCCACTCAGTGAAGTGTGGCCAGCTGTGTGAGGAACGTCTAGGCATCCGCACTTTCCAGGAATTAATCAGAATGCATCAATATTAAGCACACAATAAGATCTAGATGGTCGACCATCAGGACAAAACAGTCAAAGTCCAGGAGCAGGTGGGAAAATAACAAAATCTAAGGCAGTAATACCAGCCCCCACAGTCGGTAGGGATCCTGGATCGACCACCTCTCATGGAAGATGGACCACACTTATGTGAATTGGCTTAAGTTCACAAAATGGGCATAGATGAAATAATGCTACTATGGTCGGCCCATGAGTGACCGATATGTGAAGCAAAGTAGTGAGAGCACAGTCTCTGAGTAATGCCCCATCCTGATCATGCGTGACTTACAGTTAGAAGGACCGGACCACGGTTAGTCTCATTCAGGAGCGTAGATAGAATCCTGTCCACTGTGAGGGACGAGTCACAACCGGAATCGGCGTTGCGGCATCACGAGCCGTCGGACGGAGGCACAAGCCACTCCGATGCCGGAGGATAAAAGCTGATCCTCTAGGGATGGATGGAGTGAGTGTCACGGTGCAGTAGGACAGTCTTAGTGGCCTCGACTGCTCGTTCGTCCGCAGGAACCAACCGCCAGAGCCGATCCCAGTGAGCAACCAGCTCATTCATCCACGGGAGCTGGGACAGCGTGTGCGAGGCTGCTGGTCCGAGTCTGTCAGCTGATCAGGGTAAACAGAAGCTCTGGAATGGGTGGTGCTCAACTCTGACAGTGGGTGCAGCGTGGAGATGGGAACAGCAATCACCCCCTGTTTGGGGGGACCCCCAGGGGTGCATGGGGAAGGACAAGGGGGCAGAAACTGACACGTTTCATCCGCTTCTACGCGGATTTTACTACTACCCTACACCCACAGACTGACAATTCTATTGTCCAAAGGTGTTTCCATAGTTTCTCCATTGAGAGTGTTGACACCACAAGACTGGGTGGATCCCCCCTCAGATGAAAAAAGTTAAAAAAAGAGAACTACTGCAGCCATCACATCTAAGGATTAGTAAGCGGCAATTAATTCCATTTTTGCTTTTGCGTTTAGATAAACTTTACACTCTGGAGGTGTCGAAACACTAACAGGCATACAAGCCTTAAAGGCAGAAGGTGCATTCTATGCATAAAGATAAAAAGCCACTTCCGGGTTCCGGCGCCGTAGGGCATAGCGGGCATCCCGGCCTGCAAAACCTGCCTAAAAAGCCCACCCGGACCACAGAACCAGCTCGCCCTCAGCCCGCTCCAGCTCCCCATTGCCACCCCACCTCTGATGGACCATGTTTTTTAGAGAGAAAACCAGCCCGCGAGCGTCGCGGGCTCCCTCACAAATCGAGGCCGGGGATGTGGCCTTGTCCCGCGGCAGCGCGGGCGTCCCAGCAATGGAAGTGAGTGCAGCATACTCTCCCTCCCCCAGCACAAGGGAGACGGAGGACCACCAGAAAACTGCCCAGGCAGTGGCAGCTATCCTACCGCTCACAATTACAGCTACAGTTGTACAGGCTGTAAACGCTGGCATGCTTATGTTTAAGAGGGAGCTGGGAGAGCACAATGCCCGCCTCAATGAGGCAGAGTCCAGGATCACAAAAATTGAGGAAGAACTTTACCAGGCTCAAACCACCGAACCCGTCCAAGATAAAACTTATTATTTTCTCCAGAAGTTGGAAGATTTGGAAAATAGATCCAGAAGTAACTTGAGATTTGTTGGGGTACCGGAATCCTTGCAACCATCCGCCATTGTGGAATTCTGCGCCCGGTGCATCCCGGAAGCTTTGGGCCTACCGAGGCCCTGCACGGTATAAAGAGTACATTGTTTGGGAGCATTTTCCGCAGATCGACAATTCCCACGTATGATCATTGCAGAGTACCTGAACTATGCAGACAAAACAGATATACTATTTAGATACAGACAGGGGAAGACTCTTCTAATCGACGGAGTCAAGATTCTTATTTTCTCCGACTACTCCGTTGAAATCTCAAAAAAGAGAAAAACTTTTCAGCAGATCTGCTCAGCCCTATATCAGGGACAAATCAAATTCACCTTAGCTTTTCCTGCAATTCTTCGCCTCAAAGCGGCCAATGGTGAGCAACTCACCTTCCAAGACCCCAAGCGACCAGAAAATTATCTTCGCTCCATCCACCAAGACTCATCGCCGAGCCTCCTCTCCCCTCCAAAGCCACCCGTCAACCAAATCTCGGGACCAACATAGCCCTCGCAAGGACTCCCCCAAACATTCTGGCTCTTTTCATTCTAACGAACCGCATAGACTCTAAGGACTCTACTGCCTTTACTAATTGTTTGGCTGAATTATATCAGGACCTGGTATGTATGGCTTGATGTCTTTACACTCTCATTGAGTCACTTAGGCACTATGTCAAGTTATAATGTTAATCTATTACAAAGTACTAGTTACCCAGGACCTGGAATCGCCTTTTCTGTCTGGGTCTCACAGGTGTTACCTCCTGTTCCCCCGCCATTAAAGGGACTGAGCCTCTCACATTGGCATTCCTAAAATACCCGGGCGTCAGATACTTTGCCCTCGGCTGTTGTATGGGAGCTACTTCTCCACCTGTGAGTCCATGCGGGAAAAAGCGAAGTTCTGTGCACCTATCGGTTATGTTCATAACTGTTTCAATCTATTCTTAGCTCTAGTTAGTCCAATTCCCGACACCCCCACCCCTCAGACCCCCCCCGCAATTGCCCCTTCACTGCAACACCTCAACCAAAAACATCCCTAGCCCGCAACCCAACGCAACACCTGTAGAGAATATCATATACGCCAACTTGCACCCTCTGCAGCCCATATCCCCCAATACAAGAGACCCCCATAAAAGTAACATCCTGGAATGTTAAGGGCCTTAGGTCCCCAATTAAGAGACAAGATTTTAAGACACCTGAAGAGGTTGCACACGGACGTTGCTCTTTTACAGGAAACGCACCTGACTCAAAACGATTTTTACAGGCTAAACAAACTATTGGTAGAGACGGTATTAGGTTCGGATGCTATCGACCGTGAAGCTGGAGTCATCATTCTGATTCACAAGAATCTCCCCTGTAAACGCTTGGGAATAGATAAAGACGACCAGGGGCTTTTCATAACAGTAAATATTAGCCCGGGTAACAAAGAGCTCATTATAACAAATGTCTATGCCCCTAATAACCCTGGCAAATCCTTTTTTGGGAATCCATCTACAAAACTGTTGAAATCGCCTCACCTACCCCATTTAGTTAGAGGAGATTCCAACTCCGTCATGCACCTAAGCGATGACAGATCAAGTTCCAAACGTCCCCAATTAGATTCTTAAATGGGCTCATACATTTTTTTCATCTACCACTGATTCATTACACTTGACGGATATGTGGCGACTCTTTCACCCCTTGGACTGAGAATTTACTTTCTACTCCAACCCCCATAACAGTCTCACGAGAATCGACTATATCTTTGGCACAGACAACTTAATCCCTATGGCCACAGAATCTGACATACATGAGATAGCGATCTCAGACCATGCCCCAATGTAGATTTCCTTCAATGATTCTTTATCTCAATCACATCCCTGTCTATGGCGCTTTCCATCATACCTACACGGCAATGCAAACTTCCAATCCTATATGGAGGGAGCTTGGGAGGAGTATTCTTCTGCCAACTCCTCTCATACAGACAATCCAAACCTCTATTGGGAAGCCGGCAAAGCCTTTCTATGGGGAAAAATCATCTCTTATGTAACCTCATTCAAAAGGCACTCACTATTTAAATTTAAAAAAGCAAGCTCCCGTTTGAAACTTGCTTAGGGGGTCCTATCCACTTAAAACTCTCCTCTGAACAGGGAAAAATGGCAAGCTGCCAAATCTGACTGACACCTGGGCAGACACCCTGGAAATGACAAAACGCTTGCAAGCTGAAGCTTCATTTTATAGATGTGGTAACAAATCTGGTAAACTTCTTGCTAGACTATCCAAAGATCCTCAGATACCCACACATATCACCACACTCAGGGATCCCTCAGGCTCCATCAAAAAAACATACCTGGAGATCAGTCAAGTGATGAAAAACTTTTATTCCTCCTTATATGCCCATGACCACATAGATGAAAACCTTGCCCCCAACTTTCTTGCCAAGCTATCTCTCCCTTCCATCACTCCTTCTCAGCTAGTTTCTCAATGCCTCCATCACCCCCTCAGACGTCTCAGCAGCCATTCGGGATCTAGCCCCCAACAAAGCCCCAGGACCAGATGGCTTCACTGGGGAATGCTACAAAACCATTAAGACAGTAATGGAACCCACTCTAGTTCAAGTTTTCAACGGAATCTGGAGAGGGGGCTCCTATCTCCCCTCTGGAAATCAAGCTGAAAACTGTTATCTAAAAAAGGGAAAGACCCTTGAACTGGGATCCTATAGATCCATCTCTCTCTTGAATTTGAATGTTAACCACTTGCCCACCGCCTGCTGCAGCGTGGCAGCGGCAAAGTGGCTCGTTATCGCAAACCGCTGTCACCTGACGGCGGCTGCGATAACTAGCATTGTGAGCGCGCAAGCTCCGCCCTAGGCGCACTCACTGTGTCCGGGGGGGGAGCGGGTACAGCGGACTCTATCTCCGCCAGCTACCCGCAATGGCCCCCCCAGTGAAAGAATGGAGTTCCGTGTATGTAAACACGGATCTCCATTTCCATAGAGGGGGAAGGGCTGTGATCACAGGCTTCCTGTATATGGAAGCCGTGATCACTCCCCTCCCCCTGCCAGTCCAGCCCCCATACAGTTAGAACACGCCTAGGGAACACATTTAACCCTTAGAGCGCCCCCCTCCAGGTTAACCCCTTCACTGCCAATGGCATTTACACAGTAATCAGGGCATTTTTATAGCACTGATCGCTGTATAAATACCAATGGTCCATGTCCGCCGCAATATCGCAGTACCGCTAAAAATCGCAGATCGCCGCCATTACTAGTAAAAAAAATAAAAACCCCAGACTTGATTTCTCGTTATCCGTAAACACGGCAACTTTTGCGCAAACCAATCAATAAACGCTGATTGCGATTTTTTAACCAATAATATGAGGAAGGATATAAATCGGGCAAAACCGATGAAAAAAAATGTTTTTTTATATTTGTATTTTTAGCAAAAAGTAAGAAAAACTTTTTTTTTTGCAAAATTGTCACTCTTTTTATTTATATTGGCGATCATAAATGACGCAGAGGGGATCAAATGCCACAAAAAAAGAGAGCTCTATTTGTGGGGGAATAAATGACTTAAATTTTATTTGGGTACAACGTCGCAAGACCGCACAATTGTCAGTTAAAAAGCGACAGTGCCGAATCGCAAAAAGTGCTCTGGTCCTAAAGTGTGAAATCCTTCCGGGGCTTAAGTAGTTAAACTCCTATGCAAAATAGTGGCTTCTAGACTGGTCACCATATTACCCCATCTGATACATACCGCACAGGCAGGCTTTGTGAAGGGTAGGACAGCTTCGATTAACATGCGCAAAGTCCTCATGGTCCTAGAACATCGCAAGAGCCTTCCCCCGGGGTGGGGGGATGGGGGGGACCATGCCATCATCACCTTGGACGTGGAGAAGGCCTTTGACAATGTAAGTTTTACATGGCTGTCTATGGTCTTGCCAAGAATGGGTTTTATTGGTCCATTCAACCATCTTGTCAGAACTATGTACACTTCTCCATCGGCCAGGCTGGTCTTCTCTCCCATGAATTTAGATTATTCAAATGGACAAGGCAGGGATGCCCCCTGTCCCCATTGTTATTTAATATTGCACTTGAACCCCTCTCCAGATTCCTAAACACGAGCGCCCCTCTCCACGGAATCCATATAGGCGACCAGGAGTTGCGATCGGCATTGTTCGCGGATGACATTCTCATCTTCTTGGACAACCCCTCGGCTGACATGGCCACCATTAAAATGACTTTTGACAAATTTAGACTGTGCTCGGGTCTACGGACCCCCTAGGTAGAGTACAGGGTTAATCTAAGGAGACTATTTGTCCTGGTGACCATTGTCCCATACATTTTTATTTTCAGAGGAAGCCAGAGAAAATCAAAAATTTTGATTTACAAAAAGAAAAAAAAGAAAAAAAAAAGAATCCTTCAGATATAATTTAACAGAAATCTCTCCGAACTGAGAAATGCTGACAGGGGTTTTACCCAATTTCTATTCCAAGAGTAAGAAACTTACTAAGAAAAAATATCTTGGGATTCATTTAAATATGTAAATTGTATGATTTTACAGCAAGGAGTGAAGACATAAAACATTCAGGAAAAGAACAATAACTGTAAATATTTTACAGCTTTATTAAATCCAATCTTATTAATACTGTACAGCCATCAACACCAACAAACTGCACAGTTACAATGGATTTGAGGCATCAATGCAGTTTGTGAAATATAATCTTATTGCATAAAACTGTATACCGATCTAGAAACAATATATCCATAAAATCTCTGTAAGGCTGCTTCCACACTTGTGCGACTTGGGATCCGAGACCCAAAGTCGCAGGACATGTGAAATGCCATGCATCTCTACGAGAGCCGTTCCAATCGACACTACTGAAGTCACTGCAACTTCAGAAAAGGTTTCTGCACTACTCTGATTCGACTTCAATGCCAGAGAGTGCAAAAGTCTTATCAGTCACCTCAAAATGACTCCGAAGTTGCACAAAAATTGCGTAACTTTGAATTCAGCTAGTGTGAAAGGAGTCTAAATGTTCATGATTGACATACTGTAATAATTATATACAAATGTGTTTTATAAAGTAAAAAAATATCATAGTAACATTTTATTATTTACATTCCCATTATTAAAACTACTCTGTCCCCCAGGTAAAACTGTATAATGAAAAGCTCCCTGAAAGAAAGATATGCAATACCCACAGATCTCTACAGAAACCTCGGCCTGAAGAATCTCACACTTTCCTGGTCCCCTGCTGTGTGATGTGGTTTCTTCCACCAACCCCCAACAGGATACAACAATGATGGAGGGACTGAACCACTAAAAGCAGTGGAAAGACCAGGAAATTGCCACACCCAGAAATGTCAGATCTGTAGGATCTTCAGCCAGTGGTTTCTCTTCACTATTATAGATATTAAACAGATACAAATCTAAAAACATAAAACAAGAATATAAGAAGACCTGAAGGAGCTTACAATCTATGAGACGAGGTTGGGGGAACTTTAGATACAATGGCTAAGAGCTTGTATAGATGGTCAAAGAGGGAATTCTTCTGATGAGCACACCTGTTCTGGTTACAGCTGTCCAAGATGAGAATTCCACTTACTTTGGAGGGATCTCCTCATTTCCCATTGCATCTCCAGGGGAGAAGGTGAAGTGGAATATCACCAATTGGACAATAAAAACTAGCAGGGGTTTGAATTATTCACTAATCTGTTTGAAAAAAAAAAAAACAACAACAACAAATTTTGCCTATAAATACACTTTAATAGCCAAGCAGTATAAAATGGAGGAAGGTCTGGTTTGAAGTAGTTTTTAAGACAAAGCAATGCACTCATTTCAGGATAGTGAGTTTAATGTTGGGAATTCTTTTTTTGTCATTGGGTCAACTACAGCCACACATGGAGATATCTTCTGTTATAGGGAGACTTTACTGTGCTTTGCACTGGCATAGAGAGGGACATTTAGCTTTAAGTCTGTTTAATCATAACCTGCCTGTTGTTGTTCCTCAGGTGGAGGCCATGGTTTTATGAGCTGCACTGATGATGTTCAACAAGCCTGAAATAGCTTTATGCAGGTTGGAAGAAATGGCTCTATAACATTGGATGCGTCCTGGTCATAAACCAGCCGTTCTGGATGCACAGTTGGCTCAGAAGAAAAAGAAAATGATAATCATGGTTGCATCAACGATCCTAAAATGAAATAAAGTTCTGGAACTTTTCAGGAATTCATGACTTGTTAATTAGTTGCTTATTGGTCTTTTCTAGAACATCGAGTAGCTTGTTCTTGTCATCTCCCCAACTTCTGACAATACTGAATAGAGCTCTCATTTGGTCCTGGGACGTTTTTTGACATCTCACATCATACTGCTCATTGGTCAGAAGGTTTTTGATTTTGTCTAAGCCTTCTTTTACATCAGACAATTTTTTTGACCGGTTCTTCAGGACGTTCATCCACAAAGTGCTTTGTTGATGAGGAGGGACCTGCAAGTATAAAAAATACACTGTTATGCCGTGTATTGCTCGCTCTCCTAAATTTATTTTTGTCTTTTTGTTCTGTGGTAATAATTGGATATAGTATGTTATGCTTTGTTGTTAACCGACCCACAGTTTATCTGTAATACATACAAGATTTTCCATTGTTGCTGTTTATGTTTAACCTGAACATGTGCTTTGCTCATGCAGGGGAAAGGAATGTCACTGGGATACCCCTCCCCTTCATATATAATAGCCGTTATCCACCGGACTTTCCATTCAGCACGTGATAAGCGAGCAACAAGGATGTGTCTTGGCAGCAGCGTGGGTCTTTGGGTATTGTGACTGACATGGAAGAGACACATTTTGAGATTTAAATTTTTAACTACTTCAATACTATGCACTTAGAACACTTTACTACCAGACCAATTTTCAGTGCTGTTGCGCTTTGAATGACAATTGCGCAGTCGTGCGACGCTGTACCCAAACAAACTTTTTATCATTTTGTTCCCACAAATAGATCTTTCTTTTGGTGGTATTTGATCACCCCTGCGGTTTTTATTTTTTGCGCTACAAATAAAAAAAGACCGAAAATTTTGAAAAAAAAAAAAAAAATTCTCTATTTTTGACACAAAACTTTGTAAATAAGTTAATTTTCTCCATCACTGGTGGGCACTGATGAGCCTACACTGACGGGCACTGATGTGGCAGTACTGATTGGCACTGATGAGGTGGCACTGATGATGAGGCACTTATATGCAGTGATGATGAGCACTGTTAGGCGGCACTGATAAGCAGCACTGACGCGCACTGATAGGTGGCACTGATATGCAGCACTGATGGACACTGCTAAGCGGCACTGATGGGCACTAATAGACAGCACTGATTGGCACTCATAGGCGGCACTGATAGGTGGGCACTGGTAGGTGGCAATGGTGGGCACTGATATGCATTAATAGGGGCACTGGTGGGCATATACATTAATAGGGGCTCATTCCCTGGTGGTCTAGGGTGGCATCTGAAGGTGGCACTGAGTGAAGGTGGACCTGAGCAGTATGTCACTTACCTGGTGGTCTAGGGGGGTCTCCCTGGTGGTCCACATCGGCTCCCTGGTGGTCCCTGGTCGGCTCCCTGGTGGTCCTGGGTGGGCACATCCCTGGGCAGGCTCCCTGGTGGTCTAGGGTGGCAATCCGAGGGAGGGCTGCGCTGATAAATCATCAGCACAAACCCTCCCTGTCAGGGATGCAGCCGATCGGCTCTCCCCTCATCAGGTTTGCAGATCTGAGTACAGGAAAGCCGATAAACGGCTTTCCTGTATTACACTGTAACCAGCCGTGATTGGTCACGGCTGGTAACATGGTAAAGTGCTTCGGATCGAAGCACTTTACCGAGATCGGTATTGCAGGGGGTCAGACTGACCCCCCACACCACCGATCGTCGCGATGCGCGCCCCCCGGGCGTGCGTCGGCTTGTTATCCTGAGGACGTCATATGACGTCCAGTCAGGATAACTCAGCCACTTCTCGGCCGTTATTCTGCATACGGCGGTCGGGAAGTGGTTAATAACGGTCTTGTCAGATGTTTGGATGACTATTTTTAGGTTTTAACTATTTTTTTCTGAATTAGTAGAAGTACTATGGTACACCATACTAATCCACATGGGAGGGCAGTTGAGTTCCTGCTTATTGCTAAAGGGGGGCTTACAGATTTCAATAAGCTCCCCAACAACCACGTGGTATGGGTTGTGTAGAAGCAGCTTTTTTTTTCTTTAACAATGACAACCGCAAGAACAGCTGTCGCTGAAATGTCAATTTAAAAAAGTTCTTCCTTTGTAAATGTCAGCAATGCTGCAGCACCTTCTATATATCAGAGATGGGCGCCTTCACAGTCAGGATTACCCCAGAAAAAGGGATTTTTATTAAAACTTACCGTAAAATCCTTTTCTCCGAGTTCACTGACAGACGCAGCTCATCATGACGTGTGGGGTTTATGCTGGTCTCACTAGGAGTTAACTAGGCAGGGAAAAGAAACAGCTGGCCCCTCCCATGGGGGCCGTCCTCTCTTCCTACATAAACCCCCTCATAGCATAGCTCTTCAGTTCGTACACAAGCCGTATAGAAACAGAGCCCAGAGGGGTGGGTGCTGCGTCTGTCAGTGAACTCGGAGAAAAGGATTTTACGGTACGTTTTAATAAAATCCCTTTTTCTCCTATCGTTCACTGACAGACGCAGCTCACATGACGTGTGGGGACGTCCCCAAGCTGTGTCAAAAAGAGGGGTGGGTAAACGCTAACAGTACCCAACTGAACCTCCAAGGAGGCGCCAGATGCGCCTACACTGCCGCCTACAAAACTTTGCGGCCAAAAGCAGCATCCGAAGATGCAAACACATCAACTTTATAAAACTTAGTGAAAGTGTGAACTGAGGCCCAAGTGGCCGCCTTGCACACCTGTGACACCGAGGCCTAGTGTCTGAAAGCCCAGGAAGTGCTAACCGCCCGGGTAGAATGAGCAGTGACTGGAAAAGGGGGAACCTTGCCCCGAACAGAATACGCATGGGTCACGGTTTTTCTAATCCAATGAGAAATCGTAGCCGACGAGGCCGCCAATCCCTTGCGCGGGCCCGTTCCCTAACCGCCGGAGCAGCCGATGCTAAAGAGTAACCTAATCTTTTTGGCACTGGGTACGCATAAGACAAGCCCCGTTCCAAGGGGGAAAAGGTCAGTGACGAGTAAGATGGGCCCGCCAATCGTGAAGGACCCGAAAGTCTGTGATCCGGAGCCACAGTGTCCACACGTTCCGCCGGTGAACCCGGAGTCAAGTGTGAAAGTGATTCAAAATATTTCAACTACACAAACGTAGAAGCCTACGACGAAAACCGGCGTTTCAAAACATCCGCCGTCACATCCGCGTAGACCGCGGAGGAACCTCCAAGTCAACCC
>BLSH010150464.1:196583-212867 GCA_018402905.1 Glandirana rugosa | reverse complement strand
ATTAGGGATGAAACAATTTTCGAACGTTCACATGAAGAGCGTTCTAAATAGTGGCGTGGACCTTCCGAATGTATCGAACCACGCTCCGCTTCCCAGTATTGGGAGCGAGAATACAGCACAGATCCCAGGACTGAAAAAACGTTGTCCCGGACTTGTTTTTTTGACCGAAACTCATGAGAGTTCCCGGTCTATAGCCGAGACCGCTAAGAGAAAGTCTCTGGAAATCGAAGCGTGAGCAACTAAGCATGGAAACATGTTCCACACGCTGTACACCGCGGAGCCCACTCCTGAGGCTACCGAGTCACCCTAGACTTAAACCACGAAAAACAAGAAGTCTTTGGTGGAATACTCTTATAGTCCCTCTAAAGAAATGTTGACGACAGTAAGGTGGTTTCTGAAGAACAAAAAGCACCAAATTCAGATCCCACTGAGCCATCGGAGTCCTCACCCGAGGCGCCACATGTCGCACACCTTGTACAAAGGTACGAATCAACGAGTGCGAAGCTAAAGGTCTCTGAAAGAGAATCGCCAGAGCCGATATCTGGCCCTTGAGAGTACTCAAAGCCAGTTTTTTTGTTCAGGCCCTGTTGCAAAAAAGTCAGGACCCTAGACACGACATAAGAGCGAGGGTTATGACCCTTCGCCTCGCACCAAGCTATGTAAGCCTTCCAGGTGCGGTGATAAATCTTGCGAGAAGTACACTTGCAAGCTTTTAACAAAGTAGGGATTACGGAGTCGGCGACTCCCCTGTCCCTTAGCACCTGGGACTCAATAGTCAAGCCGTCAAAGCCAGCGAGGGTAAAGCAGGGTGCAAGATGGGCCCCTGAGACAGAAGATTGTCTCACAGCGGGAGCCGCCTAGGGGCGTCTGCCACCATTTGCACCACGTCGGCGTACCAAGTGCGCCGAGGCCAATCTGGAGCCACCAGGATAATTGGTATCCCCTCCGCCACGATCCTGCGTATCAATCGTGGAAGCAGTCTTATCGGAGGGAAGGCATACAGAAGACGATAACGGCCCCAGGGGGCCACCAGAGCGTCCGTGGCCACTGCCAACGGATCCTTCGTTCTGGACACAAAGGTCTCCACCTTGTGATTGAACCGAGACGCCATGAGATCCACGTCCGGCGTCCCCCATCTGCGGCAAATTTGATTGAACACCTCCGGGTGGAGGGACCACTCTCCCTGGTCCAGCGTCTGGCGACTGAGAAAGTCTGCCTTCCAGTTCTCCACCCCTGGAATGTAAATGGCTGAGATCGCCGGAACGTGAAGTTCCGCCCAACGCAGTATCAGAGCTGCCTCTGCTGCAGCTGCTGAACGCCTTGTGCCACCCTGATGGTTCACATACGCCACTGCTGTGGCATTGTCCGATTGAATTAGAATCGGACGACCCTGCAATCTCACTGTCCAGTGGAAAAGGCACAATCTGATTGCCCTCAGCTCCAGAACGTTGATGGGGAGGCGGGCTTCCTGTGCCGACCAACGACCCTGGGCAGATAGTTGCCCCAGGATCCTTCCCCAGCCCAAAAGACTGGCATCCGTGGTGATGATCACCTACTGAAGAGGTAGGAATGTCTTCCCCTGAGTTAGGGCCGAGTCCCGAAGCCACCAGGTCAGAGACGCCCTGGTCTGGGAGCTCAGAGGGATCAGAAGGTCCAACGACCGAGGGGACCTGTCCCACCGAGCCAGAATCGCTCGCTGAAGGAGACGAGTGTGACTCTGAGCGAAAGGTACGAACGACGAGACCATGAGTCCCAGCACCAGCATACAGAACCGTAATGAAGACTGACAGTGCGATAAAAGAGTGCGCACTGCTGACTGCAGACACAGCAACTTGGCCGGAGGGAGGAAAACCTTCGCCTGCTCTGTGTCCAGAATTAGACCCAGATACTCCAGGCCACGGGATGGAGACACCGATGACTTCTGTAGGTTCAGTAACCAGCCGAAGTCCAGCAGTGAGGTCATTGTGATACCCACATTCTCCTCCAGAGCCGAGGCGGACTGCGCCCGCAGGAGCAGATCGTCCAGGTATGCCACTACCGCAATGCCTTTGTCGTAGCAACGCCAACACCGGGGCTAGCAATTTTGTGAAGACTCGAGGTGCTGACGCCAGGCCGAAGGGGAGTGCCACAAATTGAAAATGGAGGTCTCCCACCGCAAAGCGCAGGAAGCGCTGATGGCGTGGATGAATGGGTACATCATGAAGGTACGCATCTCCGATGTCCAGGGATGCCAAAAATTCCCCCTGATGAAGGGCGGCCACGACCGAGCGGATAGATTCCATCTGGAATTTCCGCGCCCTGACATATCGGTTCAGGGCCTTCAGGTCCAGTACGGGCTGACCCCCCCCCCTTTCTGGGAACCACAAAAAGATTTGAGTAGAACCCTCGAAACCTCTCTTCTGGGGGCACTGGTACGATCACCCCCTGGTCTGAGAGCACTTGTACAGCCCCAAGGAGGGCTTCCCGGCGTTCCTGCGGGAGCCCTAAATTTGATTGGAAGAACCTGTCTGGGGGTAGAGATATGAACTCTATCCTGTACCCGGTGGACACCACTTCCCGGACCCAGCGGTCGGAAATGTGAGCCAGCCACCGGTCTGCGGACCCCAGAAGACGTCCCCCCACCCGAAAACCGGGTGGGGGCAACCCATCAGGCTGAGGAGGACTTGTCCTTCGCCTTTTTGGTTTTGCACTGCCACTGCCATCTTCCGGCCACAGCGACCTTACCGGAGAGGGTCCCTTTACCTGTTTCGCCCGGGGCGCGAAAAAAATTCTTCTGTCCCGAAGGAGGGGGCCCCTGTCTACGGCGAGACTCACGCCTGCTGGGCTCTGGAAGGAAGGTACTCTTACCTCCCGTGAAGTCCTTAATAATCTCATCCAAACGTGGGCCAAATAGATGTCCACCTTGAAAAGGGAGGTCAGCCAGACCTTTTTTGGAAGCATGGTCACCGGACCAAGAACGCAACCAAAGTATCCGTCTAAGTATGACGGCAAATATTGTTATTCTGGACAACATCGGCAGTAAATCAACGGCCGCATCACAAAGGTACTTGAACCCTTGGAGTAAAAACTCTTCCATACACTCGGATAAGTGTTGTGCCGCCATGGCGGATGCCAAGGCTGGTCGCACAGCGGAACCTGCCACCAGGAACAGCGACTTTAAAGGCGCCTCTGTTTTTCTATCAGCGGGATCCTTAAAAGAAGGAGTTCCTTCCAGAGGAATGGTCGTCGCCTTACTAAGGCGTGCTATCCGTGGATCCACCACAGGCGATTCACATTTTTTAAAAAGCTTTCCTCAAAGGGATAGCGAGCAGCGAATCGTTTTGACAGCGAAGAAGAGTGCTGTGGACGCTGCCATTCACGATAAAGAAAATGATCAAAAAAGTCATTGTAGGGATAAGCCTTGGGGGCCCTAGGGGGGCCTCGAGGACCCACACACATATGCAGCAGACCGCAATTCGCCATCCTGATCCAGCTGCAGCTTAGTGCGAATGCCAGCGATAATGGTAGCCACCAACGCTTTTTCGCGCGCAGCCGCCGCCCCCTGATCCCCCTCGCCGTCCGATGGACCCAGTTCCCCATCGGATAAGTCCGCTGGGGTCCCTGAGACCCCTGAGGCTACTTCCGGCTCAGAATCCTCCCCTAATGAATAATGAGGAGGAGGGGGACGCTTCTTGGGGACCTGTTGGGCGACCCTCGCCCGGGGGAGAAATTCGCTAAAGACCGCCCGCAGCTGGTCCAAAAATGCTCCTTGCGCAGATTGTGCTTCCTCAGCAGGTTCAGCAGTGTAATCTGCCATTGCTTTCCCCCAGGAAAGGCTCTTAGTGACACACAGGGAGACTAAGGAGAATGAGGCACCCCCACAATGCCGCACACCAACACCCCACAATGCACCAGGGAACCCAGGAGGACTGCACCCACCACCACCAGCACCCACAGGGAGCCCAGCTATACTTGCTGTTCCGCTGCCTGTTTTTGGATGGATCGTCAGAGGAGCTGCGCCGCCAGATCACCACCGTTCCACAAAGAAGGGAAATGCTGCAGACACGTGTATTTGCAGAGCATGCAGTCAAAATGGCCGCCGTTAAACACTAGAGGCCAAAACACACCTTCAGGGAACGTGCAGTACCGCAAATGGCCACTCCGAGCGCTAGAGGGAAAGCCCCATAGGCCCAAAATGTCTGCGGCTACGGCAAAATGGAGGCGGTCCACTGCAAAATGGCGGCCGATCGCCGCAAGGCGGCGAAAAATCGATGCGAAAGCCCAGACGATCGGTGCGGAGCGGGGGAGGGTGCGAACGGGAGCTCCACGCGTCCAACCAGCGGCTGCCCGGCAAGAAAAAAAATTTTTTGTTTTTGTTTTGCGGCCGTCGGTCCCCCTTTCAGGTGCTTCAAGCGAGCTTCAAACAAGCTTCCTCATAGATGTCTATGGAGGCGTTGAAGCCTGGCTAAAGCTACATGGGGTATAATTTTTGACGCAAATCTGAAGTGAAGCAAAACCAATGCAAGGTGTAAACAGAACTGTAAGCCAACCATTTTATTTAGTGACGGAGCTTTGATTGGCGTAAACAGAGCTTGAACAAAGCGTGTCTGATGCCCTGTTTTGAATCACAGTGTAAATGAGCCCTAATATTCACCTGCATGTTAAAGCTACACAGATATGGATATATTGACGGTGAAGAGTCTCAGAATGATAATGATGGTAAAAGCTGCATGAGAGCGAAGCTGTGCTATTCATTAGAGTAAAACTAAAGGATTTTTCTTTTTTTTTTTAGTTTTGGATAGAGTGGAGAGGGATTAGACCAGTTCATTTTGGCAACAAATTTCGATTTAGTTTTTTGAGTAAAATGCCATTTTAGTTTTAGTCCCATTTTAGGGCTCATTTACACTTGCTTCAGTTTCAACACACATTAAAGCTCCTACTGCTTCAACAAGCTTTTATGATATTTTTGGTGCTTCGATGAGGCTTCAGTGGTGCTTCAATGAGGCTCTTTTGAAGCTTAGTTGAAGCTTGACAGATGCCCTGTGTGTGTGTGTGTTTGTGTATCTCTCACACCTGCAATTTCTCCAAAATAAAGCGAAGCTAAAGCTGAATTAAAGCCTCTCAAAAGCCAGAGGTGCTTCAATCGAGCATCAAACGAGCTTTGTCAGACTTCTATGGAAGCTTTGAAGCACTAAAGCTACATGGTGTACACGTTTTTGAAGTGAAGCAAAGCAAGGGAAAGGTGTAAACAACACTGTAAGCTAACCATTTTATTTAGTGACCGGAGCTTTGACTGGCGTTCAGGGAGCTTTAACAACGCCTGTCTGACGCCCGGTTTTGAAGCAAAGTGTAAACGAGCCCTTAGTCTTCTGCAACTGTTTCAGTCGTATTTAGTTGATTAAAATCTAATGGGTGTAATTAAATTGTAATGTATTTAAGCATTTCTCTAAAATTTCCAAACTCATTATATACTGCTGGAGTGAAAATTCTAATATGTTATTATTTATGGTATTGAGGTTTGAACATGCACTACAGACACAGATTTAGTCATTCTGTAACATCTTTAAGGTAAACCAAGTTTTGTTACAAGAATAAAGGGATTTTATTAAAACTTACTGTAAAATCCTTTTCTCCGAGTTCACTGACAGATGCAGCTCTTCATTGACTTTGTGGGGTTTTATGTTCGTCCTACCAGGAGTTAACTAGGCAGGGAAAAGAAATCAGCTGGCCCCTCCCCTGGGGGCCGTCCTCTCTTCCTACATCAAACCCCCTCACAGTATAGCTCTGCAGTTCGTACACAAGCCGTATAGAAACAGAGCCCAGAGGGGTGGGTGTTGCGTCTGTCAGTGAACTCTGAGAAAAGGATTTTACGGTAAGTTTTAATAAAATCCCTTTTTCTCCTTACGTTCACTGACAGACGCAGCTCTTCATTGACTTTGTGGGGACGTCCCCAAGCTGTGTCAAAAAAGAGGGGTGGGTAAACGCTAACAACAGTACCCAACTGAACCTCTGAGAAGGCGCCAGTCGCGCCTACACTGCTGCCTGCAAGACTTTGCGGCCAAAAGCCGCATCCAAAGATGCAAACACATCAACTTTATAAAACTTAGTGAACGTGTGAACCGAGGCCCAAGGGGCCGCTTTGCACACCTGTGACACCGATGCCTGGTGTCTGAAGACCCAGGAAGTACTAACCGCCCGGGTAGAGTGAGCCGTGACTGGAAAAGGGGGAACCTTGCCCGAACAGAATACGCATGAGTCACGGATTTTCTAATCCAATGAGAAATTGTAGCCGAAGAGGTCTCCAAGCCTTTGCGTGGGCCCTCTGGCAGAACAAACAAGGCATCAGCTTTTTGAAAGGGAGCTGTAGCAGCCATCCGTAAGGCCCTCACTACGTCCAAGGCATGCAACTCAAACTCCTTTGGGTGCGATGGACGAGGGCACAACAAAGGTAGGACAATATCTTCATTGATATGAAAAGAAAAGACTACCTTCGGAAGAAAAGAAGGAAGGGGTCGCAAGACCGCCTTATCCTTATGCATTACCAAATAAGGAGACTTGCACTTGTACAAAGGTACGAACCAAGGAGTGCGAAGCCAAAGATCTCTGAAAGAGTATGGCGAAGGCCGAGATCTGGCCTTTGATAGTACTCAAGGCCAAATGTTTATTCGGGCCCTGCTGTAAAAAGGTCAGGACCCTGGACACGACAAACGAGCGAGGGTTATAGCCCTCCGTCTCGCACCAAGCAATGTAAGTCTTCCAGGTGCGGTGAGGAATCTTGCGAGAAGGGCACATGCGAGCTTTGAACAGAGTAGGGATCACGGAGTCGGCCACTCCCCTATCCCTCAGCACCTGGGACTCAATAGCCAAGCCGTCAAAGCCAGCGAGGGTAAAGCAGGGTGCAATATGGGTCCTTGAGATAGAAGATCGTCTCTCAGCGGGAGCCGCCAATGAGCGTCTGCCACCATTTGCACCACGTCGGCGTACCAGGTGCACCGGGGCCAATCTGGGGCCACCAGAATAGTTGGTATTCCCTCCAGCATTATTCTGTGCACCAATCTCAGGAGCGGAAGTATCGGAGGGAAGGAGTACAGGAGACAATAATGGCTCCAGGGGACCACCAGAGCGTCCGTGGCCACTGGCAACGGATCCTTCGTTCTGGCACAAAAGCTCACACTTTGTGATTGAACTGGGATGCCATGAGATCCACATCCAGCGTCCCCCATCTGCGCCAAATCAGATTGAACACCTCCGGGTGGAGGGACCACTCCCCCTGGTCCAGCTTCTGGCGACTGAGAAAGTCCGCCTGCCAGTTCTCCACACCTGGAATGTAAATCGCCGGACGTGAAGTTCCGCCCAACGCAGCATCCGAGCTGCCTCTGCAGCCGCCGCTGGGCTACTTGCGCCGCCCTGATGGTTCACATACGCCACCGCTGTGGCATTGTCCGAAAGAATTCGGATCAGATGGCCTTGCAATCACCTTGTCCAATGAAAAAGACACAGTCGGATTGCCCTCAGCTCCAGCACGTTGATGGACAGACGAGCCTCCTGGGCCGACCAACGGCCCCGGGCTGATAGCTGCCCCAGGACTCCACCCCAGGCTGTCAGGTTGGCGTCTGTGGTGATTATCAGACCCTGAAGAGGCAGGAACGACGTCCCCTGAGTTAGGGCCGAATCCCGAAGCCACCAGATCAGACACACCCCAGGTCTGGGGGCCCAGCCGGATCGGAAGATCCAACGACCGGTGGGACTTGTCCCACTGAGCCAGGATTGCGTGTTGGAGAAAAACACGTGTGACTTTGAGCAAAATGTATCACCTCGAACGATGAGACCATGAGCCCCAGCACCCTCATACAGAACCGTAGGGAAGACCAATGGAGGAACATCTTCGCCTGTTCTGTGTCCAGGATGAGACCCAGATACTCCAGACGGTGGGAAGGAGGCACTGATGACTTCTTCAGGTTTAGTAACCAGCCGAAGTCCAGCAGGGATGCCATCGTGATGCACACATTCTCCTCCAGATCCGAGGCAGAGTCCGCTCGCATGAGCAGATCGTCCAGGTATGCCACTATGGCAATGCCTCTCTGACGCAGCCACGCTAACACTGGGCTAGCAAACTTTGTGAAGACCCGGGGGTGCAGAGGTCAGGCAGAAGGGGAGAGCTACAAATTGAAAATGGCGATCCACAACTGCGAACCGCAGGAAAAGCTGATGTCGTGGATGGATGGGTACATGGAGGAACTCATCCCTGGTGTCCAACGACGCCGAGAAAGTTCCCCAGGTGAAGGGCGGCCACCACAAACCGAACAGACTTCAGGTCCAGGATGGGCCGAAATCCCTCCCCCTTTTTGGGTACCACAAAAAAGATTTGAGTAAAAACCTCGAAACCTCTCCCCTGGGGGAACTGGTACAATCACTCCTTGGTCTGAGAGGGCCTGTACCACCCCGGAAAAGTACTTTCCTGCGCTCCTGCGGGAGACTTAAATTTGATGGGGAGAACCTGTCTGAAGGTAGAGAGATGAACTCTATCCTGTACCCGGTGGACACCACCACCCGGACCCAGCGGTCGGAAAAGTGAGCCAGCCACCTGTCTGCGAACCCCAGAAGACGTCCCCCCACATGACACTCGGGTGGGGGTCACCCATCAGGCTGAGGAAGACTTGTCCTCCGTCTTTTCTGCTTGCGCTGCCACTGCCGTCTACCGGTCCCTGCAGCGACCCTACTGGAACGGGTCCCTTTTTCTGCCGCGCCCGGGGCGCGAAAGGCTTCTTCTGACCCGAAGTAGAGGGCTCCTGTCTACGGCGAAACTCTCGCCTGCGGGGCTCCGGAAGGAAACGGCCCTTAACCCCCGCGAAAACCTTGATGATTTCATCAAGACGCAAGCCAAATAGACGCCCACCCTGAAAAAGGAGGTCGGCCAAAACTCTTTTGGAAGCGTGGTCCCTGTACCAGGAACGCAGCCAAGGAATTCGTCGAAGTCTGACGGCCGAGATCGATATTCTGGACAACAAGGTCAGAATATCCATGGCCGCATCACAGAGGTATTAACAACCCTTGGAGTAAACTCAGCCTTCTGCGACGCCTCCATCAGGCGACCGCCTAATAGGTCCTTCACGAGTTCTTCCATGCATACAGCTAGATGCTGTGCCGTCATGGCCGAAGCCAGAGCCGGTCGCACAGCAGAGCCCGCGTTCAAGAATAGGGACTTTAAAAGTGCCTCTGTCTTTTTCAGCGGAATCCTAGAGGGAAGGGGTACCTTCCATAGGAATAGTAGTCGCCTTGGTAAGGCGTGCAATTGGTGGATCCACCACGGGTGATCCCCATTTGTTTGGAAGCTCTCCTCAAAGGGATAGCGAACCGCAAAGCGTGTTGTCAGTGAGGAGGAACGCTGCAGGCGCTGCCACTCACAATGGGAGATGGTCAAAAGAAATTCATTCTTGGGGGCCCCGGGGGCCCAAAAGATCCGCACACAAACACAGCAGGTCGAATTTCTTGATCCAGCTGCAACTCCGTGTGAATACCAGCAACAATTGCCTTTTTTTTTTTTTTTTGGCAGCTGCTGGCCCCTGGTCCCCCTCAGTTAGAATACTGTCACCACCTGAGACCCCTGA
Organism: Glandirana rugosa; assembly: GCA_018402905.1. NCBI lineage: Eukaryota > Metazoa > Chordata > Amphibia > Anura > Ranidae > Glandirana > Glandirana rugosa. The sequence continues at coordinate 203,280 of BLSH010150464.1, read as the reverse complement.
GGCCACATCCGGCTCAGAATTCTCCCCTGATGATAAAGAGGGGGAGGGGGACGCTTCCTGGGGACCCGCATAGCGGCGTCCTCACGGGGAAAAAAACTCACCGCCCGCAGCAGGTTAAGAAAAGCCCCTTGATCTGTGCCACCTCAGCAGGTGCAGCAGGGAGATCAGCCATAGTTTTCCCAGAAAAAAACACAGGGATGGAAGGGGCGCCCCCCACACAGCCACAGTATCAGAGGACATCACCCCGTCACCACCAGCACCCGGAGGGAGCCCAGCTACACTTGCTGTTCCGCCGCCTCGTGCAGATCGTCAGAAGAGCTGCCCGTATCACCGCCGTTCCTGAGAGAAGGGAGAAGCTGCAGCCACGTGTAGATTCGCAGAGCATGCAGTCAAAATGGCCGCCGTGAAACACTAGAGGCCGAACACACCTTTAGGAAACGTGCAGTACCGAAAATGGCCGCTCCGAGTGCTAGAGGTTAAAGCGGAGTTCCACCCTAAAGTGGAACTTCCGCTGGTTGGATTCCTCCCCCCCTCAGGTGTCACATTTGGCACCTTTCGGGGGGGAGGGGGAAGAGGACACCTGTCTTTAGACCAGACTAAATGTGTTGTACTTTTCGTTTTTGTTGCTGCAAAAATGCCGCTGATGAAAATGTTTTTGTTGATGAAATTAACACTGGATTAGACCCCCTGTCAGTATTTATTGCTGTCTGTGCCCTATTAGGGCGATTTATCCTCTCTATTTGTCCTGCTTACCAATTATCACCGAGAGTGAAAGAAAAACCAACATTTTGGGTTGTTCTCAGGACAGGAAAAGAGGAGAAATCTTCCAACTATCTGTTGTGGTTATGGGACACAAAAAACTGACAGGGATTATAACCCTCTCTTTCTATGTCCAAAATGAAAAATTTAGTTTTTCATTTAGTTATACTTTAGTTTATTTTTTATTCCAGAGCCTAAGGCCTGAGCTAGGTCAGGGAGGACAGTGCAAAGAAACACAAGACTGTGCACAATAATTTTTTAAACATTTAGGCAAAGAAGAATAAAATAATGCTTTGATTGGATAACAGTTCTAGTAGTAGGTTTGACATACCTGCACTGGGGATAGATGCAAGGGCTCTTAATTTAATTTCTCTCAATTCCCCTAAGAAAAAATAAAAAACAAAATAAAATAAAGGACACCATAGAAATAAATACACAACAGTACAATTGCTTTACAACACTGTATACCAGGGATATGCAATTAGCGGACCTCCAGCTGTTGCAGAACTACAAGTCCCATGAGGCATAGCAAGACTCTGACAGCCACAAGCATGACACCCAGAGGCAGAGGCATGATGGGACTTGTAGTTTTGCAACAACTGGAGGTCCGCTAATTGCATATCCCTGCTGTATACATTTATATGTATTCTGTTATATTTTAGAATACATATAGAAGTGTGAAATTATAATATGAAAAGTTTTATTTTAAATATTAGGCTAATTTATCTATCTGCCCAATTACAAGTATTTTCAATAGCACACACATTACATCACCATAAATATTAAGTCCGATTGTAATATTCCATGTGATTTTCTTAGTGCAAGTAATTGCTGTCATACCACTGCACAAATATGCTATCATTACTGCAAAAATTACAACCTGAGTCTTCTACAGAAGGAAGCTTGCCATCTATTTTATACTCATAATAACTGGAAGAGGAGGTGGGTTCAGGTCTCTTTGTGGTCTACACTGCACCTCTCAACTGTAGCTCCCCTGCTGCTATGAGCCCAATAAAGGCAAACATAAAAGATAAAGTCAACAAATAAATCATCAGTGTTTTTTATTTCCATTTGCACTTGACTGGTTATTCTTTGCCAAGTGAAATTTCACTAAATTCACTAAGTTATTAAGCGTAGATTAAAATGAGCTATGAGGAGCCAAGGGGGGCAGACAGCTGCTTCAGCTAGGGAGAGCGTTATCTGTGTAATGCCTGGTACTCACTGATGGCTCTTTTTTTTTTTTTCATTCAACTCAGCAGTCTGAATGAAAAAAAAAAAACTGACAGATTGCCACAACACAAGTCCTGTTGGTGTAGCGATCTCCCTCACAGATGCAAATGGGTGGATTTACTAAAGGCAAATGACTGTGCACTTTGTAAAGTGTCGGTGCTCCAGTACAGAGCTTCGTAAATGATGAGGAAGCTCTGCTGACTTCCATCATCCAATCATGTGCAAGCAAAAATGTTTTTTTTTCCTTTCTTGTACATGATTGGGTATTCGTTTGCCAAGTGAAGCCTTATTTCATTTACTAAGCTCTGGAGCAAATGTGCACAGTCTATTTGCCATTAGTAAATAAATCTCATTGCATCTTGACAAGGGCCTTTGGCTGCAAGTGCTGATCAGATGCTGTTTTTCCAGCATATTACTTTATCAAAACCCGGCAATTGGAATGACTTCTGTCAGACACAGCTGAACTCCCAGTTGTTGGATTCCTGTTGAACCAGCCAATATTCAGCCGGTGTGTACCCAGCTTAAAGCGGAGTTCCACCCTAAAGTGGAACTTCCGCTGGTTGGATTCCTCCCCCCCTCAGGTATCACATTTGGCACCTTTCGGGGGGGAGGGGGAAGAGGACACCTGTCTTTAGAAAGGTGTCCTTTTCCACACTTCCGGGAGCTCTGGCCGGCAGCCGTGGCTGCTGACGTCAGCAGCCCGGCTCTCTCCTCCCTTCTCGCTCTGCTTCTGGCCGCCTGGCCAGTAGCAGAGCGCAGCAGAGCCTCGCGCATGCGCAGTAAGGTGCCCGGTGTGAAGCTGTACTGCTTACATGTCCGGGTTCCCTTACCCGCGATGGAGGCGGCTGCACCTGGCCCCTGATCCGAAGATCAGCAGCGGGTGCCGACATCGCTCGACTCCAGGACAGGTAAGTGTCCTAATATTAAAAGTCAGCAGCTACTGTATTTGTAGCTGCTGACTTTTAATTTTTTTTTTTTGCCCTCGGACCTCCTCTTTAACCACTTCCCGACTGCCCCATAGACTTATTGCTACAGGGTGGCAGTGCTGTGCAGAATCACATGTCCACTGGCACCCACTGATCATTCTGTACACTGACAGAATGCCAGTCTGCCTATGTAAACAAGACATGGATCCTGTGTTCCTGTAAAGCAGAAACACCGATCCATGCTTTCCTTTAGGCATCACAATCAGCGTTTCTTGATTGGTTTGCCGTGTTTACAAACCATGAGAATTCATTTATGGTGTCTTTACTATTTTTTTTTTTTAACTGGTAATGGTGGCGATCTGCGATTTTTATCGGGACTGCGACATTGGGGCAGACATGTCGGACATTTTTGACACTTTTTTGGGACCAATGACATTTATAAAGCGATCAGAGCTAAAAAAAAAAAACAAAAAAAAAAAACACTGATTACTGTATAACTGTTACTGGCAGTGAAAGGGTTAACCGGCAGGGGGGGCAATCTAGGGGTTAACTGTGTTCCCTGTGTGTGTTACCAACAGTGAGGGGGCTGGGCTGCCAGGGGCACCAGAGATATAACTGATCCCAGTGACAGGGATCAGAAGATGTGTCATGTCCCCCCTCAAAAAGCGTGGAACCGTCGTGTATACATCAGCGGTTCCCCGTTCTGGCTCTCGCATAGGCAATCGCAGGCCGCCTGTGGACATCGAGTCCGCCCAACCCCGCTCACGGAAGAAAACAACAACAACCAGGACATTGAGGAAACCTTTGTGGGTAAGGTTGTTATTCTGTGGACGTGAGACCATATGTTGACCAAGAACCCCACTTCCTATTATAGATATGCATAGAATCCCTGAGAGTATGGTGCATCCTTTCAATCAACTGAATTGCAATCATGCTGTTCATAACCTACTCCTAAGGGACTTTTGGAGGCACGTCAGAATAAAGGGATTTTATTAAAACTTACCGTAAAATCCTTTTCTCCGAGTTCACTGACAGACGCAGCTCTTCATGACGTGTGGGGTTTTATGTTCGTCCTACCAGGAGTTAACTAGGCAGGGAAAATAAATCAGCTGGCCCCTCCCCTGGGGGCCGTCCTCTTTTCCTACATTAAAACCCCCCTCCCAGAGGAGCTCTCCAGTTTGTACACAAGCCGTACCAAAACAGAGCCCAGAGGGGTGGGTGCTGCGTCTTTCAGTGAACTCGGAGAAAAGGATTTTACGGTAAGTTTTAATAAAATCCCTTTTTCTCCTACGTTCACTGACAGACGCAGCTCTTCATGACTTTGTGGGGACGTCCCCAAGCTGTGTCAAAAAAGAGGGGTGGGTAAACGCAAACAACTGTACCCAACTGAACCTCTGAGGAGGCGCCAAACGTGCCTACACCGCCGCCTGCAGAACTTTGCGGCCAAAAGTGTGAACCGAGGCCCAAGTGGCCGCCTAGCACACCTGTGACACCGAGGCCCGGTGTCTGAAGGCCCAGGAAGTACTAACCGCCCGGGTAGAATGAGCCGTGACCGGAAAAGGGGGACCTTTCCCCGAACAGAATACGCATGGGTCACGGTTTTACTAATTCACTGAGAAATCGTAGCCGAAGAGGCCGCCAAACCTTTGCGCGGGCCCACTGGCAGAACAAACAAGGCGTCAGCTTTACGAAAAGAAGCTGTAGCAGCCAAGTACACCCGTAAGGCCCTAACTACGTCCAAGGCATGCAACTCGAATTCCTTCGGGTGCGATGGACGAAGGCACAAGGAAGGTAGAACAATATCTTCATTGATATGAAAAGAAGAGACTACCTTTGGAAGAAAGAAAGGGGTCGCAAGACCGCCTTATCCTATGAATCACCAAATAAGGAGACTGCACGATAGGGCAGCCAATTCCGACACTCGTCTGGCAGAAGTGATGGCAACCAAAAAGGCCACCTTCTGCGACAGAAGTTGTAAGGGGATCTCCCTGATCTTTTTATAAGGTGGTTTTTGAAGAACAGAAAGCACCAGATTCAGATCCCATGGAGCCATCGGGGATCTCACTCGAGGCGCCACATGTCGCACACCTTGTACAAAGGTAAGAATCAGAGTGCGAAGCCAAAGGTCTCTGAAAAAATATGGCTAAGGCCGAGATCTGGCTCCTTAAGAGTACTCAAAGCCAACTGCTTATTCAGACCCTGCTGAAGAAAGTCAGTACCCTGGAGACTACAAACGAGCGAGGGTTGTAGCCCTCCGCCTCGCACCAGGCAATATAAATCTTCCAGGTACGGTGATAAATCTTGCGAGAGGTGCACTTGCGAGCTCTCAACAAGGTGGGGATCGCGGAGTCGGCCACTCCCCTATCCCTCAGCACCTGGGACTCAATAGCCAAGCCGTCAAAGCCAGCGAGGGTAAAGCGGGGTGCAAGATGGGTCCTAGAGACAGAAAGTCGTCTCGCATCGGAAGCCGCCAGGGGACGTCTGCCACCATTTGCACCACGTCGGCGTACCAAGTGCGCCGAGACCAATCCGGGGCCATCAGAATGGTCGGAATTCCTTCCATCGCTATTCTGCGCACCAATCTCGGGAGCAGACGTATGGGAAGAAAAAGCGTACAGGAGGCGATAACGGCTCCAGGGAGCCACCAGGGCATCCGTGGCCACTGCCAATGGATCCTTGCCTGGGATGTAAACCGCAGAGATTGCCGGAACATGGAGTTCCACCCAATGCAGAATCAGGGCTGCCTCCGCAGCTGACTCACATACGCCACTGCCGTGGCATTGTCCGACTGAATCCGAATCGGTCGGCCTTGCAATCTCCTCGTCCAATGAGAAAGACACAGTCTTATCGTTCTCAGCTCCAGCACATTGATTGGTAAACAGGCCTCCTGGGCCGACCAACGACCCTAAGCTGATAACTGCTCCAGGACTCCGCCCCAACCCGTCAGACTGGCGTCCGTGGTGATCACCGTCCATTGAATGGGAAGGAACGACTTCCCTCGAGTGAGGGCCGAGTCCCGCAACCACCAAGTGAGGGACGCCCTGGTCTGAAGGCCCAGCCGGATCATAAGATCCACGAACTGGTGGGACTTGTCCCATTGAACCAGAATTGCTCGTTGGAGCAAACGAGTGGGCACGAAAAAAGGCTTCCGCTGACCAGACGTAGAAGGCTCCTGTCTACGGCGAATTCACGCCTGCGAAGCTCCGGGAGGAAAGTACTCTTGCCTCCCGTGAATCCATAATAATTTTCGTCAAGTCGTGAGCCAAATAGGCGCCCACCCTGGAAGGGAATATCAGCCAAACCTAGTTTTGGAGGCGTGGTCACCCGACCAGGATCGCAGCCAAAGAATTCTGCGAAGCCTAATGGCCGATATAGAAATTCTGGACGTCCACCGCCGCATCACAGAGGTAATTAATCCCCTGGAATAAAAACTCAGCGTTCTGCGGTGCCTCCATGAGGCGACCTTCAGTCAGGTCCGCCTTAAGTTCCTTCATGCACTCCGAAAGGTACTGCACTGCCATGGCCGCAGCCAAAGTAGGTCGCACCGCGGAGCCCACAATTAAAAACAAGGACTTCAGAAGTGCCTCTGTTCTTTTATCAGCAGGATCCTTAAAGGAAGGAGTCCCCTCCATAGGAATGGTAGTCGCCTTAGTAAGGCGTGCAATAGGCGAATGCACCGCAGGAGATACCCATTTCTTCCGGAAGCTCTCCTCAAAGGATAGCGTTCAGAAAAAACGTGCAGTCAGTGACGGGGAACGGCGTGGTTGTTGCCATTCACGGTA
>BLSH010150464.1:168778-189342 GCA_018402905.1 Glandirana rugosa | reverse complement strand
CCCCCCCCCCCCCGGACATCACACACAGGCCGCCCAGGACCACCAGGGAGCCCCCACTAGAGCACCAGGTAAGGGCATTATTGTGCACTGTAGGGATGGCACTGTGCCCATGTATGCCGCCTGCCAGTGCCATCCCTAACAGTACTTGTTGCACCTGTGCCCACCACTGCCACCTATAAGTGCCCACCTGTGACACCTATCAGTGCCCACCTGTGTCACCTATCAGTGCCCACCTGTGTCACCTAAAAGTGCCCACCTGTGCCACCTAAAAGTGCCACCTATCAGTGCCCAGTGCCACTTATCAGTGCCGCCTAGGAGTGTCCATCAGTGCCACATATCAGTGCCACGTATCAGTGCCCGTCAGTGTTGCTTGTCAGTGCCGCCCATCAGTGCTGTATATGTGCCCCATCATCAGTGCAACCTTATCAGTGCCACCTCATCAGTGCCAATCTGTACTGCCTCATCAGTGCCCATCAGTGTAGCCTCATCAGTGCCTGTCAGTGAAGGAGAAAATGTACTCTATACAAACTTTTGTGACAGAAACAAAGAAAAATGTTTTTTTTTTCTTCAAAATTTTCGGTCTTTTTTTTTCTATAGCGCAAAAAATAATAACCGCAGGGGTGATCAAATACCACCAAAAGTAAGCTTTATTTGTGGGAACAAAATGATAAAAACTTTGTTTGGGTACAGCGTCGCACGACCGCGCAATTCTCATTCAAATCGCAACAGCACTGAAAGCTGAAAATTGGTCTGGTAGGGAAGTGTTCTAAGTGCCCTGTATTGAAGTGGTTAAAATTATAGACTGATCATTTCTTTGTCAGTGGGCAAACGTACAAAATCAGCAGGGGAACAAATATTTTTTTTCCCTCACTGCATATATAATGAGGTAGAGAAAAGGCCTATAAACCAAGAACAAAGGGTGGACTTAATGGGGTTGATTTACTAAAGGCAGATAGACTGTAGACTTTGCAAGTGCAGCTGCTCTCTGCAAGGGAATTTGCTCCAGATCTTAGTAAATGAGGTGCAGCTTCACTTTGCAAAATATACCAAATCACATGCAAGGAAATGTTTTTTTAAAAAAAAGTATTTTTGCTTGCACATGATTGGATGATGGAAGTCAGCAGTGCTTCCCCTCATTTACTAAGATCTGGAGCAAATGCAGCTGTGACCCCATGCTGTTGGAGAGGGGCGAGGGAGGGGCAAACAAGGTTGCTGTGCAGGCTCCCAATGTCCTCCTTTTCAACCAATGAAGTTGTTGGCTGTTAGCACACTGGTGGTTAGAAGGTTGTAATGGTGCACAATGAACACCTTTGGCTTTGTTAACTCCAAGTCAGGCTTCGTCTGCCCGCTGGCTTGTATAGCATTTTTGGGCAAATTTTAGGCATTTTGCCAAGGTACCCTCGAAGAAACCTGAAGGCATCCTGGTTGAAAAAGGCTGCCCTATAGAATGGAACTGCATTTGCAAACTGAACAGCCTATCTGCCTTTAGTAAATCAACACCAATGTGTCATAATAGGTGAGGAGAACTTGTGCTTGGGGGTTTATTTACTAAAGGCAAACAGGTTGTTTACTTTTCAAAAAATGTTTCCCTTAGCATAGTGAACAAAGTGAATCTGCTGACTTTCATCATCCAAACATATTCAAGCAAAAATACTTTTTTTTTTTTTCTTGCACATGATTGGATATTCTTTGCAAAGCAAGTTTTCACCACATTCACAAAGCTGAAGGAAAATTTCTTCCAAAGTAAACAACCATTAATAAATCTATCTCTTGGACAGCAAATGCGAAAATCTAAGCAGAAGGTCCAGTGTTAAGGTCCAGGAGAAGCGCTGATTTTTATCTCTGCATTCCAGATTTACAGGGAAAGCAGCATAAAGGCATGGGAACAATCTGGGGCTAAAATAGAATAAGAAAAGTGCGTTGCTACAGCAATTAAGACAAGTCCCCAAATTTTTGGAAATATATGAATAGCAAAAAGGTTACTAAAGAACAAATATGCCCCATAATGTATGAATATGGCAAGCTGGACACAAACAGGGAAACACAGATGTGTTAAATTATTTTTTTTTCTCTTCAGGTTTTATAGATGAAAAAAATGGGATTTTATGTTACTCACTGTAAAATCTTTTTCTTTGAGTTCATTAATGGACACAGCCTTTCTTCATTATCTGTGACCAAACAGGGTTTCATAGCCCCGCCTACAAGAGTAAGACACTAGGCAGTAAAAGACTTAACACCTCCTATGGACAGTCCTCTCTGGGCATAAAAACCCCCTCTTTGCTATAGGCAATCCAGTCAGTCACAAGCAGGGTCACAGGAGAAACTCCATAGAGGTGCTGTGTCCATCAATGAACTAGAGAAAGGGATTTTACGGTAACAAATATCCCATTTTCGCTTACATTCATTGATGGACACAGCCTTTCTTCATTGTCCATGACCAAACAGGAACATCCTAAAGCAGTGCTACAATGAGCAGTGGGCAAACCAAGACTAGCATCAGAAGATGCCAACATATCAACCTCATAAAACCTTGAAAACGGGTGCAAAGATGACCAGGTTGCCGCTTTCAAAATTGAGAACCAGATGCCTGATGTTAGAACGCCCTGGAGGCACTGACCGCCCTGGTGGAGCACGCTATCACAGGGAAGGGAGGTTCCCGCTGCTTAATGGAAGAAGCCTGCACAATTGTCTGCTGCATTCAAAGGCAAACAGTGGCAGAAGAGGCCGACATGGCCCTCCTCAGACTGTGTGTGAGCACAATAATCAGACCTCTGGAAGTAGGCCATCACAGAGGTACATGCAATCACACGACCCATGTCCAGGGAGTGCAAAGCCACCTCCTCAGGTTGCAACAAACGAGGACACATGGAGGGAAGGACAATGTCCACAAATACTAGTGGAAATCCAACACCATCTTCGGAAGAAAAGAATTGGGAGGCTGAAGAAAATCAGATAAGGCGGCTTACAGGACAAAGCCACCAAGCCCAAGACCTGCCAAGCCGAAGGGATAGCAACTAAGAATGCAACTTTACATCAGAGCAAGGGAATATAGTGAATGCTCCATCCTCCAGATGGTAGAATTACCTGGTAGGAAATAAGCCTTACTCACCACTCCTACCGTATGAGCAGGGTGGACAGGACTGCACAGAACATCCTAGGCTTACTGCAATGCATGCAGAAAGGATTGCATAATCAGATTGAGAGGTGTGTGTGTGTGTAGGTGGCAGCTGATTGTTGCTGGAGTTCATCACCAGGACCATATGCAGCTATCACACAGCTGATCCCCAGGAGGCTCCAAGAAAGTGGCCGCCGACTGAGACCACAGTAAGATGGCTGCTTCAGCTATAATCCAACCCCAAAAGAGCCGTCTCTAGGGACTGGTCACAGAAAGGCAAGGGATGCTCAATATAACAGGAAGGAGCTCCACAAACCCGTGGCCTAAAGTGTAGGACAGCCCAACCACATGTAGTTTTCACTTGCATATGGGAACCGGTGGAAACTGCTATACAGCCCAACCACCAAGGAGGGAGGAGGGCAGTCGTAAATCATCCCCAACTCACAGCTAGAACCCAGCAGCACACTAGATCAAACCCCGCACCCAATGCACCCCTTCTCCCGGCAACTATCCCATCCCAGATGGAAGGTGAAGGAGAACGAATGGAGATAGCGCCACCCTAGTGTCATGTCATCTGACCTCCACAACCAGCCGGAAGACTGCCCAATGAGGCTGGACATGTGCAGGCAATTTATCCCCACGTGAAGGGAAGGGTTGCATAAGGAATGGCCACCACCAAGGACTGTGTGTCCCAGTGAGACGTTTAACTCGCTTATCCCTTGAAAGGACTGCCCATGGGAGAAGTTTTTTTCTGCCTAGTGTTCTACTCCTGTAGGTGGGGCTGCAAAACCCTATTTTGTCATGGATAATGAAGAAAGGCTGCGTCCATCTATGAATGTAAGAGAAAGAGGAGTTTGATCGTCTTAATAATTATGCCCATGATGTTTCACCAAAAGGTACCTCTGTGCTTGACTGAAAAGGAGGTACAAGAGGGACTAGTGAAACCATTAGGTCCAGATGGCTTACACACAGTCCTTGGGGAACTTAGCGCAGTTATAGCAAGTAAATTTTATTGATTTTACAATCAGAAATTTTACAGCTACAACTTTCCAAATGTGCTTGTACCAATTATAACATTGATATTGACTGTACATATCCTTAATATATATGAACACAAACTAAACATTATAGCTTCCATTTTTTGTACGTCAATATCCAGTCTTATACCAAATAAACCTAACATAAAACCATTTGTACAACTTGATTTTCTCCATACTTTTATAGCACACTAAAATTCTTACTTCCAGCTAGATGCCCTAGTTTTTTACATAACTAATCTTGCCCCATCATCTCTCCTTATGCTACTTCAGATTCCAGATACATATTTTAGCCAAAGAGCCCATACTTTCATAAACTTTTTGGGGCATCCCCTAGCTGTGTATGTTAATTTGTACATTGGTAATGCTCTGTTCACGAAGTCTATCCAGCTCTGAATAGATGGGGGGACTGTGTCTCTCCATCTAAGAGCCAATGCTTTCTTAGCATAGAAAAATACTATTATTTAATAGGGTTTTTTGAGAGGCCGATATCTCCTCCTCCTCCAGATTTCCTAACAGGCATCTGGCTGGAGAGTAGACATTAGGTAGGGCCAATAAAAGATATATTGCAGCACCCAAATATCATATATAATAAGCAGAAAGAAGTAGTGTTCATAAAAAATGTACTTAAAAGAAGTCCCAATAACAGAAAATAGACTGTGTAAAAGGTGAGTCTCAATATTCATTAATCCAAATGTATCAAAAATCTTATCTGCATAGAAGCACTGAAGCCAACAGGGTATTCTGATAAATCCAATAATTGATAATGGATGTAAGCTTACCAGAATCCCGTAGGCAATGCGCAGGTATCAGGATGAATCTCTGGGGTGAGTGGTCTGATGTCATCAGGCTCCAGTATAGAATGTGCGGGTCACAGATGTCCACCTCAAGGATGGGATGGTCTGGTGTCCTCAATTAGTGAAAGCCGAGGTAAAGGAGAGACTAGAACGATCCTTGTCCGGGTGGATGTCACCAACTTCTCCAAGCGGTTTCTCTCAGATGATAGTGATGCATGCCATATCGCAGGAGATAAAGAAAAAACCGCAGTAATGTAATACTGTATATTGATGTTTATTTCAATAAAAGGTGAATCATACTCACAATGTATATAGTTAAAAATTGTGACAGGGGGGGTTTCCATACCCCCCGTCACGATTTTATATTGAGAGCTCTTTTTAACTATATACATTGTGAGTATGATTCACCTTTTATTGAAATAAACATCAATATACAGTATTACACTATTGCGGTTTTTTCTTTATCTACTGCGATATGGCATGCATCACTATCATCTGAGAGAAACCGCTTGGAGAAGTTGGTGACATCCACCCGGACAAGGATCGTTCTAGTCTCTCCTTTACCTCGGCTTTCACTAATTGAGGACACCAGACCATCCCATCCTTGAGGTGGACATCTGTGACCCGCACATTCTATACTGGAGCCTGATGACATCAGACCACTCACCCCAGAGATTCATCCTGATACCTGCGCATTGCCTACGGGATTCTGGTAAGCTTACATCCATTATCAATTATTGGATTTATCAGAATACCCTGTTGGCTTGAGTGCTTCTATGCAGATAAGATTTTTGATACATTTGGATTAATGAATATTGAGACTCACCTTTTACACAGTCTATTTTCTGTTATTGGGACTTCTTTTAAGTACATTTTTTATGAACACTACTTCTTTCTGCTTATTATATATGATATTTGGGCGCTGCAATATATCTTTTATTTCTATTGGAACAATTGGATCAGTTGTTGTTTGCGAGCAGCCTATTTTATACTATTTTTAAAAATTAAGATTGCATAAGTTTTAGTGTGCGCGGACTTCAACTTGTATATTAGGTAGGGCCAGTCTCTCCTCCAAAAACGGCAAAATTGCCTTCCAAAATCTCTCCACCATGGGTCACAGCCATACCATATTGAAGAAGTCTCCCTAGGGTGCATGGCATTGTGTGCATTCTGGTGACTCCCCCCTTCCCATTTTATGAAGACATACAGGGGAATAATCGATATGGTGCAGGTAGTACATTGTATTATTCTGTCTCTAGCTGAGATTACCAATGATAACAGTGATTCCACTACCTCAGACCATGATTCTCCATAAGGGAAGGTATATCTGCCTTCCATTATGTCGCCACCTTCTCCATCCTTGGGGAAAAAGATGTCAACAGGGTGAAATAATATGTAGATATTAGTTTTGTGTGATCCTCCTCAAACATCATTTTCGCCAGGGCAAATGGAGAAAGCACCATCTCTCCTGGGTCAAACTGTGCCGCCACTGCGTGCCTCGGCTGCAGATAACGGAAGAAAAAGGTCTGAGGGAGTTTATATTCTATTTGTAAATCTTTGAATGGTCTAAAGGTCCGGTCTTCAAACAGTTGGTGAGCATATGTGATTCCATATCAGGCCCAGCATGCCCCATCTGGGATTTTGTTTAATTCACTGAGTTGAGGGTTATGCCATAGGGGGGCATTGGGGGAGTTATTCAGGCTAGAACCACCCATTTTAGTATTACACATGTGAAATATTTTATAGGACAGTTTCAGTCTCTCTGCTCCCCTTTCAGGATATGGTCCATTTCTATACAGCACATTTATAAGGGATTCATACGAATGGACTTGAGCTGCCTGTGTGGACACTGGAGCCATATTCAATTTTGGAAAAAAGCACCAATGAATATGTGCCAACTGGGCCACCCAGTAATAACATTGTAGGTTTGGTAATGCCAGTCCCCCTGCTTGGACAGGTAGAAAAAGTGTATCAAAGTATTATGTTAATTCAGTGAACACTTTTTTAGGAATATAACTTGGAGCTTGCCAGAGCAAATATAAAAATCTGTGAAGATAGATCATTTTAAATACATTAATTCAGCCTAGCAAGTTCCAGGGCAGCCTGGACCATTTGTGCAAGCTTTCCCTCAAACGATTTACCAGGGGATAAATGTTATATGATAGTTAAGTACCTAACGGCAACTGGATCTCATATTCCAAATATTGGAAGCGGGAAACAATTTGTAAGGGAATGTCTAAGGATAATCTTCGGTTGTGATCAGGGTTTATGGGGAATATTACTGACTTATTCCAATTAACTTTAAATCCTGAGAATTTAGCAAAAGACGAGATCCTGTCCAGTGCTGCAGATAACGATCCCTCTGCATCAGCCAGATACAGAAGCATGTAATCTGCATACAGAGATGTTTTTTCCTCCAGATCACCTACCCTACACCCCCTTAATCTCCCCATCTGCCCTCAACAGGGCCGCCAGTAGCTCAATTGTGAGGTGCAAACAGCAGGGGTGATAGCGGGCACACCTAGTTATTTCAAAAGTGTCCGTGATAGTGTTATTCACTCTAAGACGGGCCAATGGTTTAGCATACAACAGCTCCACCCAGGCTCTGAATATAGGACCAAATCCCAGCCGCCCATGGACCGCCACAAAGTAAGGCAATAGAATCGAATGCCTTATGAGTATCAAGTGACACTACCAACTGAGAATCCTGGCTGGGCCCCACGGATTGCATAATGGTAAAGAGACGGCGAAGATTAATAGCCCTCTATCTCATTGGTATAAATTCAGTCTGATCTGGAAGAATAATAGAGGATATCACTTTATTCAATTGTTTGGCTAGTAGCTTAGCTAATATTTTTGCATCAACATTGATCAATGATAAGGGCCTATATGATTCACATAGGTCATGGTCCTTGTGCAGCTTGGGAATCAGCACAATGAGTGCTTCTCTCAGAGTCAGGAAGTATACCCCTATCAAAGGCATCTCTATATACCTCAAGCAGTTTGGGGGCTAAGATCTCATTATAAGTACTGTACCATTCAACCAGATTTTATTTGGAGTAAGTGAGCTCACAGCAGACAATTTCATCTGCTGTAAGGGGAAGCCCTAATTCTGCCGCTGCCTCCCTAGATAATTCAAGAAAAGGAATAGGAGCCAAAAAGTCCCTCACTTCCTCTTCTTCATAATCTACTCTAGAGGAGTGTAGCTCCGAGTAGAAATCAACAAAGGCATTAGCAATATCATTCTGTGCCGTGCAAATTGTTTGCTGATTATATATGCAGGAAATAGATGCTGGGGCATGATGTGAATGAGCCAGGTATGCCAATAATTTACTGTTTTTGTCCCCAAATTCAAAGATTTGTTGTGATTGGTATAGTATTTTTCACTATAATTAAATCTAATTGGTGAACACTATCCTTCCAGATTCTATAGGTCTCTGGGCTAGGGCATTTAATATACTCTACCTCAGCCACTTTGGCAGTTTGTTCGGCCTCACGGACCTTCCATCCCTGTCAGCTCTCAATTGCTTAATCATGCTTGATATAGATCCCCTCATTGTGGTCTTAAACACATCCCACCTAACTCCCAGCGGAACCCCATCCTTGTTTTCCACCCAATGAGTAACCATCGAGGCAGCTGTGGATCTCTGAAAGCACTCCTCCTTCAACCATAGGGGTCTCAATTAGAGTTGAGTGAACCCGAACTGTAAAGTTCGGGTTCGTACCGGACTTTATGGTGTCCGGGTTCGGAGTTTGGGTATTTTTTCACGCCTTTTCAATAACCACAAAAAGCAGCCAATCAACAAGCGTTCACTCGTTTGCCCTTAGAAGCCATCACAGCCATGCCTACTAATGGCATGGCTGTGATTGGCCAGTGCATCATGTGACCCAGCCTCTATGTAAGCTGGAGTCACGTAGTGCTGCATGTCACATCTCATACTGGTGTAGGGAGAGGTTTCTGCTGCTGGAGTGAGGGACAAATTAGCGTTCTAAAATCATCTCATACCGGTGTAGGGAGAGGTTCCTGCTGCTGGAGTGAGGGACAGATTAGCGTTCTAAAATCATCTCATAATGGTGTAGGGAGAGGTTCCTGCTGCTGGAGTGAGGGACAGATTAGCGTTCTAAAATCAGCTCATACTGGTGTAGGGAGAGGTTCCTGCTGCTGGTGTGAGCGGTGCATTTCTTGCACAAAAATAAAAAGTGCGTCTACATTGCTAGTTTAAATTTAAAAAAAGAATAATTATTCTTTTCTTTTATTATTAATAAATAGTGCTACATAGTACATTTGCACCTTGCTGTGCATTTCTTGCACAAAATTAAAAAGTGCGTCGACATTGCTGGTTTAACAAATAATATAAATTTGTGCTAAATAGTACATGAGGAGAGCATCAAATAAGGGACGTGGTCATGGTGCTGCTGGTGTTGGTGAAGCTCCTGTTGCAAGGAGAGGACGTGGTCGATCTGTGCCAGCTACACGCACAAGTGAAACACCTTCCTCAGGTGCGAGTAGCCGACAGAACCTTCAGCGTTATATGGTAGGCCCAAATGCCGCTCAACGAATGGTGAGGCCAGAACAAGTACAGGCAATAGCAGATTGGGTGGCTGACAATGCCTCCAGTTCCTTCATATTTGTCTCCCACCTGGTCCCTTGCTGAAAGCTCAGAGTTGGCACCTGAACCCCATGGCCATCTGTCTTTCACCTCAGCCCCTTGTAAATCAGCCAAGCAGTCTGAGCCCAAAGTCATGCAGCAGTCTCTTATGCTTTTTGATGACTCTGCTGGTGTGCTTTCCGTGGGCCATCCACATAGCCCTGCCCCAGAAGTGGAAGACATTGAGTACACCTATGCCCAACCACTTCTGGTTCAGGATGAGGACATGGAAACACCACCGCAGCACGTCTCTGATGACGAAACACAGGTGCCAACTGCTGCGGCTTTATACAGTGTGCAGACTGACAAGGAGGGTAGTGGTGAAGAGTGGGTGGAAGATGATGTGGAGGATGATGAGGTCCTAGACCCCACATGGAATGAAGGTAATGCGAGTGACACGTGCAGTTTGGAGGAAGAGGTGGTGGTCGCACAGAGGCACCAGCACAGCAACAGAGGAAGCAGGTTGCAAAAGCGGCGTGACCGTCCCCTAGATAGTACGCCTGCTACTACCCACCGCACCCAGGGACCTAGCACACCAAAGGCAGCTCAAAGGAGTTCCCTGGTGTGGCAGTTCTTCAGACAATGTGCTGATGACAAGACACGAGTGGTTTGCACGCTGTGCAACCAGAGCCTGAATCGAGGCATAAATATTCTAAACCTGAGGACAACCTGCATGACCAGGCATCTACATGCAAAAGAATGAGCTGCAGTGGAATAAGCACTTCAAAATCCAAGAAAGGTCTCGGCCTCCTCCTGCTTCCTCGGCCTCTTCCCTCACCTCTACAGTGCCAGTGTCACCTGCCACCCAGCAAACAGACGATGTGACAGCAACGCCACCATGTCCGCCACCGTCCCCAAGCATTTCCACACGGTCCCATGGAAGCTTACAGCTGTCCATCTCCCAAACACTGGAGAGAAAGAGGAAGTACCCCCCTACCCACCCGCGATCCCTGGCCCTGAATGCCAGCATTTCAAAATTCCTGGCCTTTGAAATGCTGTCATTCCGTCTGGTGGACACGGACAGTTTTAAAAACTTGATGGCGGTGGCTGTCCCACAGTACATGGTTCCCAGCCGCCACTACTTTTCCAGGTGAGCCATCCCTTCCCTGCACAAACAAGTGGGGACAAGATCAAGTGTGCACTACGCAATGCCATCTGTGGCAAGGTCCACATAACCACTGATACGTGGACCAGTAAGCACGGGCAGGGACTCTATATCACGCTAACTGCAAACTGGGCAAATGTAGTGGCGGATGGGCCTGAGGCGGTTAGCAGTTTGGCGCATGTCCTTCCGCCACCGAGGATTGCAGGGAATTTCTCTTTGCCTCCTCCTCCTACTCCGCTTCCTCCTCCTCTACCACCTCCTCATCCGGTCAGCGTAACACCTTCAACACCAACTTCAGCACATCCAGGGGGAAACGACAGCAGGCTGTTTTAAAACTGATATGTTTGGGGGATAAACCCCACACTGCACAGGAGCTGTGGATGGGCATTGAACAACAGACCGATGAGTGGTTGTTGCCACTGAGCCTCAAGCCCGGCCTGGTGGTGTGCGATAATGGGCGAAATCTCGTAGCAGCTCTGGGCCTAGCCGGTTTGTGGAACATCCCTTGCCTGGCGCATGTGCTGAATTTGGTGGTACAGAATTTTCTAAAAAACTACCCGTCAGCCAGAGCTGCTGCAGAAAGTGCGGTCCGTCTGTGCGCGCTTTCGGTGTTCTCATCCTGCTGCTGCTCGCCTGTCTGCGATGCAGCGGAACTTCGGCCATCCCGCTCACTGCCTCCTATGCGACGTGCCCACAAGGTGTAACTCCACCTTGCACATGCAAGACTGTGCGAGCAGCAGCAGGCAATAGTGGAGTTTCAGCTGCAGCACGCACGGGTCAGTCGCTCTGCGGAACAGCACCACTTCACTACCAACGAGACCTGTGTACCATATTGCGGTGTTTCGAGTACTCCACCAACATGGCCAGTGCCGATCACGCTGTTCTCAGCTTTACTATACCACTTCTATGCCTCCTTGAAAAAACACTTCGGGCGATCATGGAAGAGGATGTGGCACAGGAGGAAGAGGGGTAATTTCCACGGTTATCAGGCCAGTCATTCACAAGTGGCTCGGAGGGTGAGTTCCTGCACCAGCATAGGCCAGGTAAAAAATTTTCAAGCCAGGGCACAGTTCTGGAGGATGAGGAGGAGGAACCGTGTAAACAGCAGGGTGGCACCCAACACAGCTCGTGGGCATCACTGGAGCGTGGCTGGGGGGATACGGCGGACACAAATGATACACCTCCCACAGAGGACAGCTTGTCTTTGCCTTTGGGCAGCCTGGCACACATGCGCGACTACATGCTGCAGTGCCTGCTCAATGACAGCCGAGTTGCCCACATTGCAACTTGTGCTGATTACTGGGTGGCTACCCTGCTGGATCCCCATTACAAGGACAACGTGCCGTCCTTAATTACCTCACTGGAGCGTGATCAGAAGATGCGCGACTACAAGCGCACGCTGGTAGACGCGCTGCTGAAAACATTCCCAAATGACACTGGGGGCTCAGCGGAAGCACAAGGCGAAGGCAGAGGAGGAGAAGGAAGAGGTTGCCAACGCAGCTGTGGCACCGCCAGCACCTCAGAAGGCAGGGTTAGCATGGCCGAAATGTGGAAAAGCTTTGTCAGCAGACCACCACAACAAACAGCACCACCAGCTGATAGGCAACGTCTTAGCAGGAGGCAGCATTTCAGCAACATGGTGGAACAGTATGTGTGCACACGCCTACACGTACTGACTGATCGGTCTGCCCCATTCAACTTCTGGGTCTCCAAATTGGGCACATGGCCTGAGCTTGCCCTTTATGCCTTGGAGGTGCTGGCCTGCCCAGCAGCCAGTGTACTGTCTGAACGTGTGTTTAGCACGGCAGGGGGCGTTATCACAGACAAGCGCAGCCGCCTGTCCACAGCCAACGTGGATAAGCTAACGTTTATTAAAATGAACCAGGCATGGATCCCAAAAGACTTGTCTGTACCTTGTGCAGAATAGACATTTAGACCGGCCTCACACAGCCATTGGTATACTTTTTTTTTTTTTAATATGTCTCAATATTTTGGGGGCTACCCCAATTAGAAGAAACAAACAAAAAACAGTGTTGGCTATCTCCTCCTCCTCCACTTCTACCTACACCGCCACGGTTATCGCCTCCTCAACCTCCTACTCCACATCCACCTCCTCCTCCATTTTTTATTATGCGATTTTAAGTTATTCACATTTGCTTGCAGGGCACTTCTCCTACTCTTACCTCAATTTTTCTTCCTTTTGCAGCCCTCTAGTCCTTTACAGGACAGTGCCCAAAAGTTCGGGTCACCATTGACTTCAATGGGGTTCGGGGACAAGTTCGGGGCCGAACTCAAACTTATCCCCGAAGTTTGGCTGAACCCGAACATCCAGGTGTCTGCTCAACTCTAGTCTCAATCGCCAGACAACATAGCCCCTGGACTTCCTCGTAGCCAAACTAAGCATCAGGAGGGAGTGATCTGAGATGGCCCTTGGGAGGTATTGAATATCAACAACTCTCGGCAGAAGTTCCTGGGACACGAAGCACGTGTAACCTGGATAAAGAATTAAAGGATATAGAGTAGCATGAATATGCTCTCGTCTCGGGGCGTTTCCACCTCCACACCTCAAATGGAGGTGGAACATAGACCACAACAAACGTATAAGGAGCGTTATCTATCATAAGAACTAAAATTAAAAATCTACCTAAAGGGTCTGTAGCAACAGTTCTAGGGATACACAATATTGACTTACCCACCAGAACAGATACACCTCTGGCATAATTGGAGTATGTGGCGTGGAATGCATGTCTTATAAATGACCTCTGGAGGGCTAGGGTCTTGGAGACCACCAAGTGTGATCACTGGAGAAATATAATGTGTGGTTTACTCTAAATTATATAGTTAAAGACAAAGGCTCTTTTGATCTTGGAGTTGAGACCGCTCACATTCCATGATAATAGATTAAGAGTAGCCATGTTTGCAGTCAGTTCAATACAGAATCCCAGCATATGTTGACATTTCAGCAACAAGAGTCTCAATTTTACCAGACTGTGCAGAGGATAAGCACACCGTCCCACCCTCCAGATAAACTTGTTGTAGGGCACATTTGCATATCTTATGACAGTTAGTATTATAGGCAGACATTGCATGGAGAAGCATATTAACCACTTCAGATCTGTGCTATAGTCGATTGACGGCTACAGCACGGATCTGCTTTTTGCCGGGGCACCGTCAATTGACGTCCGCCCCTTTGCGCGCTCCCTAACGGGCGTGCAAAGGGGAAGATCTGTGATCGCTGTGTCCCTTGGACACAGCAATCACAAATCATGGTAAATGGCCAATCACAGCGGCCATTTACCACATGATCGGCGTGTCCAATGAGAGATGATCTCAAATGTAAACATATGAGATCATCTCTCATGGACGGCTCTTCCTCTTCACACAGAGACCGCGTGTGAGGAGGGAGCGCTTCTGTGCTGCATGTGAGTGACTATCCGTTGTATTACAGGGTCATACAGTGAAACAGCAGTGCCCAAACAGTCCCAGTTAGTGTCACAGTGCCAATCTGTGCCATCAGTGCCCACCTGTGCCAGTCATCAGTGCTGCATCATCAGTGCACATCTGTGTCATCAATTCCCATCTGTGCCAGTCATCAGTGCCCATCTGTGCCAGTCATCAGTGCCCATCTGTGCCGAATAATCAGTGCCCATCTGTGCCAGTCAGTGCCGCATAATCAGTGCCCATCTGTGACAGTCATCAGTGCCCATGTGCGCCACTCAGTGCCCATGTGTGCCAGTCATCAGTGCACACCTATGCCAGTCATCAGTGCCCATTTGCGCCGCATCAGTGCCCATCTGCGCCGCATCATCAGTGCCCATCTGTCCCGCATCATCAGTGCCCATGTGTGCCACTCATTAGTGACAGTCATCAGTGCACATTTGCGCCGCATCAGTGCACACCTGTGCCACCTCATCAGTGCCCATCTGTGCAAGTCATCAATGCCCATCTGTGCCAGTCATCAGTGCCGCATAATCAGTGTCCATCTGTGCCAGTCATCAGTGCCCATCTGCGCCGCATCATCAGCGCCCATCTGCGCCACATCATCAGTACCCATCTGCGCCATCAGTGCCCATCTGCGCCGCATCATCAGTGCCCATCTGCGCCGCATTATCAGTGCCCATCTGTCCCGCATCATCGGTGCTCATCTGTGCCGCATAACAGTGCTCATCTGTGCCAGTCATCAGTGCCCATCTGTCCCGCATCATCAGTGCCCATCTGTCCCGCATCATCAGTGCACATCCGTCCCGCATCATCAGTGCACATCCGTCCCGCATCATCAGTGCCACCTCATCAGTGAACATCTGTGCCGCCTCATCAGTGCACATCTGTGCCATCAGTGCCAGTCATCAGTGCCCATCTGTGACAGTCATCAGTGCCCATCTGTGACATTCATCAGTGCCCATCTGTGCTGCATCATCAGTCCCGCCTCATCAGTGCCCATCTATGCCACATCATCAGTGCACATCTGTCCCGCATCAGTGCCCATCTGTCCCACCTCATCAGTGCACATCTGTGCCGCATCATCAGTGCACATCTGTGCCGCCCCATCAGTGAAGGCTCATCGCCAGGAACAAAAACATGGCCAAAATATCCTTTTCCGTCGATGAGGCGTACAAATTTTAAGTGCGGCCGACGAGAGCAACAGGGAGCTCTCTACTTCCTCTTCAGATTCTGATGTAGATTATGAGCCCCTTCTCAGCAGTGGAACACTGACTGACTCAGAGCAGGAAGATAGTCTGCCCGCTAGATGAAGGCGATTTGCTGAGGCAGTAGCATCCACCAGCACCGCACAGCCATCCACCAGCACCGCAGTACCTCGGCAAGAAAGGCCAACTACCAGCAGGGTGTCACCTCAGCCCCAAAGGGTTAGGACCCATGCTGACCTTCCCTATTCGCTTCAAAATCCCTTGTGGCTTCCTCCTAATTCAGGAGAAGCTAGAATTCCCCCTTTCGCTACCCAGCCAGGAGTCCAGGTGGACACGAATAATTTTTCACCAATGGATTTTTTCCAATTCATTTTTACAGAGGACATGCTAGCCTCAATTTATTGCAAGCAATCCGACAACATATTACGCCCGTCCCTTTGAGTGGAGACACCTTACAGTAGAGGAGTTTAAAACTTTTTTGGGCCTCACGTTTTGTATGTGACTCACAAAAAAAAAAAAAAAAAAAAAATTATGATCCTATTGGCCAACCCACCCCATGCTGATCTTCTCCACGGTAATGCCCCGAACAAGATACCTGATAATGAGGTTCCTACACTTCCCCGAAATTACCCAAATTACAATAAGCTTTTTAAAATTCGGCCACTACTAAATTACGTTTCTGAAAAATTCCCCCAGTTGTTTACCCCAGACCAACACATTTGTATAGATGAGTCCATAGTCAAATTCAGCGGCAGGCTGGGTATAAAACAATTTATCCCGAGCCAAAGAAACCGTTGTGGGGTCAAAGTATGTGACCGAGCCACAGGGTATACATGCCTTCATAGGGTACGAAGGGAAGGACTTCCAGCTGCATCCCCCCAATTGCCCCAACTATTTAGGATCGACCGGGAAAGTTGTTTGGTACCTCATTTATCCACTTCTAGAGAAAGGCTACCACTTGTATGTAGACAACTTCTATACGAGTCTGCATCTGTTCCGAAACCTTCACAGGAAGAACACGCCAGCATGTGACACTGTCAGAAAGAACAGGAAGGGTTTTCCTCAAAGGCTCGTCAATATAAGGTTAAGAAGAGGGGAGACGGCGAGGCTACGAAATGAGGAAATTCTGGCAGAAGTAGAGAGACAGCAGGGATGTCTACATACTCTCTTCAATACCATCATTAGTACAAAAAAGTAGCCATTTATTTTTTTCAATTGGCCATATATAACTCCTATGTATGTTACCGCAACTCCACCCAAAGCCCCCAACCCTTCCTTGGCTACCAGGAGGAAATTATCACCGTCCTATAACTCCTGAACGGCCCACCAGAAAATATTCGATCCAATGTTCTTAGGTGACTCTCCAAACGCCATTTCATTGATAAAATCCCTCCCAGACCAACAGGCCAGAAAAGATGCAAGGTGTGTAGCAGTGGAGGAATAAGAGGAGACACCGCTTATCATTGCCCCCAGTGCTCTTCCAAACCAGGCCCCTCTGCATAGGTGACTGCTTCCGCCGTTATCACACTTAATTATTAGTGATTATTAATCCTCACTTCCTGCCATGTACATTCACAACTCTTATGCCACTGCTTGCTCTTGAACTGACCCTGGCTTGTTATTCGACCATGTCGTTACCTGTCGCTTTTGTACATACCTCTGCCTGCTCCGGAACTGACCTTGGCTTGTTATTCCACCATGCTTCTGCCTACCAATTTTGTACATACCTCTGCCTGATCTGGAACTGACCCTGGACTGTTTGATCATGTTTTTTGCCTGCATCTTGGACTCATCTTGTACCCTGCTACTGGAGTACTGGGATTCACAACTCAGGGGCCTCAAATATGTGAGGGGCTCCAGAATGGTTTTTTTCTGGATGAAGAAAACATTTTTTTGTTTTCTCTCTCCCAGATTAGGTTCTGGAGACTTGCAAGATTCAAAGAATTTTGTGGGGGAGGGAAGCCTCTACCCCTGTCCCCATTCTGTCCTTAATGAGGCCCTACTTCTGCCTGCTGCCTGTAGGACTTACTGCCATCATGCCCCTGCCTGCCGCATGAACTATGGATCATGTTCATGCCTACTACCAGGACCAATATTTTGGCACTGCTGACAATATATCTGCCTGCACTGACCCTGGACTGTATATGGACAGTATCCCTGCCTGCTGCCTGTACTGACTATGGACAGTATTCCTGCCTGTTGCCTAGACAATTGCACCCCCTGTTGCTGACTAAGTCCCTGCCTGCTGCCTGGACCAGTGCTATCCTCCTGTGGACAACTGCGCTACTAAAACCACAGGCAATCTTTTGTTTACCCTTTGCTTAGCAGAATGTATTTTGGGGTGTAATTCTAGGTATATGCATGCTATATGTCTCTAAAACACCTGATGGTGTTCTTTGCATGTTGGGCCTCTGTATCTGGCCAGGCTGTGGAAAAGTCTCACACATGTGATATCGCCATACTCAGGAGAAGTAACAGAATGTATTGTGGGGTGTCATTTTTGCTATGGACATGTTATGTGTTGGGAATCTGTTATAAATGGACACCTTTTTTTATTTTTTTCCACATTTAAAAAAAAAACAAAAAAAAACTGTTCAAAAGGACTTGTTATGCCTCATAGCTTATACGTTGGGATGTTATCGTTCCAAAATGGGGTCATTTTATGGGCGTTTCCATTTTCCTGGTGCTCCAGGGTCTTCAAAAGTGTAATAGGTTGAGAAATGAGATGTGCAATTTATGGTCCTAGAATGCCTGAAGGTGCTACTTCAATGTTGGACCTCTATGTGGCCAGGCTGTAGAAAAGTCTCACACCTGTGGTATTGTCATACTCAGGAGTAGCAGAATGTATTTTGGGGTGTCATTTTTGCTATGTACATGCTATGTGTTGGGAATATCTTGTAAATGGACCACTTTGTGTAAAAAAAAATGCGTTTTCATTTTTTCTCCCACATTTTCCAAAAACTTCCTGGAAAAAAAGAACCATTCAAAAGACTCATTATGCCTCAGATTGTGCGTTGGGGTGTTAGCTTTCCAAAATGGGGTCATTTTGTGGAGTTTCCATTGTCCTGGTGCTCCAGGGCCTTCAAAAGTGTAATAGGTAGTCAACAAGTTAGATGTGTAATTTATGCACCTAGAACGCCTGATGGTGCTCCCTGCATGTTGGGCCTCTGTATGTGGCCAGGCTGTGAAAAAGTCCCACACATGTGGTATTGCAATACTCAGGAGGACTAGCAGAATGTATTTTGGGGTGTAATTTGTGGTATGCATATGCCATGTGAGAAAAATAACCTATTACAATGACAATTTTGTGAAAAAAAACAAACCTTCATTTTGCAAAGAATTGTGGGAAAAAATGACAACTTCAAAAAACTCACCATGCCTCTTACTAAATACCGTGGAATGTCTACTTTCCAAGAGGGGGTCATTTGTACTGTCCTGGCTTGTTAGGGTTTCAAGAAATAAGATAGGCCGCCAGTACATCAGTTGTGATTAATTTCTTATGATTTGCACCATAGCTTGTAGACTCTCTAACTTTCACACAGAACAAATAATATCCACTAATTTTGGTTATTTTTACCAAAGCTTTGTAACAGTATAAATTGTAGCCAAAATGTATGAAGAAAACATACTAATTTGCAAAATTGTATCACAGAAATGAAGAAAAATGTGTTTTCAAAAATTTTCGGTCTTTTTTCATTTATAGCGCAAAAAATAAAAAACCAAGAGTTGATCAAATACCACCAAAAGAAAGCTCTATTTGTATGGAAAAAAGGACAAAAAATTAATTTGGGTACAGTGTTGCATAACTGAGTAATTGCCAAGTGTGAGCACTGAAAGCTGGTCTGGGCAGGAGGGGGGTTTACGTGCCCAGTAAGCAAGTGGTTATGAGCAAGGTTCAGAACACTAAAACAACCAAGAACTACCGGTCCAAAACGTAGGATCGGCTTTCTAAACCCTCCTCCCTACCCACAATCCTAAACATACCGTGGGCTCTAGCCCCAAACCATATAATCACCCTAGAGGGGGTATTGCATTCTGTAAAGCAAGCTCTTTTCCCTCAGGTTCTACATAGCTGCCGAGAAATCCGGGAAAATAGTAATTCTGTTATTATAAAGCAATTAAGGCATGTTGCAGGCTTTATGTATAATAGTCTCTTTATCCCTGAAATACAGGAAACAAGCCAGCATAGGTCTGGGGTATCTGCCTGGTGGTGGTGGGGGGGCTCAGGGGAACCCTATGGGCCTTCTCTATAGCAAATAAGTGAGAGAAGCATTCCTCTCCAAATGTCTGTTTCAGCCAAGCAAGCAAAAATTCTTCCGGACGTTTGCCCTCTGATGCCTCTGGAAATCCCAGGAAGCGGAGATTATTCCGGCGGAGCCGGTCCTCGATATCGCCCAACTTGGCCTCCTGCGACTTCTGGTCTGCCGCCACATCTCTTATCTGTACCATCAGTGGATTCAAATCATCTTCCACCCCACTTATGTGCTGTTCTGCATTAACAACTCTGTGCCTGATCTTATGCACATAATCTTTCAACAATGCAAAGTCCACCCTGATGGTTTCAATTTGTGTGGTAAGTGCAGCTTTTGATAGTGCTCATTATCTGTTACAATGTCGGCTCTGCTACCTGTGAACCGGAGCCACTCTCCCCCAGATCTGGTGAGGGACAGGGCAGGGGATCAGAAGCCTACATTCATTCCTTTTCCCCCTTGCTACATGGGTTGCCATCAGGTGCAGGGGAGCACGGCTGCTCTGCCATGTGCTGGGTGCCATCTTGGATTGCTGCATGAGCGAATCAAGCAAGTCTCTCCGCAGGCATAGAGTTTGGATTTGGCCCGTATTTTACCATCTTTGTATGCCCAGTTGGGTTCTCCAATCCTTCCAGGTGGGTTAGGAGCAAAAAGCCAAGCCTAAGGCTGTTCAGGATGCTGTAGGATGAGAGCACGGTCTGGAGATCTGTGCAAAAGCTGCTCACATACCGGAAGTCGGACCCCCCCCCCATTTCTTACTTTTAAAGACACCTCACTGATCGGAATTGTTGTAGAAATTTAGGAGGTGTATTATGTATTGTCACAGTGTCTCCCAGTGTAGGTTTAACGGTATGCTCTGTGTACAGCGAATATGGCTTTAACCGATATTGAGGAAAGGCCATTTACAATGGAAACCTTCCATTATAAATGGCCTTTCCTCAATATCGGTTAAAGCCATATTCGCT
>BLSH010150464.1:157825-168768 GCA_018402905.1 Glandirana rugosa | reverse complement strand
ATTCCTTTTCCCCCTTGCTACATGGGTTGCCATCAGGTGCAGGGGAGCACGGCTGCTCTGCCATGTGCTGGGTGCCATCTTGGATTGCTGCATGAGCGAATCAAGCAAGTCTCTCCGCAGGCATAGAGTTTGGATTTGGCCCGTATTTTACCATCTTTGTATGCCCAGTTGGGTTCTCCAATCCTTCCAGGTGGGTTAGGAGCAAAAAGCCAAGCCTAAGGCTGTTCAGGATGCTGTAGGATGAGAGCACGGTCTGGAGATCTGTGCAAAAGCTGCTCACATACCGGAAGTCGGACCCCCCCCCCATTTCTTACTTTTAAAGACACCTCACTGATCGGAATTGTTGTAGAAATTTAGGAGGTGTATTATGTATTGTCACAGTGTCTCCCAGTGTAGGTTTAACGGTATGCTCTGTGTACAGCGAATATGGCTTTAACCGATATTGAGGAAAGGCCATTTACAATGGAAACCTTCCATTATATGGTAACCACACGCTACCCGCCCGATCATCTCGGCCGGCAGGCGCCCTGAGCGGTTAACGCTGGAGCAAATGCCGGTCCGGATCTTTGAGGTGCAATGCACGTTCTGTGGTGCGGGTGTATTACCGTCAATCAGGGGGCCCCTGTATTATGTACAGATTGATCTGCTTGGCGGCGATTTACTTGCGTTATGGAAGGTATTGCCTTTTATGTAAGGATAATGATCTGTAAGCTTTCTGTCGCATCTGATCAATGTGACATAAATCTACAGCTATATTCCTTCATGCATCCCTTTAATGGAACAGTAGTATAATCGCTATGGAGTATAGTTCATAGAGCTGTATTTGATAGTGGCTCATTAGAATGGCAGCACGAGGTTTGCATATATGGTGTTTTGTTTGGAGGGCATTTGTGAGACGGTGCTTTGGGTTTCAGTGGAAGCCATGTCTCCACATGGCTTCCATTGTTACCTGGAGACAGCTGTTTCTCATACAGGCCGACCAACCCCCCCATGCATGCATGCCTCTCCTATTGTATAGTTTGAATATAAACAAGTGTGTCATTGGTTGGTGGTTTGCATTGAACTCGTGTCATGTGACTGTGCCTTGGAGGCTGATTGTGAAGCCATCAAGTCCTATTGTTATCCCTGTTTGAGCAGTATAAATAAAGTCTGAAAGCCGAGCTCACGAGGACAAAAACCCCGGTGAGCTGCGATGTGAGAAGAGCGATCTGTGTCTGCTTTAACATGAGTGCACTCAAATGCATTATGCAAAAGAGCTGAAAAGTGCGCTTATTAGCGCAGGCAAAATATAATGCATACAAGGTATTAGAATTGCCCTTACAGAATGGCATCAAGTGATTGGCGCAGAACAAATGAGGTACACAATGTATAAAAAAAAATGTTTACCAGGTAACTACAGCCCAGTCAGTCTATCAACAGTATGTAAGGTATTTCGAGGATTGGTAAGGAACTCTATACAGAGTTTGTCTGTGATAAAGATATAAGTGACAACCAAACAGATTTATGAACGACCGCTCTGGTCAGACCAACCTGTTATCGTTCTATGACCAAGGAAGTGAGAAATTAGATGGTGGAAGGCCAGTGGATGTAGTTTACAGTTTTGCTCAAAAGTCTGCATCCCCTGGCAGAAATCATGAAATTTTGGCATTGATATTGAAAATATGATGGCAAAAAACTAACTTATTTAAAAGGACAGTGATCATATGAAGCCAATTATTAACACATAGATGTTTGGCTCCTTTTAAAGTCATAAAGATAACAGAAATCCCACCAAAATGGCCCTGATTAAAATTTCCCCCCTGGAATGTTTGGCCTTGCTACAGACACACACAGTGTCACACACAGGTTATAATGGCAAATTAAAGTTAATGTCCCACATTTGTGGCTTATTACTTTGCACTTTGTGTCTGTGTACAGTAAATGAGTTTGTTAGCGCTCATGTGGATGTGGTATGCAGGATAGATACTGAGCCATGGTGAACAGAAAAGAACTGTCAAAAGACCTGCATACAGGCTGCTCTGGAAAAAGATGGTGTGGTCTTTCATGGAGCACAATACAACGATAACTGAGCAAAAATGAGCCACATGGTTAATTTGCCAGAAAGAAGCCTTTACTGCGCCAATGCCACAAAAAAGCCAGGTTACAATATGCCCGACAACACCTTAGCACATCCCACAGTTTCTGGCACACTGTAATCTGGAGTTGCGATACCAAAATATAGCTTTATGGTAACAATCATAAGCAGTTGCGGCCCGCCCATTGGGGGCACCCGGGCACCCCCCCCCAAAAAAAAAAGAAAGAAAAAAAAAGTGATTTTATTAAAACTTACCGTAAAATCCTTTTCTCCGAGTTCACTGACAGACGCAGCTCTCCATTACGTGTGGGGTTTTATGCTGGTCTCACTAGGAGTTAACTAGGCAGGGAAAAGAAACAGCTGGTCCCTCCCATGGGGGCCGTCCTCTCTTCCCACATAAAACCCCCTCATAGCATAGCTCTTCAGTTCGTACACAAGCCATACAAGAACAAAGCACAGAGGGGTGGGTGCTGCGTCTGTCAGTGAACTCGGAGAAAAAGATTTTACGGTAAGTTAATAAAATCCCTTTTTCTCCTATCGTTCACTGACAGACGCAGCTCTTCATTACGTGTGGGGATGTCCCCAAGCTGTGTCAAAAAGAGGGGTGGGTAAACGCTAACAGTACCCAACTGAACCTCTAAGGAGGGGTCAGACGCGCCTACACTGCCACCTGCAAAACTTTGCGGGCAAAAGCAGCATCCGAAGATGCAAACACATCAACTTTATAAAACTTAGTGAAAGTGTGAACCGAGGCCCAAGTGGCCGCCTTGCACACCTGTGACATCGAGGCCTGGTGTCTAAAAGCCCAGGAAGTGCTAACAGCCCGGTTAGAATGAGCCGTGACCGGAAAAAGGGGTGACCTTGCCCCGAACAGAATACGCATGGGTCACGGTCTGTCTGATCCACGAGAAATCGTAGCCGACGAGGCCGCCAACCCTTTGCACGGGCCCTCTGACAGCACAAACAAGGCATAAGCTTTTCGAAAAGAAGCTGTAGCCGTCAAGTACACTCGTAAGGCCCTCACTACGTCCAAAGCATGCAACTCAAACTCCTTTGAGTGCGATGGACGAGGGCACAATGAAGGAAGAACAATATCTTCATTAATGTGAGAGGAAGAAACCACCTTCGGAAGGAATGAAGGAGAGGGTCGCAAGACCGCCTTATCCTTCTGCAGGACCAGGTAGGGAGACTTGCACGATAGTGCTGCTAATTCAGACACCCGTCTGGCGGAAGTGATGGCAACTAAAAAGGCAACCTTCTGCGACAGCAGTTGTAAGGAAATCTCCCTGATTTTTTCATAGGGCGGTTTCTGAAGTACAGAAAGCACCAAATTCAGACCCCACGGAGCCATCGGGGCCTTCACCCGAGGCGCCACATGTCGCACACCTTGTACAAAGGTACGATCAACGAGTGCAAAACCAAAGGTCTCTGAAAAAGAATCGCTAGAGCCGATATCTGGCCCTTGAGAGTGCTCAAAGCAAGTTTTTTGTTCAGGCCCTGCTGCAAAAAAGCCAGGACCCTGGACACGACATAAGAGCGAGGGTTAAGACCCTCCGCCTCGCACCAAGCTATATAAGCCTTCGAGGTGTGGTGGTAAATCTTGCGAGAAGTACACTTGCGAGCCTTCAACAATGTAGGGATCACTGAGTCAGCGACACCCGTCTCTTAGCACCTGGGACTCAATAGCCAAGCCGTCAAAGCCAGCGAGGGTAAAGCAGGGTGCAGGATGGGTCCCTGAGACAGAAGGTCGTCTTGCAGCAGAAGCCGCCAAGGAGCGTCTGCCACCATTTGCACCACGTCAGCGTTCCAAGTGCGCCAAGGCCAATCTGGAGCCACTAGGATTATTGGTATCCCCTCCGCCACTATCCTGCGTATCAATCGCGGAAGCAGTTTTATCGGAGGGAAGGCGTACAGAAGGCGGTAACGGCCCCAGGTGGACACCAGAGCGTTCATGGCCACTGCAAACAGATCCTCAGTTCTGGACACAAAGGTCTTCACCTTGTGATTGAACCGAGAAGCCATGAGATCCACGTCCGTCGTCCCCCATCTGCGGCAAATCTGATTGGACACCTCTGGGTGGAGAGACCACTCTCCCTGGTCCAGCGTCTGGCGACTGAGAAAGTCCGCCTGCCAGTTCTCCACACCCGGAATGTAAACGGCGGAGATTGCCGGAACGTCACGTTCCGCCCAACGCAGTATCAGAGCTGCCTCCGCCTTAGCTGCTGGACTCCTGACGCCCTGATGGTTCCCATATGCCACTGCTGTGGCATCGTCCGACTGAATTCGAATCGGACGACCCTGCAATCTCACTGTCCAGAGAAAAAAAGCACAATCTGATTGCTCTCAGCTCCAGTACATTGATGGGGAGGCGAGCCTCCCCGACCAACGGCCCTGGGCAGACAGCTGTCCCAGGAACCCGCCCCAGTCCAAACGACTGTCATCTGTGGTGATGATCACCCACTGAAGGGGCAAGAACGACTTCCCCCCCTTAGGGGCATGACCGGATGTGAAGGGAGCAGCATCGTTCTTCTCAGAGCTCCGTACTCATCCTGAACAAATCCGACCTGAAAAGGGTACAAGTGCTGGCAACGACTCGAATTGAGGTGGCATAGGTTTGTCGTGAACTGGTCGACAGAATGGCAGCGGCGAAACAGGGGAAAACGGTCCCTCTGGAGCAGAGACAGACCCGCTCTACGCTGGGCCCGAAGCAAGGCTCCGCCTCCGCCATCTTGCCGGAAAAGAAGCACAAGAAGAGCTACGCACATGTGGCCGGGATGGAGGCTCAGAGAGAGGACTTCGCTCGATCCGGCCTCGCCGTCAGCTCTTCCGCCAGGGCTTCCAGACCAGGAATCAACACATGAGACTATCACAAGACCGATCCTGGAAGCCATAGACGCAAGTAAGGCAGCGGTAATGGTAAGAATAGACCACCTGGCGGCTGAATGCACCCTCATCAGGCATGAGATAGATAAGGTGCGGGGAAGGCTTACTGAGGCAGAAGCTAGAATCTCTGGGGTGGAAGATGCCTCGCACACGCATAAGACCCAAATATCGGAGCTCCAGGGCCTGGTGCAGTCACTGCAACGGCGAGCTGATGACGCGGAAGACCGCCAAAGAAGAAATAATATCAGGGTCGTGGGCCTACCAAAGGGTGCCGAGGGGACCAGGCCAGTGGAGTTTGCTAAGAGCCTCTTCAAGCAGCTGCTATCTCTGGAAAACCTGCCTCCCACATATGTAGTAGAGAGGGTGCATCGGGTCCCCACGGGAGCCAGACCTCCGGGAGCTTATCCGCGACCCTTCCTGGTCAGGTTTCTCAATTATAGGGACAGGGACATGATTCTGACGGAATCCAGGAAAATCCAGGCCCTAAAATATGAGAATGTGCAAGTAATGCTCTTTCCAGATTTCTCTGCAGAAACACAAAGGAAGAGGCGATCGTTTAATTATGTGAGGAGACGTCTTCGGGAAAGAGAATTGAAATACAGCATGCTTTACCCGAGCAGACTTCGAGTACAATTTAAAGGTACTGTAAAATTTTTTGATCATCCGCAAGTATGTGACTGGCTAGATGAACTGCCATGAATCTAAAGGCTGAGGCTTTATTCTGCTGGGCGGGGGAAGGAACCCTGCGTGTTGGCACCTGCTGTGCCCAAAGGTTTGGATATCCTTGAAAGACTGGGTACACCTTGGGGCCTTGCAATCTTACAGGGGTTCTTCTCACCACTCAATTTTCTCATCTTTATCCGAAATGGATTTTATAGGGCACCTGTGGAGCATGTAATATGATTGAGGGAAGTGACCACCTGAGGGAGCCCTGATGCTATATGTTCCCCAAGCCTTACCAGCATATCCCCAAGTTGCTGCTAAAGTTTATTTTTCTGTCTTATACTGAGATCCTGTTTTACATACCTTTTCCACCTTACCCTTTTGTTCCACCCTGCATCCTGGACAGGAGTTACAGAGGACACCAGAGATGTGTTTGTCCACAAGACAGACTAGTGGGTCATTCGGACCACTCTACGCACCGTGTTTTGGTTTTTCAGT
Organism: Glandirana rugosa; assembly: GCA_018402905.1. NCBI lineage: Eukaryota > Metazoa > Chordata > Amphibia > Anura > Ranidae > Glandirana > Glandirana rugosa. The sequence continues at coordinate 162,650 of BLSH010150464.1, read as the reverse complement.
TGGAAGGGATAAAGCCGCATATCGGGTTATGTTTTTTTTGGTTTTGGTTCTGATATAACGGCAGGGAAGTACACTTTGAGCTCAGCATTCTGCCCCCCATATTTGTTTGCCTCTGAGGCGTGTCAGTGGATGCTATGGAAACTCTATTGGGACTATAAGAACTTCCTGTTTACATTGGGTCATCCGGTGGCAATATCTGTCTCGGCCCTCCCAAATGGCTAGCTCTGTTAAGGTTCTATCCTGGAATATCAGGGGGCTTAATGACAAACATAAAAGAGCAGCGTTTTTTCAATATCTGTAACACATTAAACCTCATGTTATTATGCTACAGGAGACGCACATGGATGGTGGTAGGGTACTAGCCTTGCGCAGACCGTGGATTCAGCGGGCCTTTCACGCCACCTACTCCACGTTCTCTCGGGGTGTATCAATCATGATTAGCAAGGCGGTCCCCTGCACCATACATCAGGTCGTGTCTGACCCTGAAGGGAGGTATGTAGCAGTGGAACTGGATATTTGCTATAGAAGGATGGTTCTGATCAATGTTTATGTGCCTCCACCATTTAAAATACAAATGTTATATGATATGCATGTTAAACTGGCACCCTTTGCTCAATGGCCATGGGTCATGTTGGGGGACTTCAACGTGACCTTGGACGCGTTGGACTCTTCCAACCCAAACAGGGAGGGTTCGGTGGAACTGGAATCATGGCTTTCGGTGACAAAACTAACAGAACTATGGCGGTGGAAGCACCCCAGGGAGAGGGGTTACTCCCACTTATCAGCATCCCATTGTTCCTCAGCCAGAATAGACCTGGTCTTGGGTAGCGAGGGTATGCTGCCATGGGTCCAAGAAGTAGAATATTTAGCGGGATCCAGGAAAATCCAGGCCCTAAAATATGAGAATGTGCAAGTAATGCTCTTTCCAGATTTCTCTGCAGAAACACAAAGGAAGAGGTGATCGTTTAATGATGTGAGGAGACGTCTTTGGGAAAGAGAATTGAAATACAGCATGCTTTACCCGAGCAGACTTCGAGTACAATTTAAAGGTACTGTAAAATTTTTTGATCATCCGCAAGAAGTATGTGACTGGCAAGATAGACTGCCATGAATCTAAAGGCTGAGGCTTTATTCTGCTGAGGTATGTAGCAGTGGAACTGGATATTTGCTATAGAAGGATGGCTTTCGGTGACAAAACTAACAGAACTATTGCGGTGGAAGCACCCCAGGGAGAGGGGTTACTCCCACTTATCAGCATCCCATCGTTCCTCAGCCAGAATAGACCTGGTCTTGGGTAGCGAGGGTATGCTGCCATAGGTCCAAGAAGTAGAATATTTAGCGGGAGGAGTATCTGACCATTCCCCGGCCTTGCTCACCTTATCAGTAGGGAGGGGAGGGAGGAGTGGTTGGAAGATTTCATCAGAGTGGATACAAAACGAGACAGTTCAAACCTACCTACAAAAGGCAGTCTTAACATATTGGGAGACCAACGCGGACTCAACCCCCCCAGGCACACTTTGGGACGCCTTTAAGGCAGTAGTAAGGGGCGAGTGTATTTCTGCCATTAAAGAGGCAAGGAGGGATCAGGGGAACGAACTCCAACTATTAAGGGAGAGAGAGGAAAGGAAGGCGAGGAAGTATGCAGCCGACCAAAACTCAGAATCATACATGGCCCTGCAGGAAGCAAAAAGGAGGCTATCGCTGCACTTATCAGATATGGCACATGTAGAATTAAAAGACAGGGCCCACTCTTTATTCATGGAGGGTGACAAGAATGGCAAGCTCCTGGCTAGGCTGGTCGCGGATACTCACGCCACCCTGAGCATCCCGGTCATAAAGAATGGGATGGGAGAGCTAATCACCAACCCTGCAGGTATTATGGAGGTTTTCTCTGAGTTCTTTGGACGCCTTTATGCCCCCATCCCACCATACGATGTAGCGGTTTTAGAATCCAGGTTGGATAGCTTAAACATCCCTCAATTTACGGCGGAGGAAAGGGAGGCCATGGATGCCCCACTGACACTTAAAGAAATAGAGGCAGCCATCTACTCCTTCCCTCCCAATAAAGCTCCGGGACCCGACGGTCTCCCTATTGATTTCTATAAACTGCACATAGAGCAGGTGGCCCCTAGAATAAAAATGGCTCTTTGACCAATGTTTTGAAGACGGTAGCCTCCCCTTCTCCATGATGGAGGCATATATGGTATTACTATTAAAACCCGGACAGGACCCATTGGACTGCTCATCATATCGCCCAATTGCCCTCCTGAACACGGATCTAAAGATCCTGACTAAGGTCCTGTCGGTTAGGCTTGCAGGAACCGTATCCTCCCTGGTCAGTTTAGATCAGACGGGGTTTATCCCAGGCAAGTCTACAGACACGAACTTACGTAGGCTTTTTACTCACCTCCAGCTTCCTCCTCCGGATCCGCCAACTAGAATCGTGGACTCCATCGATATTGAGAAGGCCTTCGATACGGTGGATTGGGGCTATATGGGCAAGGTCCTGGAACGCATGGGCTTTGGTTCAGTGTTCAGGAAATGGGTGACTATGCTGTACAGTGCCCCCAGGACGGCGGTTAGGCTGGGAAATGCAGTCTCCCCATTTTTCGACACAGGAAGGGGGACCAGACAGGGATGCCCTCTGTCCCCCTTCCTGTTCGCACTAGTAATGGAGCCAACGGCGATAGCACTCAGGTCATCCCCAGATATCCAGGCCATTAAGGTTGGGACCATAAAGGAGTGTCTGGCATTATATGCCGATGACCTACTGCTGTTCCTGGAGGACCCGGTTGACTCCCTGCGCAATGCACTTAGTATATTAAACGAGTTTACGCAATACTCCGGCCTTAAAATTAACTGGACCAAATCTTCCATTCTGCCCATAGATGAGGGGGCGAAGGCGAGAGCAGACCCCGACTTGCCGTTAAAGTGGGTCTCCTCTCTCACGTACCTGGGGGTAAAGGTCACTGCGGATGTGAAAGAGTATTACAGACTAAACCTCCTGCAAGTGATTCCCCTGGTTAAACAAAAGACAGCTGCCTGGCAGAGACTCCCCTTGTCTCTGTTGGGCAGAATAAACTTGATAAAAATGAAAATCCTCCCAGTCATTCTATATTTCCTAAGACATGCTCCAATCTGGGTCCCAAAGTCTTATTTTAAACAGTTAGAGGGAATCCAGGGAACCTTCCTATGGACACCCTGGGCACCGAGAGTGAGTATCAGGGCCTTACAAGAACCTCAGGGACAGGGGGGTCTTGCGTTCCCGGATTTTAAAAAATACTAACTGGAAGGGCAGATGGTGTTCGTTCACAGATGGCTGGGCATGGACTGCGATGATGCCGCCACAGTTCTGGAGGCGGCTCATACAAGTCCTTAAGACTCGCAATATACAGGGGGACTCGATCGGCACTTCCCCTCACGGGATCTATGAAGGCAACGATCAGAGCATGGGGAGAAGCACTTAAGTTGGCCTGCCCATCATATACCGGGGTATCCCCCTCGGCACCACTCTTGCTTAACCCAAATCTTCCACACCTCCTCACATTCCAGGACCCAATGACTTGGGCGGTTAGAAGGATCAAAACACTCGGCGATGTAACACTGTATGGTGAACTGTTGACTTTTGACCAATTGAAGGCTAGACATGACCTTCCAAACAAGTATTTTTTCCGTTACCTACAACTGAGACATGCCTTCCAGAGCCAGTTCAGGAATGTGAGGGTGGAGGCATTGCCATCTGCTCTTGAGGACACACTGACAAATGAGGAACTCCCTAAGATCCTATCGGTGGTGTACAAGAAATTGTTTGTGAGCAGCCCAGTGACAGTTGTTAGGTGCAGGACAAGATGGGAGGGGGAGGTACCAGATATCCAGGGGGAAGATTGGGAGGAACTGTGGGATAGGCCATTTGGACACTTAGTTTCTGCCAGAGATAAGCTGATTCAGTTTAAATTTCTCCACCGAGTCTACTACACGCCAGCTAGGTTGGCAGCCATATATCAGGGGGCATCGGCATCCTGTTGGCGATGCTCTGTGACACCGGCTGCGGCACTACATATATTCTGGGAATGTGAAAGAATCCGGGTCTTCTGGGAAGAGGTGACCGCCTTTATCGAGGAAATTTTGTTTGTACCAATACCTAAAACTGTCAAGATTTGTTTGTTGGTATTAGTGGAAGAAGTGATCCCCTCCAGAGCCCATAGAACGCTCCTTACTATCCTGCTTTTTTATGGCAAAAAGGCAATACTACTTCACTGGACTTTTGGAAAAAAACTAGTTAACACAATGCTACCCTATTACAAAGCAACCTACAAAGCAAGGGGGTGCTTCAAAAAATTTGATAAGATCTGGGGAGCTTGGTGTGACACTAGTTCCTCAGTTAATTAAATGCGGTGGCAGAGAGGTTAATTGCAATCCTAAGGGAGAGGGGAGAGAGGTGTGATGGGGTGACCCCCAACATATTGTAGGATGTCCCAGGAGAAACCAGGGCATATGTAATTTAGCTATGACTCACTGTGAGATAGTATGCTGAAGAAGAGGTAATAAACCTGATATGAATAATATAAGGGATGGGGGGGAGGGATGCTGAGCAAGGGAGTTGGGGGGAACTGTTTGGGTTTTTGGTATGCTAGATAGTACACCTATGTCTAGATAGCAGATGTGATATGGACCGTGGTTGGTCCGTGAGAGGCCCGGTTGGTTGGGCCTCTCACAAGGATTCGTATGTATGTTTTCTATGTATGTTGACAAAACTTTCAATAAAAATAAATTATAAAAAAAAAAAAAGTTCCCCTCCAAAATTTGCATCGTGTGTACAGGCCTT
>BLSH010150464.1:145177-157815 GCA_018402905.1 Glandirana rugosa | reverse complement strand
AAAAAAAAAAAAAAAAAAAAAAAAAAAAAAAAGGAACGACTTCCCCTGAATCAACGCTGAGTCCCGAAGGCAACAGGTCAGAGACGCCCTGGTCTGGGAGCTCAGACGGATCAGAAGGTCCAAGGACCGAGGGGACCTGTCCCACTGAGCCAAAATCGCTTGTTGAAGGAGACGAGTGTGACTCTGGGCGTATGGTATCGCCTCGAAAGTCGAAACCATGAGCCCCAGCCCCCGCTCGTAATGAAGACTGTTGGTGCGACAGGAAAGTTTGCACTGCCCACTGCAGTGACCGCAACTTGGCTGGAGGAAGGAAAAACCTTTGCCTGCTCTGAGTCCAGGAACAGGCCCAGATACTCCAGGCGACGGGATAGAGACACCGTCGACTTCTGCAGGTTGAGCAACCAGCCGAAGTCCTGCAGCGAGGTCATTGTGATCCTCACATTCTCTTTCCGAGCCAGATTCCGCTCGCAGGAGCAGGTCGTCTAGGTAGGATACTACCACAATGACTCTCTGTTGCAGCTACGCCAATACCGGCGCTACCAGTTTCATGAAAAAACTCGAGGGCTGAAACTAGACCGAAAGGGAGTGCCACGATTTGATAATGGAGGTCTCCCACTGCAAAGCAAAAGAAATGCTGAAGCCGTGGACAAATAGGTACACATCCCTGATGTCCAGAGACGCCAGAAATTCCCCCTGATGGAGGGCGGCTACAACCGAGTGGATAGATTCCATCTGGAATTTCCGCGCCCTAGCATACCGGTTCAGGGCCTTCAGGACCAGTACTGACCGGACCTTCCCCCTTTTTTGGGGACCACTAACAGATGTGAGTAAAAAACCCAGAAACCTCTCACTGGAGGCACTGGCACGATCACCCCTTGGTTCGAGTGCTTGTACAGCCCCGAATAGGGCCTCCCGGCGTGCCTGCAGGAGCCCTAAGTTGAAGGGAAGAACCTGACTGGTGGCAGAGTGTTGAATGTCCCCCATTGGAGGCAACCCATCAGGCTGAGGAGGTTTGTCCTCCACCTTGTTGGTTTCGCGATGCCACTGCCAGTACCCGGCCCCTGCAGCGACCTTACTGGGGCGGGTCCCTTATCCCACTGCACCCGGGGCGCGAAAAAACCTCTTCTGACCCGAGGTAGGGGGCCCCTGTCTACGGCGAAACTCACGCCTCCGGGGCTCTGGGAGGAAGGACACTTCCCTCCTGTGAAATCCTTAATGATCTCACCCAGCCCTGGACCGAATAGACGTCCACCCTGAAAGGGAAGGTCTGTGAGACCTTTTTTTTTTTTTTTTTTGGAAGCATGGGCACCGGACCAAAAACGCAACCAGAGTACCAGTCTAAGGATACAGCAACACCGCTACCCTGGATCCCATAGGCAGTAAAACGGCTGCATCACTAAGGCACTTGAGACCTCGGAGCAAAAAGTCAGCACTCTGCGGCGTATCCAGCAGGCGGCCGCAGTCCAGAAGATTCTAAGTCCTAAGTCCCTTGGAGTGTGGGAGGAAACCCACGCATGCACAGGGAGGACATGCAAACCTCAGGCAGGTCATGGTTAGGATCTGAGCCAGCAAGCATTATGCTGCCAGGCACAAGTCCCACTACACCATTGTGCTGCGCTAAAAGGAATGCTGCGGACGCTGCCATTTACAACAAACAAGGCGATCAGGAAAAGGATCATATGGGTAAGCCTTGGGCGCCCTAGGGGGCCTGGAGGACCACACCACATGCCTCAATCGCATCGTAGTGCGATACCAATTATAATGGTGGAAACGAAACGCTCTTTAACGCGCAGCTGCCGTCCCCTGATCCTCTTCTCCGTCCGAGGGACCTTCCGGATCAAAATCCTCCCTTGAAAAGCAAGGAGGAGGGGGACGCTTCTTGGGGGGCCTGTTGGTGACAACTAAAGACCGCCACAGCTGGTCCAGAAAAGCCCCTTGCGCAGATCGCGCTCCTAGCATGTTCAGCTCCCTTAGGAACACATAGATGCATACAAAAAGTTAAAGGCACCCCCACACAGCCGCACACCACCGCCCCACAGTGCAACAGGGAACCCAGGAGGACTGCACCAGCGGGTGTCTCCCAGCATTCAGAGGCCCACGAGTCATTACCTGATGCTCGTTGCAGGAGGGATATATAAACCTTGGCTTCCATGTGGTTAGTGCCTTGGCGTTTGTCTCAATGTGCCTCTGTATCCTGAATCCGCTCTGGGACCCCTGTCTGCAGCTTGATCGTTCCCCAGCATCTGCTCCCTGTTCCTGTCCTGTCCTGCTCCCACTACTGATCTCCCGTGTATGACCCTGGCCTGGCTTGGTTTACGGCTTGGACATTTCCCTTAAACTATTTAGGCAGTTTTCACTATTTCTGTTATTTGGTTGGTTACATGTTTAGATCACCATTTACTTATCTTTTTAATAAATCACCTTATTCACTTACGCTTGTGTCTGGTATTCTCTGTACAGTTTACACATTTCTGGTCACACTGACAAAACGCCAAGGCCAGTCCTGACCAGAACTGACTACACAGGGAAGCCATCTTGGTTTTGGTAATAACATGCATCTGGAAGAGGTTGTTTATTTTTCTCTGCTGGTGACAGAGGTTATTGCTGCCAAATGTTGGAGTGGACTAGTGAACAGCTTTTGGAATGTATACGTCTTGCTCATTCCCTAGTTGATCAGGGCAGTATGTCATTTGGACAGGTTCAGCCTTTGATTCAGGTTTGTGCAGAGTTTGCTTTGTCAAGTACTCCTACTGGCAGTGATGATTATAATCCGCCCTTCGATGTCTGTCAGGTGGTGTCGCTTGTCTGGCTCCTGGAAGAAGACAGAAGTTATTTTTTTGAACATTACTGTGCTTTTTCACAAAAGGCTCTGTTAGACTATCAACGTAGTAAACGCTTTAGTCAGACGAAGAGTGTAAATTGACATTTGTTCAGCCTTTACTCCAAGCTTGGTCGGATCTGTCCTCCTCAGTATCCGTTGACATGCATCCATCCATTAGCCAACAGTTTGTTCAGAGGTCTCTCTCTCCTTCACCTACAGCAACCAGTCACAGCCCAATATACTCTGCTACCAACCGAATATCAGTACCCCGCTTCCACCTGCTGCACCTACCCTGCCTTTAACCCACCTACCTCTTCTTCGCTGCTTACAAGTCCACAAAGATCCCCCTTAGCGACCGTTCCCTCTTTCTTACTATACTCCAGCCTTACCCTTCCATCAGCTGCGCCCCCTACTTACAGCCCTGCAGCCATATACAGAACTTCAGTGGTTAAACCTAAAAAGAAAGGGAAGTTTTTTTTCCAACCTGCACAATTCAGCCAATATCCAGTCCTGCCTCTACACCAGCCAATCTGTTCCAATCTGCCTCCACACCAGTCTGACGATCCAGTGCCCGCTGTCCAGTCTGACGATCCAGTGCCCACTGTCCAGTCTGACGATCCAGTGCCCACTGTCCAGTCTGACGATCCAGTGCCCACTGTCCAGTCTGACGATCCAGTGCCCACTGTCCAGTCTGACGATCCAGAGCCCACTGTCCAGTCTGACGATCCAGAGCCCACTGTCCAGTCTGACAATCCAGTGCCCACTGTCCAGTCTGACAATCCAGTGCCCACTGTCCAGTCTGACAATCCAGTGCCCACTGTCCAGTCTGATGTGCCTCTGCCCGCTGCCCTGCCTGATCAATTGAATGGTTGTGTAAAGGCTGAGTGTCCACCTGTTAATGAGTCGAAGAGCTCTAAACTTTCATGTGCCTCATATAGGTTGTCTGCTTGGCCTAAGATTCAGTTGACGGTTGCCTTGGTAGAGTCCCTCTGGCAGTGTGTTGCTCCTATGGCGCCCAAGCCTGGTGGTCTAGACATAACATTGATGACTGATAGCTGCATTTGCCTTCATGGCCCTGGTCGTGGTAAGCTCCTAGGGAATGGCAGAGTACGATTTGTGCCTTGCCATGATCTGGGAGAGACTGCCACAGCTCCGGGTGTACTAGGGGACCCAGGTTGGGTAACCGGTGCCTCGGAGAGGCCTAATGGGTTTTTTATGCGCAGTGCAAGTCCTGGAGATAAGGCAAGCTATTCAGTCATGACAGGACACAGCAATGTCTTTATTCCAGTACTGTCACATGACCCCAGGGCTAAATTTGAAGGTAACCCGTGTGACCCCAGCGTTGGGGTATCTACTATGTTGAGGGACTCGAAGCTGCGAATGTGTTATATCCCAGGGAATTCAGCCAGCAGGACACCCAGCCAGTCGTCTGACCCCGGCAGTGGTACACTCAGCCAGTTGCATGATCCGGGGGGGGGACACACCTTCTGATGGATCTTGGCAGTGGGGCATCTTGCTGGAAACCCAGGGCTTTCATTTTCAAGGAACTCCTTCGGTGGACTCATGTAGCAGAGGACTTTTCTTATGGACTAGATCCCCTACGGCTGTTTGGAGCGTCCTGAGGCCGCTCACTAGAGGGGGGGTACTGTCAGGAATAGTCCCTCCAGCAGGTGGCGCTGTGGCTCGGGGATCCATGGGCTGCAGTTCCAGTGTCCACCAGCGGGTGTCTCCCAGCAATCAGAGGCCCACGAGTCACCACCTGATGCTCGTTGCAGGAGGGATATATAAACCTTGGCTTCCATGTGGTTAGTGCCTTGGCGTTCGTCTCCATGTGCCTCTGCATCCTGAATCTGCTCTGGGACCCCTGACTGCAGCCTGATCTTCCCCCAGCGTTTCCCAGCATCTGCTCCCTGTTCCTGTCCTGCTCCCTCTACTGATCGCCCATGTATGACCCTGGCCTGGCTTTGTTTATGGCTTGGACATTTCCCTTAAACTTTTTTCACTATTTCTGTTATTTGGTTGGTTACATGGTTTGTTATATTAGATGTGAGCTTAGATCACCATTTACTTATCTTTTTAATAAATCACCTTTTTCACTTACGCTTGTGTCTGGTATTCTCTGTGCAGTTCACACATTTCTGGTCGCACCAGTTGCTGAAAGGCAGGGTTTGCTCTGCGCCAAGCCGCCTATTGGCTCCTGGTAGTATCAATCAATCACCGCCGTCCAATAGACGCTCCAGCCCACTCATCGCAAGCGCTGCCTCTGCATACAGGCAGCCCGCTTATCACAAGCGCTGCCTCTGCATACAGACAGCAGGTGCCCGCATTCCGATCTCTGCACATTCCTGTGCCGCAAACCCCTATCTGGGGCTCCGTATAGTGCTCTGGGGCTCTGTTTAGTGCTCTCTGGGGCTCTGTGCGCTGCTCTCTGGGGCTCTGTGCGCTGCTCTCTGGGGCTCTGTACGCTGCTATCTGGGGCTCTGTATACTGCTATATGGTGATTCTGTATACCCCTATTTGGTGCTATGTATACTGCTATATGGTGACTCTGTATACTGCTATCTGGGGCTCTGTATACTGCTATCTGGTGATGCTGGGCTGTATACTCCTGACACAAGGGGTGGAAACTATAAGGCGTGGGGCTTATGAGAAGTGGGAGGGGTAAAAAAGGGCAGGGCCTGGCGCCCCCCCCATTGTAAAATTTCACCAGCCGCTACTGATCATAAGCGCTATGTTTGGAGAGGAGTCAATAAGGCCTATAGTGACAAAAATACCATACTCAATGTGAAGCATGGTGTTGGCTCACTGATGTTTTAGGGGGTGTGGGCTCTAAAGACAAGGGCAATTCGTAAAAATTTATGGTGAGATGAATGCAGCAGGTTATCAGAAAATACTGGCAGACAATTTGCATTCTTCTGCAGGAAAGCTGCGCATGGGACACTTTTGGACTTTCCAGCATGACAAGGACCCTAAGCACATGGCCAAGGTGATCCTCCGGTGAGATCTCAAATGTGCGGTTCATGCAAGATGACCAGACTTGGCATGACCCGGAGATATTTTACCAAGATGAATGGGCAGCTCTACCACCTGCAAGAATTTGGAGCCTCATAAACAACTATTATAGAAGACTGACCACTGTCATTGATGCTAAAGGGGGCAATACACAATATTAAGAACTAAGGGGGTGCAAACTTTTGAACGGGGAATTTCATTGGATTACTTGTTGCCATGTTGTTTGTTTTAGGATTGCGTCAGTAGGAAGTACAAAAAAATACCTTGGGTAGAATTCCCAAGAAATGTAATCTACAGCATCTGCAGCAAGGGCTTGGTAGCCATTGTTGGTCTGGACAACGGTGTACGGGGACAGATGGACTCATTTGTCACAAAGCCCCCTGCAAAACTAAATGTACAGTCAGAGAGAAAGCTGGCAGCTGAGTAGCCCAACAGGTCGATGGATACTGGGCAAGCTCTGGACGATGGTTCATCCTCAATACCTAATAATAAAGTGGTTCATCTATTGAAAGGGTGTCAACATCCACCCTTGAATTAAACGTATGATGCTGCCGAAAGCTGATGGAAATATAAAGCCCTGGGCACTGGCTAAAAAAAATGTTTTTAATGCTTTGCATAGGCAGTCACCCCTACCCTTGTTCCTCCTTCCAATGACAGGGGGCCCCAAGCCATGTTGTCCATGAGACAGTATACTGCTGGCCTCTGGAAAGAAGGTTAACCCTGCAGCACATCCTCCTGACGTTTCAAATGTTGCTCCTTCTACAATGGCAAGATGAGTTCTGAGACTTTCGCCTTGAATAATTTCCAACCACGGTCACCCTTCTTGAGGACTTTAATCCTACAGTCCATTTGCAGGCTCTGGAGCATGATCTCAGCCATCACAAGTGGAGGAACCAAAGTCTTCTGGTTCACTAAAGATGTCACTGACATAGGCTTGGTATGACCGCTGAAGACTACAAAACTCTTCTGACCTGCCTCAGAAGATCATGTAAGCCAGGGTACCTTTCCAGGAAGTCCCTAAATGCTGCACCCAAACTCCTTCCTTGGCCTGTTGATATGGATTCTGCTCACTCCCTGATAGCTGCATTGAAATCACTTCTGCCTCCCCCTTTGGGCCTCCCGAACATTATGTTGTTGAAGAGGAAGCAAATCCTGATGGGTTTTACTTCCTCTTTATTACCCTGTAATGTAAAAGCATAATGGGCTAGTATGCATCCCATATTAGCCCATAATGTGCCACTTACCTGCATTGGAAGCCCACAATCTCCCCTGTGCAGGCTGCATCCATCTTCCGCCACTCTTCCTTCTGGGGCCACGGACTCCGGCTCTGTGACTGGCTGGAGCCGCTTGACGTCACTCCTGCGCATGCGGGGGAGCTGCCAATCGCGGCATGATCTCAGTGAAATAACAGCACGGAGGCCGTTTCTTCACTGCGCATGTGATGACGTCAGCACATGGAACTACACTGCATATCTTCTAAACCGTGCAGGAGATATGCAGGGAACCTACAGGTAAGCCTTATTATAGGCTTACCTGTAGGTTAAAGTGGTTGTCCAGGGTTGACAACCACTTTAACAAGGTGCTTATTCCCTACTATTTTTTTAGCAGCTATAGAAAAAGCTGTATGTGGGGGGGATGTGGTGCTTGTGTGCATTGGAAACTGTGGCGCTTTTGCGGACCAAACTGCTCCACAGCAACAAAAGGCAGCTTTTGTCATGTCACCAACAACTTCATATTGCTGCTGACCCCATAAAAGAAGGAAACCACCCTAACAAAATTAAACAGAAATAAATTCGTGATGAATTGGAAAAACAAAAAACAAAAACAAAAAAAACACAACAGCAACCCCTGAAACACTACAAGCAAAATTAAATTCCTGTAATGCATGAAAAAAGTAAAGGCTATATATGTTGTATAAACAAGCAGAAAGCCCCTTTAAAAAAATATAAAAAGGGGTGCAACAGCAAAAGAGGTTGTTGCTAATACACACAAAAAAGGAGCCCTTAAATGGATTGTTGGGTCTTATGAAATGCAGGTGGACTTGCATGTCACTTTCATTAGCCAAACAAACTAATTCACTACAATGCATAACAAGCAATATATTGTAAAGCACTGAATATAGTGATGTACATAGCACCACATAGCTATAGTAGCACACCACACTGCCAAATCTCTCCCTGTAATACGGTCAGCTGTCCTTCAAACTTAACCCCTACACTGCTTATTGGACTGCTGTCCCATAAGCCCTTTGCCAGTGTGTGGGAGTTTATATTGCGTGGGCTGTAAGTTTACCTAAAACTATCATTGACTGGTTTAAATACATTATGGGCCGTTCAGCGCCACAGGGTCTGTTATCTGAATGTCTAAACTGCCAAAGTGAAGTAAAAAACTTTGGCATAACTCGCAGCTCATCTCTACTTCCCAGCCTGACGGGTTGGCATCCATCATGAGCATTTTCCTTGACTTTGCCGGAACTGGGCATACCGAACTGCCTCAAAGGTGGCTACCATTAGGTCAAACACCCTTATGTAGGCATCATAGGAGGGTTGCCTCTGGGACAGAATTGTCCAGGCATAAGGGAGGAGGAGCGACAGAAGTTTGTTCAGGAGCAAAATAATCCTGGAAGAGCCATATCAAATATCAAGCCCAGATACTCTCAGGTACTCGGAGTCCGTTCTAGTGAAGAGTTCTACAGGTTAAGGGATTGTCACAACTCTAATGGGGTCTGGTGACAGGTGCGTACCACTGGAGTGCGAATCGCATCAAGGTAGTGTAGCGCACCACGAGGTTGTGGACCTATGGCTGACTGCTGCTTGGTACCAGGGAGCTAGTGCATTGGTTTCCCCAGGGCGCGGAATCTAAGAGCCAGTGGGTGTTTACCAGAGCCTCTAGTGGTGAGGATGGATTTGGCTGTAACTAGATCCAGGTCGCGGCCCCCAGGGTCCCCTAGCTCACGCTCTGGCTGGCCCCATGTGGTAGAGGGGAAGCAGCAGCACAGGAACAGTAAGAATAGTAAGAAGAATAGCGAAGTGTCAGGACAACCAGAAGACAGGAGAAACCGAAGACAAGCCAAAGATCAAGGTAGAAGGCAGGAAGGGATAGTCAGACAAGCCAAGGATCAGTACACGGATAAGATTCAGAGCAACCGAAGGAGACAATCACATACAAGCCAAACACGGACAAACGTTGATCAGCAATGTGGCCCTGCACTGCCAGTATTATATCCTGTTACCAATTAGGGCCTGGGGCGGAGGCCAACTGAGGAGGGCCTACTAAAGCACACAGGTGAGGGAGGCCCAGCTTAACTGGACACATGCAGCAAAGGTAGGCAACAGATAAGACATGTGTATACTGGTTACATGACAGGGATCTCTGCAGAGCCTGCACAGTCCTCTGGACATTGGTAAGGCTGGTCCTTTAAATGGAGATCGTCCCAGGTATCCCACTATGTAAATATCCAGAGCTCCTGAGAATCGAGCAGGGCATGGATCATTCTTGCATGCAGCAGGAGGGGACACCCCCCCCCCCCCCCTCACCTCCCTCTGGTGCTTCTCAATCATATCCGCTTTTAACATCTCACGGAGCGCTATTAAATCCATCATCTGAAAATGGAAAGAGTATGGCACAACTGCAAACCTACCAAGACATGGCTGTCCACCTAAACTGACCGGCCGGGCAAGGAGAGCATTCATCAGAGAAGCAGCCAAGAGGCCCATGGTAACTCTGGAGGAGCTACAGAGATCCACAGCTCAGGTGGGAGAATCTGTCCACAGGACAACTATTAGTCGTGCTCTCCACAAATCTGGAAGAGTGGCAAGAAAAAAGCCATGGTGAAAGAAAGCCATAAGAAGTCCCGTTTACGAGAAGCCATGTGGGGGACACAGCAAACATGTGGAAGAAGGTGCTCTGGTCAGATGAGACAAAAATTTAACTTTTTGGCCTAAAAGCAAAACGCTATGTGTGAAGGAAAACTAGCACTGCACATCACCCTGAACTCACCATCCCCTCCGTGAAACATGGTGGTGGCAGCATCATGTTGTGGGGATGCTTTTCTTCAGCAGGGACAGGGAAGCTGGTCAGAGTTGATGGGAAGTTGGATGGAGCCAAATACAGGGCAATCTTAGAAGAAAACCTGTTAGAGTCTGCAAAAGACTTGAGACCAGGATGGAGACAATATCCAGCAGGACGACGACCCTAAACATACAGCCAGAGCTACAATGGAATGGTTTAGATGAAAGCATATTCATGTGTTAGAATAGCCTAGTCAAAGTCCAGAGCTAAGTCCAATTGAGAATCTCTGGCAAGACTTAAATTGCTGTTCACAGACGCTCTCCATCCAATCTGACAGAGCTTGAGATATTTTACAAAGAAGAATGGGCAAAAATGTCCTCTATAGATGTGCAAAGCTGGTAGAGACTTCCCCAAAAAGACTTGCAGCTTTAATTGCAGGGAAAGGCGGTTCTACAAAGCATTGACTCCGGGGGCGCCATACAAATGCCCCCCACACTTTTCACAGATTTATTTGTATCATTTATCATTTTCCTTCCACTTCACAATTATGAGCCACTTTGTGTCGGTCTATCACATAAAATCCCATTAAAATACATTTACATTTTTGGTTGCAATATGACAAAATGTGGAAAAATTCAAGGGACGTGAATACTTTTGCAAGGCACTGCACACCAGCATGTGCATGTAATGTGTACAACTGTGCACTACTGGTATGAATGGGCCCTTATTTTTGATAAATTGATCAGTTAAATTGCTATACATTCCACTGTGCAGTGCACCCCAGTGATCTCGTTACCTCCATTAATGCCTATAATTGGTCTAAGTTAGGCAAAAATGCCCCTCTAATATGAAGAAATTTGCATTTATGTTTTACCTAATGTGATGGTAACATTCCAGAGCACATCGGTGCTTCCTTTGGAGCTTTTCCCAGTACTTCTCTTCTGAAACATGGACAATAACAGTTGTTTTGCATCTCCATCCACATTAACTTCAACAACAGGTAAATTTTCAGTTTCACAATTCATTTTGATCTGTAGATTCTGGGAAAAGATGGAATAAGAAAGAAATTATATTTGTTTTGTGTTGTGTGTAATTACACACGAGCAAAATATCATCTACAATGCCAGCTGCTGGTACAATATAATATTCCTGGTCATCCAATCATCTATAATAAGTTGGACATCAGCTGTTTTATATAAGTAGAGTATGGAGATGGAAGAGGACAGAAGGAGGAATAGAAGGAGATGCAAAGTAGGATTTGCGGCTGTCACCAATTATATGTAGGAACCCCAACGAGGGGTTCCTGGCGCTTAGGTGTGGGAGCTCTACTGAAATCAATGAAGGGCTGAAAGCTCCCACAGAGAATTGCAGCCACTCACATGTACTGTAGTTGTTCACGGAGCAATTACTTATGAGTGATTGGCGATTAGCTGGGGGAGCTGTAAGCCCTCCATTGACTGCAATGTGACTGCCTCCTGTAGTTAATTGATGGGAACCCCGATTGTTTTCTTGAACAAAATCCCGACCACCTGCTCTTCTAATAATGGCCAAGTTTAGTACCACATTACCTGAAATTATCCATTTTACCCCAGGGATGTCCTGTGCATTGATGGCGCACAGGCACCGCCTCCCCAACAACCACTCTCCTTATTCATGCTCCCGGCCCATTTCAGGATGCTGGGTGCATGAATTACTATAGCAGGGATAGGTTGAAGCACCTGATTACAGCCAGAGGCTCTAATAGGCTTCAAAATAGGGTGGGCTCAGGGTGCAGAGCACTGCACCCGATCCCACCCAGTTGTGTGATGATATCGAATGAATATTTTCACACTACAGTGCTTCCCCACCAATCAAGAGGCAGGTCAGTGAGACCTGCTTCCCGATTGGCCAAAGTGCCAGGCGATCTTATTGGATGCCTAGCAATTTGGAAGAGGAGGCATGCTGGAGCCAGACCCACTGCTGCACAAGAGGATGACACAGAGAGGAGAGGTGGGCACAGCAGGAAAGTACAGTAAGTGGTGAACCTCCCGTGAAGGGGGGGCTATGTGCTTGCTGACAGTGCCGCAATCCCCTGGGGTGGGGGAAGGATATGAATCAGTGCTGCGCTGCCTTGGGGGTGGGGGGTGGTCGTGGCTGGCTATGCCCCCCAGAAGAAAAGCCCGACAGCTGCCACTGTTCCACCCCCCATAGATAGGCCAATAGAGCTGTCGATCAATGTAGAGATCAATTAACTTAAATATCCAGTTTCAGAACCGAGGGTGTAGGTGCATGATTGATACAAAAAAAAAAAAATACCAAGTAGGTGTACTCTAGTGGGATATATATTTAAAATTAGATTAAGATTATTACCACAATATGTGTGTGGGGGATAGGGTTGCCACCTTTTCCTCAAGCCAAACCCGAACACTTTTAGCGGCGACATTTTCTTTTTTTTGGAGTATACGCTATAATATTGTAAAAAAGTCCTGGGACAGTTTTGGTGGTCCGAAAGAGAGCAGTAATGTGGCATGCAGAGCACGCCGTGGTGAACAGTGCGCGTGGCTGAACTGTGAGTGTTCTACACGGAATACAGGGGTCAGAAATAATTAATACACAAAATGCAGAGGTCAGATACTGTATATGTGCTGGAGAGAGGGCTAGTGCTAGCAGGGAGGTGAGGGGAGTTGGATATGTACTAGAGGGACTCTATGGGAGGTGAGATGGCTCCCGTTGGGGTGGAGTCAGATATGTGCTTGGTGGTGCTTCAAGACAGGAGAATGCTAGTGCTTGCGGGGGGGTTGGATGTGTGCTGGGG
>BLSH010150464.1:129565-144526 GCA_018402905.1 Glandirana rugosa | reverse complement strand
ATTATGTTGTACCCCCCCCCCCCCCATATCCTTTTAACCCCCCAATCACTACACATTATGTTGTACTCCTTCCAGGCCACTCTGTTAATCTACAGAGCATAGAAAACTTTGTACAAACCTTGATCAGTGCGTTCTTTCTCCCCCCTCCTCCTCCTTCTGTGTGAGTGTATACAGAGCGGAGGAGGAGGAGGGGGGAGCTTTGATCCACTGGTCTGGCACTCGCCATTCTGACACAGGCTGCCATCAGGAGGAGACACAGCAGATAAGGATCAGACTTGTCACTCCCGGTGCAGTCCAGTGTGAATGATGTGTCCGGGCTTGGGGCAGATGTAATCCCAAACACATCATTCAAAAACCGCACTGTCTGGGAGAAACCCATAAGGGTGGCAACCCTAGTGGGTGGGGGGATTAGGTAGATTTCCCTTGTGGCTTATCTTTGGACATTGGGAGTTGGCATCTGTGGAGCTGGAATCATATGGTTGTTGTAGCTCTTTTATTTTTATCATATATTTTTACTCTCACCTCTGAAAAGGTGACGGTTGATCATCAATAACAAATGTGGAAAGGTTTTGAATATGTAAAATAGGTAAAAAAAGGATGGAATATCTACAGGACATATTTAGTGTAACAAATATTAGGAGCCTCAATGTATTTAGGCTTTTATATGGTTGACTTTTTAGCCAGGTTAACCACTTAACCCTGGGTGGACGTCTTATGGCGTCGCCAAGTTTAAGTGGCTGTACCAGGATGATGCCTGCACCTACAGGCTGTTTTAAACTCGTGATCTCTCACAATGGCACCACTTACACGGTCATTGCTGTGGCCAAAGGAAAGGAGGTTTTGGTGAAGTTTGGCCTGCTCAAATCCTGGGTCTTCCTAAGGCACAAAGTTGAACTTTACCCATAACAACTGTTCTTTAGCAAGGAACATCCATTCCACATTAATAATTATACTACCAAAATTAGCATGTGCTGTAAACTGCCTCCAGCATTGTTCTGGTCTCTTCTGGAGGCGGCCATTTTCCTGAAACCCAGAACCCTCTGAACAGTAAATCTTTGGGCTGTCAGCAGATTGGCCTCTGCCAATTCGGCAGTGCCTAAAAGTTTACAGCAACTGAGAATGTGCAGAACAGGGTGAGGCAATGTATTACTAGATTTTAAACAGTATAGGTGCTTATTTTTAATGTTTTACATAGCTATACCTGCAAAAATGGCCAGCCTAAAGTCATCAAGCAGGACTTAATTTTCTGACTAAAGTTCCACTTTAAGTGGCTCTCGCTCTTCAAAAGTTTGAGCACCCCAGGCTAAATCAATCTGCCCTTCTACTGGATGCCTAAACCCCTTAAACTCAGTCATTGCACATTCAATTCTCCTATGGTCTCACTATAAATGCTTTTACCATTTGGTCTCTCCTATCCTTCCCCCTTATCTCTTATGTAGGTGATGCTGGCTTTCCTCTAGCCTTTAACCCCTTCAATACCGGGGCACCCCCCCTCCCGCCCAGGCCAAGTTTAAGCTTTCAGCGCTGTCACACTTTGAATGACAATGGCGTGTTCATGTGACACTGTACCCATGTGACATTTTTATCATTTTTTTCACACAAAGAGAGCTTTGTTTTGGTGGTATTGAATCACTGCTGGGGGTTTTCTTCGCTTCTATTATAACATTTTGCAAATCATCTTTCTTCATAAATTTAGGCCAAATTGTATTCTGGCACATTTCTTTGGTGAAAATAACCCCAATCAGTATATATTATTTAGTCTGTAAGAAAGTTATAGATCCCAAATTATGGGATATATATCTGAAAATCGATCAATCCTGATGTACTGACAGCCAATCTCATCTCTCGAGGCCTGAAAATACCAGGAAAGTACAAATACCCCCAAATCACCCCTTTTTGGAAAGTAGACTGTCCAAGGGATTTATTAGTAAGAGGCATGGCAAATTGTTTGGTGTCATTTTTTTGTCATAAGGTTTTGGAAAAAGAAGAAATTATTCTTTTTTTTATTACATACGGTCACCACTGCAGCGTCATCATAGCATCGACAGTACAAAAAAAAAAAAAAAATTTATTTTTTTCCCCACATTTCTTAAATTTTATCTTTTATTATATATTTTTTCTTTAAAATTAATTTTTGTTAACGCACTGTGACCAGAGCAATATAACAGTAAATTACATTGCTATAAGCAAGCATTTTACTCAATGAAATCGATTCATTCAATGTCTTTTGTTGTGATTAGCTGTGATTGGTCAAAGCTAATTACATGGTACAGATGGGCTGTGTTTGGCCCTGTCTGTACCATGTGATCACACTGACCAATCACAGCCAGCAACACAATGCTATACAACTGTCATGTGATAAGCTGTGATTGGTTACATCGGTCACATGGCACCGGCAGGGGGCCGATACAGTGATCGGTCATAGGCTGTGTCCCGTGGACGCAGCCATTGATAGATCACGGCGCTGCGCGGCCTGCGCAATTCGGCAGAACGTCATGAAGTCTGCCCAGATCGACGAGAGGTTTCCGCCGGCGTCATTCTGCTATACCCTGGGCGGGAACCGGTTAGCGTAAAAAAAAAAAAGGGGATTTTATTAAAACTTACTGTAAAATTATTTTCTCTGAGTTCACTGATAGAGGCAGCCCTTCATTGACAAGTGGGGTATATGCAGATCCTACTAGGAGTTGACTAGGCAAATAGAAAGAAAGCAAGCTCACCCCTCCCAGGGGGCCATCCTCTCTCTCTCTCTCTCTCTTTCATATAACCCCCCTGCTCTGCATAGCATATCAGTTCGTAACAAGCCGTACAAACGCAACACAGAGGGGTGGGTGCTGCGTCTGTCAGTGAACTCAGAGAAAAGGATTTTACGGTAAGTTTTAATAAAATCCCTTTTTCTCTTACATTCACTGACAGACGCAGCCCTTCATTGACAAGTGGGGATGTCCCAAAGCTGTGTCAGTCAAGAGGGGTGGGTAAACGACAACAACTGTACCCAAACAGACTCCTCTCAGGAAGCGCCAACCGCCGCCTGCAAAACTTTGCGGCCAAAAGCAGCATCCGCGGATGCTGAAATATCCACTTTGTAAAACTTAGTAAGTGTGTGCACCGAGGCCCAACTAGCCGCCTTGCACACCTGTGACACTGAAGCCTGGTGTCTGAAAGCCCAGGAAGCACTAACTGCCCTGGTGGAATGAGCCGTGACAAGAAAAGGGGGTACTTTGCCCCTAACAGTATACGCATGGGTCACGGTCTGTCTGATCCAACGGGAAACAGTAGCCAACAAAGCCGCCAACCCCTTGCGTGGACCATCCGTCAGCACAAACAACGCATCAGACTTCCGAAAAGAAGCTGTAGTCGCCAAGGAATGTAACTCAAACTCCTTGGGATGCGACGGGTGCGGACATAATGAAGGAAGAACAATATCCTCATTAATGTGGAAAGAAGAGACCACCTTCGGTAGAAATGAAGGAGAAGGGTGCAAGACCGCCTTGTCCCTATGAAGGACTAGGTAAGGAGACTTGCAGGACAACCCTGCCAACTCAGACACCTGCCTCGCGGATGTAATGGCCACCAAAAAAGCCACTTTCTGCGACAGCAATTGTAAGGGAATATCCCTGATTTTCTCATATGGCGGTTTCTGCAATACAGAACGCACCAAATTCAAATCCCACGGCGCCAAAGGCGACCGTACCTGAGGAGCCACATGGCATACACCCTGCACAAATGTACGTATCAACTAATGTGACGCCAAAGGCCGTTGAAATAGAATCGCCAAAGCCGAAATCTGACCTTTGAGAGTACTCAATGCCAATTTTTTATCCAGGCCCTGCTGCAAAAAAGCCAGGACCCTGGATACAACAGAGCGAGGGTTCCAACCTCCCGCCTCACACCAGGCGATAGAGGCCTTCCAGGTGCGATGATAAATCTTGCGTGAAGTACACTTGCGCGCTTTAAGCATGGTAGGGATCACGGAGTCAGCGACACCCCTATCCCTCAACACCTGGGACTCAATAGCCAAGCCGTCAAAGCCAGCGAGGGTAAAGCAGGGAGCAAGATGGATCCCTGAGACAACAGATCGTCGTGCAGCGGAAGACGTCAGGGAACATCTGCCACCATTCGCACCACGTCGGCGTACCAAGGGCACCAAGGCCAATCCGGAGCTACCAGAATTGTCGGAATCCTCTCCGCTTATACCCTGCGCAGTAGCCGCGGTAGAAGCTTGATGGGAGGAAAGGCGTACATGAGCCGATACCGACCCCAAGGTGCCACCAGCGCGTCCGTGGCGGCCGCCCGCGGGTCTCTCGTCCTGCACGCAAAGGTTTCCACCTTGTGATTGAACCGAGACGCCATGAGGTATGCGTGCCCCACTTGCGGCAAATCTGGCGGAACACTTCTGGATGTAAGGACCATTCCCCCTGATCCAGCGTCTGGCGACTTAGGGAGTCCGCCTGCCAATTCTCTACGCCCGGAATGTAAATGGCGGAGATTGCCGGAACGTGAAGTTCTGCCCATCGCAGGATGAGGGCCGCTTCCGCTGCCGCCCTGATGGTTCACATACGCCACAGCCGTGGCGATGTCCGACTGAACCCAAACCGGGAGGCCGCGCAACCTTTCCATCCAGTGGGAGAGGCAGAGCCTGATCACCCTCAACTCCAGCACATTGATCGGAAGGCAGGATTCCTGCGCCGACCAATGGCCCTGAGCAGACAGCTGCCCCAGGATCCCCCCCCAGCCTGATAGGCTGGCGTCCGTCGTGACTATCGACCAATTCAGGGGAGAAACGACCTCCCCAACGTTCGAGCTGGGGCCCGAAGCCACCAGGCCAACGATCCTCTGGTCTGATGATCCAATCTGATCAGCCGGTCCAGGGACAGCGGAGACTTGTCCCACCGTGACAGAATCGCTCGCTGAAGGAGCGTAAGGTACCGCCTCGAAGGCCGAAACCATGAGCCCCAATACCCGCATACAGAACCGTAAAGGAGGACCACTGGCGTGACAGCAGGGTTTGCACCGCTGATTGCAGGGTCAGCAACTTGGCCGGAGGTAAGAACACCTTCGCCTGCTCTGTGTCCAGAATCAGACCCAGGTATTCCAGGCGACAGGACGGTGTCAATGTCGACTTCTGCAGATTGATCAGCCAGCCGAAGTCTTTCAATGAGGCCATGGTGATAGCCACGCTCTCCTCCAGAGCCGAAGCAGACTCCGCTCTCAGGAGCAGGTCATCGAGGTACGCTACCACCGCAATGCCTCTCTGCCCCAATAGCGGCAGCCACCAGCTTGGTGAACACCCGAGGAGCAGAGGCCAGACCCAAGGGAAGTGCCACGAATTGGTAATGCAGATCCCCTATCGCAAAGAGCAGGAAGCGCTGATGCCGGGGACAAATGGGAACATGGAGGTACGCGTCCCTGATATCCAGAGACGCCATGAAGTCCCCTTGGTGTAGGGCGGCCACGACCGAGCGGACAGACTCCATTCTGAATTTTCGCGCCCTCACAAAGTGATTTAACGCTTTCAGGTCCAGAACCGGCCTGACCCCCCATTTTTGGGTACCACAAACAGGTTGGAGTCACACCCCTTGTGCGGAGAGCGCCTGAACAGCCCCTAGGAGAGCCTCTCAAAGCCCCTGAGGGAATCTCAAGTTCGATGGGAAGAACCTGTCCGGGGGTAGAGTGCTGAACTCTATCCTGAACCCAGAGGACACCACTTCCTGCACCCACCGGTCGGAAATGCAGGCAGTCCACCTGTCCGCAAACCCCAGAAGTCGGCCCCCCACCGAGAATCGGGTGGGGGCAACCCATCATGCGGAGGAGGACTTATCCTCTGTCTTTTTTGCATTGCCAGGGTTGTTTACCGCCCCCCGCGGCAGACTTGCTGGGCCGCGACCCCTTGCCCGCTGCACCGGGGGCACGAAAAAACCTCTTCTGACCCGAAGAAGTAGGACCCTGCTTGCTGCGGAACTCCCGCTGCCTGGGCTCCGGAAGAAAAGTACTCTTCCCGCCAGTGAAATTCTTAATGATATCATACAACTGCGCCCCAAAGAGCCGACCACTCTGAAAAGGGAGATCTGCAAGGCCCTTCTTAAGACGCGTGGTCACCCGACCAGGAGCGAAACCAGAGTACCCACCTGATAATGACTGCGAAAACAGACATTTTAGACAACATGGGAAGCAGGTCCAGGGCTGCGTAACACAGGTATCGAAGGCCCTGAAACAAATAGTCTGCTCTCTGCACCGCCTCAAGCGGCCTCCCGCAGTCCAAGTCATTCTGTAGCTCTGTCGCACACTCAGACAGATATTGCGCCGCCATGGCCGGCCTCATGGCTGACCCTGCCAGCAGGAAAAGTGCCTTGGACACTGCCTCCGTCCGCCTATCAGCCGGGTCCTTAAAAGAGGGAGACCCCTCCAAGGGAAAGATCGTTGCCTTATTCAGGCGAGCCACTGGAGGGTCCACTGCGGGGGATGCCCACTTCTTCACAAAGCTATCCTCAAATGGATAACGTATAGAGAAGCGTCTTGGCAGGGCAAATTAATTCTGCAGACGCTGCCATTCCTGATAGACCAAATGGTCAAAAAATTGATCATAAGGATAAGCCTTAGGGGACCTGGGTGGCCTAGCAGACCTGCAAATGTATGCGGTCTCCTGCGATACTCCTGCTTGGTCCAGTCGCAAGGACGCACAGATACCAGCAATCAGTGCGGCCACCAGCGCCTTCTCGTGCGCAACCGAGGCCCCCTGGTCTTCGCCGTCCGAGGGATACAGCTCGTCCTCTGAGAGCTCCACAGTCCCCGTGACTCCTGAGGCCACTTCCGGTTCGGACTCTTCCCCCGATGAAAGAGGGGGAGGCGGACGCTTGTTAGGGGCCCCCTTAACCCGGCCCGGCGCCCGGGGAAAGAATTCCCCAAATACTGCTCTCAGCTGGTCCAGGGACACCAGGGTCCCTAGCGCAGGTTGCGCCTCCTCAGAAGGAAATGCAGGGTCATCCGCCATTGTGCCACCAGACCTGACAGGCAGAAAAAAATGCCCTGACACCCCCACAAGGCAGCCTCACAAATCAACCAGGGAGACCCCAGGAGGACTGCACCAACCGCTACCAGCGCCCAAGGGAGAGCCCAGCTATACTTGCTGTTTGTAGCCTCACAAGTGCTGCGTCCCAGTAGGAGTGCTTATTGACCGCCTGCCATAGAGCCTGCTCCGCCTGTCCCAGGGTGAAAGAGAAAGCAAACGGCTAGCAGCACGTTTTTTTTCCAGGCACATAGAACATGGCCGCCGAACGATCGCAAGAGGCCAAAGCCTGTATACAGGCCGTGACTACGGCAAAATGGCCGCTGCTCAGCACTAGAGGGAAAACCCCGAGAAAATAGCTGCGGCTACGGCAAAATGGTGGCGATCCGCCGCAAAAAAGTACAGAAGCGCGGGGTGCGGGGAGAACACCCAGGGGAGGCTCTAACCCAGCAAAACACCCTCCACCGGCTGGCTCAAATCACTAAAAGTCGCCCTGCCCCCCCTCCACGCCCCTAGGGGGGGAGAGGTGGTCACTCACCAGTCCGACGGGCGTAGCGGGTAGCCACCCGGTTGCAGACCTTCCTCCCGCTGCCGGAGAGGGACGCTGCACGCCACAGGCCCCTGGATGGGAACAAGCTCCGGTCACTGGGCGCAAGTGGGGTCACCCACTGGCCACCCGCACGGAATGGGCACGATGCGGCGGGCCCCGCCAAGGCTAAGGCTAGCTCACATCAGTCGGCCGCACTGGGGAGAGTTCAGGATGCTAGACATCCTCTATGCCCCAGCCGATGAAACAAGTAATGGGGCGCAAATCAAATTAGACATGTAATCCGGATGCATAATACAATAAAGGGGGCATAGTGAGAGATGGTATTACCGGCAAGGAAAGGAGAAAGGGAAGGAACAGCAACTTAAGGATGGATATCTATGCCCCAGTCGGCTTCTCGATAGCAGTCTTCATCAGATAGCTTGAGAAAATTAAAAGAAAGCAGTAGCAAAAAAGGTGAACCACAGGTCCCATAAGGGAGCCAGGTCTAACTCCTTGCACTAGGCATAAAAAACTGATATGCTATACAGAGCAGGGGGGTTATATGGGAGAGAGGACGGCCCCCTGGGAGGGGTCAGCTTGCTTGCTTTCTATTTGCCTAGTCAACTCCTGGTAGGATGTGCATATAACCCCACTTGTCAATGAAGGGCTGCGTCTGTCAGTGAACTCAGAGAAAACTACTTTTACAATTGGATCCATCAAAACCATACTGCCCTCCATAACTTTCACTTGCACCAAAATGTGCCCTGCTTTCCTTGGACCAGTACAGATACCAAAAACACATTTTTTTATAGGCACTACATCCAACTAATCCATATAGTCCCTTTGTGTGTCAGATCTTAGACGCCTTTCGCACTGAAGCGACTTACAGTCGTTTTTGCACTAAAAAGAACGCCTGTAAAGCGCCTCAAAACTGCCTCCTAATCCATCCCAATGTGAAAGCCTGAGTGGAAGCAGCATCATTGGGGTGGTGCCACCGCCCCTGCCATTGAAATGAATGGGCAACGCTTCTGGAGCGGCCGAACAACTCTCTGGAAGCGTGGCATGCGGACGCTTTTAACCCCTTTTTAATCTCAGCTTCTAACTTCAGCTTGTTCAATTAAGCTTTGATAAAAAAAAAAACCTGGAAGCTGATAGGTTTCTAGGGGTGAAGGAGTTATCTCTGTATTATACTAGTATATGAATGGGTTTTCTCTCCCTGAGAAGTCAGCCCCTGTCTCTATGGGAGTAAGATTTGAGAATCTCCTTTTCCTCTGAAGAGTGGCTTGATATGCTCACTAACCTTCGGAAATGAACCAGATCTATATCAGTCTGAGAAACATTTTCATAACTACACAAGTCTGACTTTAGAAAAGGTTCCTGCACTATTTTGGTCTGACTTTGATACGACTTCAGTGCTACAGAGTGTAAAAAGCCACATCAAAGTCGGACTCTAAAGTTGCATTGAAAGTCCCGCTTCTTTGAAGACGGGCTAGTGTGAACCAAGCCTAATATTAGTTCTACAGTACATGCTGTATCATTTCTGCTGATAACTCAATAAAAGCATTTGTAAACACAAAGTGGAGTCACCCAAGAGGTGTGTTGCTGGCAGGATCTCCAGGTGAAAATAAAGGGGAAAAGGCCTAAAGAAAAAAAAAAATGATGCAGCCACCACATGTAAGGACTGTTAGGATCCAAGTTTTAAAGCGGAGTTCCACCCTTTCCTTAGGTTTATTAAAAGTCAGCAGCTACAAAAAGTGTAGCTGCTGACTTTTAATAAACCGACACTTACCTGTCTCCCGGTCCAGCGATGGAGCCGCACGGAGCCTCGCTCCTCTCCCCCTCCCCTCCGCGGCGCCGGCATTGCTACTGTGGGCACCCAGCCGAGAGCACACTGCGAATGCGCGAGCGGCGCTGCGCTTTGCGATTGGTCCCGAAGTCTTCTAGGACCTGTCCTGTGTCCCAGAAGACTTCGGGAGGGAGGGGGAAGGAGAGCTTCCACTTCCGATCGCCTAAGGCGACCGGGGCAGAAGTACCCCTAAAAATCGGGTATCCCCACTCCCCCTCCCCAAAAGCTCAGTTTCAGCATCTGGAGCTGGGGAGGACGACTTAAAGCGGAAGTTCCACTTTTGGGTGGAACTCCGCTTTGAGTTCTAAATGGAGACCTGCTTCAACCACTTAAAGACCGGGCATTTTCTGGCACTTCTGGTTACATGTGAAAATAAGGTCTTTTTTTTTTGCTAGAAAATTAGTTAGAACCCCCAAATATTTATTTTTTAACCAGTTCCAGACCGACTCCCTTACATTTACTGCTGCAGAGTGGCACGATCCCATGAATTACCGTCTATAAACGTCGGCTCGCTTGTGCGTGGCTAGCAGGCGGAAGCACGCTGCTGGCGGCACCCTCTCGTACCCGCTGCACTCTCCAGCAGTATGGTCGCAGGTCCGGCGACCCGCGATTGCCTGGCAGGGAAGAAAAGAACGGGGAACCGCTGATGTAAACACAGCGGTTCCCCACTCTGTCAGGCAGCATGACAGAGATGTCAGTTAGATCTCTGGTGGCCCTGGCAGCCTAGCCCCCTTACAGTTAGAACACGCCTAGGGAACACGGGTAACCCCTTCACTGCCAATGACATTTTCACAGTAATCAGTGGATATTTATATTTCTGATCGCTTTATAAATGTAATTGGTCCCAAAAAAAAGTGTCAAAAATGTCCGACATGTTTCGGGCAATATCGCAGTCCTGATAAAAATCGCAGATCACCGCCATTACTAGTATAAAAAAAATAAATAAAAAAAAAAAAACAGAAATTAATACGTGGCAACTTTTGCGCAAATCAAACAAACGCTGATCACGATTTTTTTAACCACAAATAAGAATATATATCGGCCAAAACTGATGAATAAATTTTGTTTTTTTATATTTTTTTGGATTTGTATTTTAGCAAAAAGAAATAGATTTTTTTTTTTAAATTGTCGCTTTTTTTTGTTTATAGCGGTGATCAGAAATTACGCAGAGGGGATCAAATACCGCCAAAAGAAAGCTGTATTTGTGGGTAAAAAAGGACGCCAAATTTTGTTTGGGTACAACGTCGCATGACCGCGCAATTGTCAAGTGACGCAGTGTCGAATCGCAAAAAGTGCTCTGGTCCTACAGTGAGAAATCCGGTCCTTAAGTGGTTAAAAGCAGAGGTCCTAGAGAATAAATTGGCGGGTTTTGCAATTTTTTTTGTCACACAGTATTTGTGCAGCGGTTTTTCAAACGCGGTTTTTGGGAAAAAAATACACTTTTTAAATTTTAATGCAAAAAAAAAAAAAAAGGGATTTTATAATAAACTTACCGTAAAATCCTTTTCTCTGAGTTCACTGACAGACGCAGCTCTTCTTATGACACGTGGGGTTTATGCTCATATTACTAGGAGTAGACTAGGCAAAAGAAAAAAACAAAAGCACAGGTTGGCCCCTCCCAGGGGGCCGTCCTCACCTTAGCATATAACCCCCTGCTAGACAATAGCACATCAGTTCGTAACAAGCCGTACAAACTCAACAGAGGGGTGGGTGCTGCGTCTGTCAGTGAAGTCAGAGAAAAGGATTTTACGGCAAGTTAATATAAAATCCCTTTTTCTCTTACGTTCACTGACAGACGCAGCCTTCTTATGACACGTGGGGACGTCCCAAACCTGTGCCAATCAAGAGGGGTGGGCAAACCATAACAACTGAACCCAACAAAAAAAGCCCTCTCAGGCGGCGCCAGTCGCGCCTACACTGCCGCTTGTAGTACTTTGCGGCCAAAAGCAGCATCCGCAGATACTGAAACATCAACCTTGTAAAACTTAGTAAATGTGTGCACTGAGGCCCAAGTAGCCGCTTTGCACACCTGAGACACGGAGGCCTGGCGTCTAAATGCCCAGGAAGTACTAACTGCCCTGGTGGAATGAGCCGTGACTGGAAAAGGGGGAACCTTGTCCCGAACCTCATATGCATGAGTCACGGTCTTCCGTATCCAATGAGGAATGGTAGCTGACGAGGCCGCCATGCCTTTGCGCGACCCTTCCGTCAGCACAAATAAAGAATTAGACTTCCGAAAAGAAGCTGTAGAAATCAAATACACCCGCAAGGCCCTCACGACATCCAAAGAATGCAGATCAACTTCTTTGGGATGCAACGGGTGCGGGCACAATGAGGGAAGAACAATATCCTCATTCAAATGAAAAGAAGAAACCACCTTCGGAAGGAAAGAAGGGGAAGGTCGCAAAACCGCCTTGTCCTTATGAAGGACCAAGTAAGGTGACCCGCCTAGCGGATGTGAAAGCCACCAAGAAAGCCACTTTCTGTGACAACAGCTGCAAGGGAATGTCCCTAATATTCTCATATGGTGGCTTCTGAAGCACAGAAAGCACCAGATTCAAATCCCACGGCACAAAAGTCCCCCTAGAATTTCTGGCTGCAGCCATCTTGAGTAAGGGCAGATGATTCATGTAGCATTTACTTCCTGGAATCCACCTGCCCCTAGCTCAGGCAAGCAGGCAGGAGGCTGTGCTTAGCTGAGAAAGCCCCTCCTGCCCTCCTGGGATGTACAGTATCTCACAAAAGTAAGTACACCCCTCACATTTTTGTAAATATTTTATTCTATCTTTTCATGTGACAACACTGAAGAAATGACGCTTTGCTGCAATGTAAAGTAGTGAGTGTACAGCTTGTATAACAGTGTAAATTTGCTGTCCCCTCAAAATAGCTCAACACACAGCCATTAATGTCTAAACCACTAGAAACAAAAGTGAGTACACCCCTAAGTGAAAATGTCCAACCTGGGCCCAATTAGCCATTTTCTCCACCCCTGTGTCACGTGACTCTTTAGTGTTACAAGGTCTCAGTTGTGAATGGGGAGCAGGTGTGTTAAATTTGGTGTTATCGCTCTCACTCTCTCATACTGGTCACTGGAAGTTCAACATGGCACCTCATGTCAAATAACTCTCTGAGGAGCTGAAAAAAAGAATTGTTGCTCTACATAAAGATGGCCTAGGCTATAAGATTGCCAAAACCCTGAAACTGAGCTGCAGCACGGTGGCCAAGACCATACAGCGGTTTAACAGGACAGGTTCCACTCAAAACAGGCCTCCCCATGGTCGACCAAAGAAGTTGAGTGCACGTGCTCAGCGTCATATCCAGATGTTGTCTTTGGGAAATAGACGTATGAGTGCTGCCAGCATTGCTGCAGAGGTTGAAGGGGTGGGGGGTCAGCCTGTCAGTGCTCAGACCATACGCCGCACACTGCATCAAATTAGTCTGAATGGCTGTCATCCCAGAAGGAAGCCTCTTCTAAAGATGATGCACAAGAAAGCCCACAGTTTGCTGAAGACAAGCAAACTAAGGACATGGATTACTGGAACCATGTCCTGTGGTCTGATGAGACCAAGATAAACGTATTTGGTTCAGATGGTGTCAATCGTGTGTGGCGGCAACCAGGTGAGGAGTACAAAGACAAGTGTACCACCAGTTGCCACCCACCTGCCATATACTGCAGGCGAGTGTCCGCTGTAGGCAAACCAATGTATCCATACATCGCTGCCCTACTTTTGCACTTACAAATCGAGATCTAGTAGTAAAACCAGCACACATTACACATTGTTAGGCACACAGCGAAATCCATAATCACCCCTAGATGTTAAAGCAGAGTTTCACCCAAAAGTGGAAGCTTTGTTTATCTGTATCCTCAACCCCTCCGGTACCACATTTGGCACGTTTTGGGGCAGAGGGGGTACCCATTTTTGACAGGTACCCGTCCCCACTTCTGTGGGACATCCCTGCAGTATGTCAGACGTTCGGCTCCCCTCCTCATTTCCCCGCTGCCGGGCCAGTAAGAGTGCAGCGTGCATGCCAGTAGGTAACCAGCTATGAAGCTGCGAGGCTTCACTGACAAGTTTCCTTACTATGGATGGTGGCGGCAGCACCCGAGAGCCAATGGAAACATCGGCTGAGGGGACGATATCGTGGGCTCCCTTGGACAGGTAAGTGTTCCAACATTAAAAGTCAGCACCTACAGGATTTGTAGCTGCTAACTTATAATTTTTTTTGTGCAGCGGAAGAGGGGGAACTCCGCTTTAACCCTTTCCCAGCCAGTATCATTAGGACAGTGACAGTGTACAGTATTATCAATGAATTAGCGTCAGTGGTGATGTCAATGGCAGTTAGTCAGTCCCCCCCCCCCAGCTTTCCATTATATGTCACTGATTACCGCCATTAGTAGTATATATATAAGAAAAAAAGATTTAATTTTAATTATAGGCCTTTTTTTGTTTATATAATTATAATAAAAAAAATCCAGGGGTGATCAAATACCACAAAAAGAAAGTTCTATTTGTGGGGAAAGAATGATATAAATGTTATTTGGGTACAGTGTTGCATGGCCAGGGCCATCTTAATAACATCATGGGCCCCTGGGTAAAGTAATGCACTAGGGCCCCTACCAGGGAGATGGTGACCTGTGGTGCGCTATAAATGCAATAGCAAGGAGTGAGTGTAGCTAAATTATGCTACATATTGGGCATGGCTTTTGAGTCTGATTAGAAACAACAAAAACACACAACTAGGTAATAATCCCAAATTTAATTCACCCCCCTCCCCTATACACACTGGCCCTCCCTCTCTACACACTGCCCCCATCGCCCATATATACTGACTCCCTGTACACACTGCTCCCACTCCTTTTTGAAACTATCCCCCTCCTTGCACACACTGCCCCCATGTCATAAATGCCTCTCCCACCCTATCATTGGCCTGTATTTATGTAAGACTGAACACAGTACAAAGGGGGCAGGAGGGCACAGTAGAGGGGAGGTCAGTAGGGTACAGTATAGGGTGTAGTAATGTATAATGTCAGGTTTGGGAAACATAGGTGGTATAGTGGCAGGTTTGGGTGTAGTGAGGACATTCAATATGTAGTGGGGGCAGTCAGTGTGCAGAGAGGGGCAGTCAGTGTGCAGAGGGGGCAGCCAGTGTGCAGAGGGGGCAGCCAGTGTGCAGAGGGGCAGTCAGAGTGCAGTGAGGGGCAGTCAGAGTGCAGTGAGGGGCAGTCAGTGTGCAGAGGAGGCAGTCAGTGTGCAGTGAGGAGCAGTCAGAGTGCAGTGAGGAGCAGTCAGAGTGCAGTGAGGAGCAGTCAGTGCAGTGAGGGGCAGTCAGTGTGCAGTAAAGGGCAGTCAGTGTGCAGTCACTGTGTAGTGGGTAGAGTTGCCACATCATCCCTTTAATCCAGGACACATATGAATTACACAGGTTGTTCTGAGGCCAATTTAATGCAGATGAGGCATCGAGTTTAATTACCATCTTAATCAGCCACAGAACAAACTGTGTAATTCATATGCGTCCTGGATTAAAAAGATGATGTGGCAACCCTAGTAGTGGGGGGACAGTCAGTGTGTAGTACACCGACTA
>BLSH010150464.1:111896-126250 GCA_018402905.1 Glandirana rugosa | reverse complement strand
GAAGAGATCAAAGATCACCGGGGCAGCGCCCCCCCCCCCCCCTTTTTTTTTTTTAAAGAAACTAGCATGCTCTCCATAAAAAGTAAGACAGCATTAAAAATATAGAAAAACCTACTAAAACGAATGTCACTGTAAAAATAGAAACTTAGCCTACCATAAACGTTAGCTTCAGTGAGAAACACTGCTTTCACTTTCATTCACAATTTGTTTCATGTCTGGGGAGCAATTGATCATCCCCACAAGTCTGATGCCTGCGTTCATCATGAAAGCAGAAGATCTGGTACTGCAGGCTGATTTTCTTGACTAATTTCAGGCCTGACTATCTGCTCTGATCAGGTCAGTAGCATGTAGGGCAGTGTACAGAGGTCAGTAGTATGTAAGGCCGTGTACAGAGGTCAGTAGAATGTAGAACAGTGTACAGAGGTCAGTAGGATGTAGGGCAGTGTACAGGGGTCAGTAGTATGTAGGGCAGTGTACAGGGGTCAGTAGTATGTAGGGCAGTGTACAGAGGTCTGTAGTAGGTAGAGCAGTGTACAGAGGTCAGTGGTATGTAGAGCAGTGTACAGAGGTCAGTGGTATGTAGGGCAGCGTACAGAGGTCTGTGTGTAGAGGGGGGACAGTCAGTGTGTAGTGAGGGGACAGTCAGTGTGTAGAGGGGGGCAGTCAGTGTGTAGAGGGGGGACAGTCAGTGTGTAGAGGGGGGACAGTCAGTGTGTAGAGGGGGGAAAGTCAGTGTGTAGAGGGGGGACAGTCAGTGTGTAGTGGGGGGACAGTCAGTGTGTAGTGGGAGGGACAGTCAGTGTGTAGAGGGGGGCAGTCTGTGTGTAGAGGGAGGACAGTCAGTGCGTAGAGGGGGGGGGGGCAGTCAGTGTGTAGAGGGAGGACAGTCAGTGTGTAGAGGGGGGCAGTCAGTGTGTAGAGGGAGGACAGTGAGTGTGTAGTGGGGGGGCAGTCAGTGTGTAGAGGGGGGACAGTCAGTGTGTAGAGGGAGGACAGTCAGTGTGTAGAAGCACCCCTGGCAGCAGATCCCAGCTGTGTGTGTGAGGGTTAAGGAGTGGAAGCAATAAAGAGGGAGGGAGGGAATTCCTGTAGGGAAAACTTTTCAGCACTCACCGACCTCATGGCAAAGACATCGCAGGCTGCCATCTCGGCTCCTCCTAACAGTCCAGCCCAGTGCATTTTCAGGTAGGGAGAGCACTAATGTGTGAGTCAGCCACACCCCCGCCCCGCCCACCAGCTCTATCATCCCGGGAGAATCTATTTGTCTACAGCCCTAGGAGGCAGATCACAGAGCACTGCAGCCAGAGGGAATGTCTGTCGGTTCTTGCAAGCCGATAGAGGGGAGGAGGGGGAGTGTTACACACAGCCTCCCCCGCACCACTGATCTGATAGACTTGACAGGGGACAGGGAAAATGCAGGGGCCCCCCATGCAGCTGGGGCCTCTGGGCTTGGCCCAGGGGTGCCCGCTAATTAAGACGGCCCTGGGGCACAGTACAGGGGTATCAGGAGGGCTGGGGTCTCAAGAGGGCATGGCACTGGGGGTACAGGATTTATGGTTTTGGGGGTATCAGGAGGGCTGGGGGACAAGAGGGCATATTATTGGGGCACAGGAGGGCTGCGGGTGCAGGAGGGCATGGTATTGGGGGGGCTATGCGGACAGGAGGGCATGGTATTGGGGGGGTCAAGAGGGCTGGGGGGACGGGAGGACATGTTATTAGGGGGGACCAGGAGGGCTGGGGGTACAGGAGGGTATGTTATTAGGGGGGATCAGGAGGGCTGAAGGGACAGGGGGGAATCAGGAGGGCAGGGGGGACAGGAGGGCATGTTATTAGGGGGGATCAGGAGGGCTGGGAGGACAGGAGGGCATGTCGTTGGAAGGACAGGAGGGCATGTTGTTAGGGGGGATCAGGAGGGCTGGGAGGACAGGAGGGCATGTCATTGGGGGGAACAGGAGGGCTGAGGGGACAAAAGAGCTGGAGAGTACAGAAGACGTTTCAAATGCAGAGTGATGCAGGGATCGCGCAGTGGTGCTGATCCCTGCCAGTGTAACTGCAATCCTCTCACTTCATCTTGGACCGGGGAGCAGGAGAACTGGTGACAAGCAGCGCACAATAGCCATATGAAGCGCTCGGGCATGTTCGGAGGAGCCCAAATCCGACCAAGCTATTCCGGAGGCTTTCCCCGCCCTGCAGCCCCACGTATGCAAGGGGCAGGGACTGCCTCTGCAGACTGGGGTTGATTGAGCACGCACACACGCCGCTCAGGACTCAGGAGCAAGGACCAGGGCGGTAAGGAGGGGACTTCTTGGCGGTCTACCTGTCACTTGTCGGCAGTCGACAGGTAGCCCGCGATCTACGGGTTGCCGACCCCCGATGTAAACCATATATTTATTTCTTAAAAGCTTAAAAGTCCAACTACAAACTTTAAAAGGTGTCCAAACTGACACTTGTATAAATCACATATACGGTGCCTTGAAAAAGTATTCATACACCTTGAAATTTTCCACATTTTGTCATGTTACAACTAGGGATGGGCTGAATGGACCCTTGTTTGGTTCGCACCAGAACTTTCGAACACCATGATAGTTCGGACCCGAATGACACACCGCATTAAAGTCAATGGGACCCGAACGTCAAAATCAAAAGTGCCCATATTGAAGGCTTATATAAAGTAATTGGGCATACAATGGTTATAGGGGTCCGGGCCCTGCCCTGGGGGACAGTTATCAATGAAAAAAAAGTTTGTTAAAAACTTCATTTTTAAATGAGCAGTGATTTTTTGTTTTTAAAGTGAAAGCATAAAAATGAAAAATTCCTTCCAATATAGTGCCTGGGGGGTCCCCTTAGTCTACCTGTAAAGTTGCAGATCTATACCATGTCTAGAATCTGCTGCAGCAATAATTGCATTTATAAAGCCAAAAAAAAAGAAATTTTCCCTGCAAGCTGCCTTTATTTTGCTCAGTGACAGCTGGGGAGCCAGTGTGTATAATGAGGCCACAATGTAGTGCGCTGGGAACAAGATTAGAGATTTTTTTGATAAATTCTGGTGTCACTTTGACTTTGGATAGAAGTAACGGGTGCAGAAAAATTGGGCTATGGGTGTCGGTGGTGCCTTCACATCATAACCCTATAGAGGTGCTCTTTATGGAGACAAGAATTGGCCTTTCTGTAAAAAAAATGGCAATGATAACCACATGTCAAACAGGTTCAGAAAAATTGGTCTTTGGGTGTCAGTGGCGCCTTCCCATCATAACCCTATAGAGGTACTCTTGATGAAAGCAAGATTTGGCCTTGCTGTAAAAAATTGCAATGATATGCACCTGTCAAACAGGCGCAGAAAAATTACTGTTTGGATGTCGGTGGCGCCTTCCCACTGTAACCCTATAGAGGTGCTCTTGATGAAGGCAAAAAAAATTGCAATGATATGCACCTGTCAAACAGGTGCTGAAAAATTGGTCTTTGGATGTTAATTGTGCCCATGGAACCTATACCAAAAACATTCTTCCAGATGAAATGATTGAACACCCTCAAAGCTAGGCAGCCTCGAAGTCCTGCAGAGATTTGACACCCCAAAAACATTTAATCAGTGGCATCAGGGGCTTCATAGCTGGCAATCCAGGACTGATTAATTTTTATAAAAGTCAAACGGTCCACGGAGTCCATGGACAGACGTGTTCTATGATCAGTAACGAAACCTCCTGCAGCACTGAATGCCCGTTCTGAAAGCATGCTGGATGCAGGGCAGCCCAACAACTCAATAGCATACTGGGAAAGTTCTGGACAGTGGTCTTGTTAGGAAAAGTCTGCCAGTTTCTGTGTTTTTGCCACTATTGGGCGCGCGCTCCCGTGCGCGCGCACGCACCGGAAACGGCACCAAACAACGCTATTTGAAATTCCTGCACCTGTCAGCAAGTGCTGTCCGTTCTACAGCATATGAGTACCTGTGAGCTACAGCTCTGTTCCCTGATACCTGTTCCTGTGTTGTTCCTGCCTCTGTGATCAGACCCAGCTCGTCCTGCCCTGCTATCTGTCTGCCTGCACCGACCCCGATTATCCACGACCATGCACTTGCCTGACCCCTTTGCACTGTGCCGCCAGCCCATTAACGAACACTGCTTGGACTTCTGTACCTTGCTTGCCCGCCAGTTGCTGACCCGGCCTGCATGACCATCCATCTGCCTGCACTACTATCTGGAGCTTCACATCACCACCAGTGACCATCCAGCCCTCGTGCCATCCCGCACTCTGGGACTTCCTGTTTATACTACCAGGGGTCCCCGAATAGGGTGTGTAAGAGTGGTTGTTCCCTGCATAAGACAGACTCCACCACCAGGACCGCGACAGTAATGGACAGCCATGTCCGAGTTTGCACAGGGAACACCCTCTGCCATGGATGAGTTGTGAGCCCACATGGCCGGGCTCATACAAGCCATAAAGAACATGCAGGACAGCTACACCCAGATGCAGGAACAAGTGCGTGAACTCTCCGCACCATCTGCATCTGGAAGCGGAGCTGCAGCAGGTCGCACCATTGTGGCACTGCCATCGGAGTCTAAGGTCCCCTTGCCTGACAAGTTTACGGGGGATCGGAGCAAGTTTCAGGGACTTTCGCAGCTCCTGCGAGTTGTATTTTGGCCTACAGCCATGCACCTTTTCTTTGGAAGCAACGAAGGTGGGCCTGGTGATCTCCCTGTTGCAAGGAGAACCTCAGACATGGGCCCATTGACTTTGGGAACAGCGGGCACCCGAAGTGGCTACCCTGCTGGGTTTCTCTGATGCCATGGCCAAATTATATCAGGACCCTCACCTTGCAGCCGAGGCCACCCTGCATACCCTGCAGCAGGGCCGGCACACCGCGGAGGACTACATGGCAGAGTTCCGGCGTTGGAGTGCTGACACTGCCTGGAATGACGCAGCACTCTGCTACCAGTTTCGCCTAGAACTTTCTGAGCCACTGAAGGATGAGCTTGCCCATGTCGGGGTGCCTGGCACCCTGGAAGCCTTAATTAACCTGGCCATTCAAATAGACTGGAGGCTCAGGGAATGCCAAGCCGAACGGGTTGCAGGCACTTCCGCGGGACCCCGTCTAACCTGGATGATGCCCCGGGTCCCCAGCCATGTGGCTCCCATACCAGCGCCACCCGTGCCAATGAAGGGGCCAGAACCCATGCAGATTGGCATCCTGCGCCCGTGCCTCACTCCAGAGAAGAGACAGAGACGCCGGGTGCTCAGCCTGTGCCTGTACTGCGGTGAACCCAGACATATGGTGAGGACCTGCCCTGCCAAAGCTGGTAAGTGGCGTCACCAGGCTAACCGGGAAACCACATCTGCCAATCACCATTTGTCTCACCTGACTCTCCTTGTCTCTTTACAGTTGCCCGGATGGAGCGTCCAAGTCCCAGCGATTATTGATTCAGGGGCATGTAGTTGCTTTGTGGACCAAGCCTTCGCTACACTACACCAGGTGCCCCTGCGTCCCAAAGCTCACAAGATGACCATTCGCTTGGCCGATGGGAGGGCCATCACATCGGGCCAGGTGACAATGGAGACCCAGCCAATTCCCGTATCCACTGCCGTAGGGCACCAGGAGCTCCTGATTCTTGACGTCATAGCGTCACCCCTGTTCCCCATCATCCTGGGGCTGCCTTGGCTCTGGGCGCATAGCCCCAGCATAGACTGGTCCTCCAGACTAATCCAATTCCCTTCTCCCTACTGTGGCCAATACTGCCTGCTTCCTTCCCAGAACGTTGGCCTTTCTCTTCTCAGTTTGGACTCTGAACCAGATCCAGAAACCCGTGAAGCGGTGCCTCCAGTGTACCACGAATACCTGGATGTCTTCAGCAAGAAAGGGGTAGACCAACTCCTTCCGCACAGACCTTATGACTGCCCCATAGAGTTGCTGCCGGGCACTGAGGTCCCCTTCGATCGCATCTATCCGCTATCTGAACCAGGGTTAGCAGCTCTCAAAGCATATTTGGACGAAAACTTGGCCAAGGGGTTCATCAGACCATCTACCTCTCCCGCTGGGGCTGGCATTTTCTTAGTCGAAAAGAAAGATCACTCCCTCCGTCCCTGCATAGACTATGGTGAGCTGAATCGGATTGCGGTCAAAAACCGCTATCCTCTCCCGCTTGTTCCGGAGCTCTTTCAAAGGCTTGGGTCGGCCACCGTGTTTACTAAGTTCGATCTCAGAGGGGCATACGATTTAATCTGCATCAGAGAGGGCGATGAGTGGAAGACCGCCTTCCGGACTCGTTTCGGCCATTTCGAGTACCTCGTTATGCACTTCGGACTCTGCAACTCCCCTGCTACGTTTCAGCATCTGGTCAATGATGTATTCCGGGATTACTTGGATATCTTCGTCATAATATATCTGGATGATATCCTAATTTTCTCCCCTTCACTGGAAGAGCATTGGAAACATGTGGGCTGTGTCCTGAGCCGCTTGCGGCAGCATAGACTATATGCGAAGGCTGGGGAATGCGCCTTTGAGCGCTCTACCATCCAGTTTCTAGGACTGATTTTGTCGGTCTCAGGGGTCACCATGGATCCGCAGAAAGTTACCGCTATTCTGGACTGGCCAGCACCTGTGGATAAAAAAGGGGTCCAACGGTTCGTTGGATTTGCTCATTTCTATAGGAGATTCATAAAGGGATTTTCGGCAATCATCGCCCCCATCACCCGTCTCACAAAGCAGGGTCAACGGTTCCAGTGGTCATCCGAGGCCCAGGATGCCTTTCAGGCTCTAAAGGGACTTTTTACCTCAGCACCTATCCTGAAACATCCGGATGCCACTTTGCCCTATGTGCTGGAGGTGGATGCCTCGGAGACGGCAGTGGGAGGGGTCCTGTCCCAGAGACAGGGAGCAAGGGCACTCCTTCATCTGGTAGCCTTCTTCTCCCGCAAGCTCACTGCCCCGGAAAGAAACTATGACGTCGGTGACAGGGAGCTATTGGCCATTAAGGCCGTGCTGGAGGAATTGTGCTATCTGTTGGAGGGAGCCCAGCACCCCATTCTGATATGACCATAAAAACCTGGAGTATCTCCGCATGGCCAAAAGACTCCGACCCCTCCAGGCCCGCTGGGCACTTTTCTTCTCCTGGTTTCAGTTCCACCTGACTTACCGCCCAGGGGCAAAAGACAGTAATCCTTCAGCCCAGGAATTTCCTACTCACACAGGATGACTTGCTCTCACAAATCCGGAGAAACTCTCGTCTTTTCGCCTGCATCCCCTGTCCAAGGACTCACCTGAAAAGATGGTCTCTGGTGGCACCACAACCAGATCTATGTCCCTCAGGAGCTACGCTGCTGTCCTCAAGGTCCATCATGACCACAAACTTGCCGGTCATTTTGGTTCTCGGAAAACCTCTGAGCTGATTCTGTGCTCATTCTGGTGGCCACTGCTTTTGGAAGACTGTCTAGCCTATGTCCGCTCTTGTGCTACCGGCGCCAGAAGTAAAACGGACAAAACCAAAGCCTGGGGTCTCCTGAAACCTCTTCTCATCCCGGACCGACCATGGTACAAGATTTCCATGGACTTTATTGTGGAGTTCCCCCCAGCTAAAGGATACACAACCATCTTTGTGGTGGTTGACAGGCTGACCAAGATGGCCCACTTCCTCCCTATGAAGGGCACACCCACAGCGAAAGAGACATCAGAAATCTTTATTAAAGATATCATCCGGCTGCATGGTGTTCCAGTGAACATAGTGTCCGACCAGGGGGTGCAGTTCACCTCTCGGTTCTGGAGAGCTCTCTGTGCTACCCTGGATTTGTCCTTTTCTACCGCCTATCCCCCCCAAACCAATGGCCAGACCGAAAGGACAAATCAGACATTGGAGCAATATCTCCGCTGCTTTTCCGCCTGCTCTCAGGACGACTGGTGCATGTTGCTACCCCTGGCGGAGTTTGCATACAATAATTCGGGGCACTCCGCCACCAATCAATCCCCATTTTGGGCCAACTATGGGTCCCACCCCACCGTTCTCCCGAGTCTGGCAGTGGAAACTACAGTACCAGCGGCACATGCATCAGCACAATTTGTTCGGGCCAACTGGAAGCTCTTGCAAGAGACACTTTCCCGGACACAAGAAGCCACCAAAGCGGCCTTTAACAAGAAGAAATGGGGCAAGCTCAATCTCCAACCCGGTGACAAGGTCTGGCTCTCAACTAAGAACCTGAAGCTTGCTTGCCCATCTAAAAAGCTGGGTCCTTGTTTTATCGGTCCTTTCCCGGTTAGCAGAAAAATCAACCAGGTCTCTTTTGAGTTGGAGCTCCCCCCGTCCTTATGGATACATCCAGTGTTCCATGTGTCCTTGCTGAAGCTGGTGGCCCTGGATCCCTTTCTCGATAGAGCTGTAGCTCTCCCAGCCCCCATCCTGATTGATGGAGCAGAGCAGTTAGAGGTGGAGTTGATACTCGACTGCAGAAGAAGGGGTAGCGGGGTCCAGTATCTGGTGAAGTGGAAAGGCTACGGGCCAGAAGAGAGCTCATGGAAGCCCAAAACCAACCTCCATGCCGACGATTGCATCCAAACCTTTAAGGATAACAATCCTGCCAAGCTGGGCATCCGGAGGCTGCCCCTTGGGGGGGCAGTGTTAGGAAAAGTCTGCCAGTTTCTGTGTTTTTGCCACCATTGGGCGCGCTCACGCGTGTTCACATGTGTGCGTGCTCAGCCGCGAGCGCTCCCGTGTGCGCGCATGCACCGGAGACGGCGCCAAACAACGCTATTTGAACTTCTTGCACCTGTCAGCAAGTGCTGTCCGTTCTACAGCGTCTGAGTACCTGTGAGCTCCAGCTCTGTTCCCTGATACCTGTTCCTGTGTTGTTCCTGCCTGTGTGATCTGACCCAGCTTGTCCTGACCTGCTATCTGTCTGCCTGCACCGACCCCGGCTATCCACGACCATCCGCTTGCCTGACCCCCTTTTACTGTGCCGCCAGCCCGTTAATGAACCCTGCTTGGACTTTGACCATTCTCTGCCTGACCCTTCTGTACCTTGCTTGCCCACCAGTTGCCGACCCAGCCTGCACGACCATCCATCTGCCTGCACGACTATCTGGAGCTTCACATCACAACCAGTGACCATCCAGCCCTCGTGCCATCCTGCACTCTGGTACTTCCTGTTTATACTACCAGGGGTCCCCGAATCGGGTGTGTAAGAGTGGTTGTTCCTTGCATAAGACAGACTCCACCACCAGGACCGTGACAGGTCTATTCTCATGACCCAGTAAGCCAGTGGATCGTCAGCTGGAAAGCTGTCAATCTCTGCTTTGGCCCAGAGGTAATCGTCCACCATGTGATGCAGACGCTGCCGATGGGATGTGGAAGCTGACAGCCCTTGGTGGCAAGGACTAAAAAAATTATGAAATGCATCACTTAGGCCTCACCTTCTCCAACACTTCTCTCTTGACCAACAGAAGACTCAAAACTATGTTTTCCACGACACTGTAACCTACTAGAGTCTGGAAAAACGTTCAATAAAATCCTCTTTAGCGTGTCCTCAAGAGATTTTATTGCCAGCACTCTCTGTGGGGACGGGATGAGTTCTGAGACCTTCCCCTTATAACGATGATCAAGGAGGGTTGCCAACCAGTAATGATCATTCTCCTTTATGCCACGTATTCTTGGGTCCTTTCACAGGCTTTGAAGCATGAGGTTGCCCATGCTCCTCAAATTTGCAGAGGCTTGAGAAGCAGACTCCTCTGAGTCACTCAGGATGACAGCATCTGGAACTTCCTCCTCCTAGCCACGTACTACTCCCAAGGGTTCTGGGGTGGGAAAGCCATCGCTTACAGATTGACACATGCCTTCCTCTTCTTTGAAGCCTACGAAAGTGCCAGAATCCTCCTCCTCATCCTCCTCCCTTCTCTCCTCCTATGTGTTCTGTGACATAGGAATGATGATATCTGGATAAATTGGGCCTTAAGAGGAAAATAAGTCCTCCTCTTCCTCCTGCTGCTCTGCCTCCCTGTCCATAATGCCACACAGAGCCTGCTCCAGCTGGAACAAAACAGGGATTGTGTCACTGATGCATGCACTGACATGGCTCACCATCCTTTTGGGCTCCTCAAATGGTGACAGTACAGTGCATGCATTCTTAATGATCAGCCATTGGCGTGGGGAAAAAAAGATGAAGCAGCCTGAGCCTGTCGTCATGCCGTACTCGGACAGGTACTCATTGACAGCCCTCTGCTGCATGTATAGCCGCTGCAGCATTGCCAAAGTCGAGTTCCACCTGGTGGGCATGTCCCAAATCAGGCGGTTTACAGGCAGGTGGAATTCCCGCCTGCCCGTAAACCACCTGAATTTCAGCCAACCAAGCACTGGCTGTGTATGACAGCTTGAAATGGCTACAGACTCTTCTGGCCAGCTTTAGCACATCTTCCAACCCTGGGAAGTGCTGTTCCACCAAATTGAGGACGTGCCAGGCATGGCACATGTGTCAACTTTCCCTGTCTAAGGGCGGACAGGAGGTTTGAGCCATTATTGCACACCACCATTCCTGGCTCCAGCTGGTGTGGTGTGAACCACCTCTAGGCCTGTCCCTGCAGAGCTGCAAGAATTTCTGCCCCGGTGTGGTTCCTGTACCCTAGACACACCAGCTGAAGCACTGCATGGCACCTTTTAGCCTGACTCATGGAATAGCCCTTTGAACGCTTAGGGGGTACCTGATGTTCATAGGACAATTCTGCAGAGGAGGGCATGGAGGTAGCAGAGGAGGAGGGGGTAGAGTTCACAGGTCTGGCATCATCACCACCAGCTGTATGGAGATGTGGGGGCACAACAAGCTGCAGCACTGAGCCCTGTCCTGCATTCTTTCGAGTTGCAAGCATCATTACCCAGTGTGCTGTGAGTGAAATATATCGTCCCTGCCCATACTTGCTGGACCACATGTCAGCAGTAAGATGGATTTTATGGCTGACTGCCTTGCCCAACGATTTCAGAACATTCCCTTCCACGTGATGGTAGAGAGATAGAATGGCCTTACGTGAAAAGTAGTAGCGACTGGGAACCATTGTGGTACAGCACATTGGGCGAATGCACTGTAGGGGGCAGAATCCACCAGGCTGAAAGGCAGAAGTTGGAGAGCCAACAGCTTTTACAAGCTTGCATTTAGATGGTGGGCATGTGGGTAGCAGGGACTGTATTTTTTTTTCCACTGCAGCAGATGGGGCAGAGAAATTTGCAGGCTACAGTCTACAGCTGGTGGTGTGCTGCTGACAGATGTGCTGCTAGGACCTGGGACACCCTATGCTATACCATCATCCCTGTCAGTGGAGGCTGCTGAGAGGTAATGACTCGGTATAGCAGGGGCAGACTGAAGTGGGTAAGGAGAGGGATGAGGAGGAGGGACAGATTTGTGGCCCTTTTTGTGTGGCTTTTAGGTGCTCTTGCCAAAGGGCTGAGTGGTTGTACATTAAATGCCTTTTTAAGCATGTGGTACCCAAATGGCTGGTGTTTTTGCCAGGTTTGATGTTCCTGAGACACAGTTTGCAGATAGCAACAGTGCGATCTGCTGCGGATGTGCTGAAAAAGTCCCAGACAGCTGAGCTTTGGGAAGTGGGCCCAGGAGATAACAGCTGCAGAATGTGATGGAATAGGGTGGCTGATCTCTGCTCTTTCTTGATGTCGGCCTCCTTGGGGTTGTGCCGCCTCACCTTCAGTTTCCTCCTATGCTCTATCTGGCACCCAAGTCACATCAGTGACCTCATCATCATCATCATCTCCATCTCCTCCATCTTCATCATCATCATTACCACTGGAGACAACTTGGTAATACGCTGCGGCTGAGGGAACATGAATGCCAATGTGTCTACCAGTGTTCTCCCCTCTCTCTAGGCTCATCTCTAGGCTCATGTTCCTGTCATCCTCAACCTCAGAACCAACATCTGAATCCAATAATGGCTGGGCATCATCAAGGTGCAAGTGGCTGAAGCTGTGGTCAAATAACTCAACTGACTCCTCCGTGGCTGATGTTGGGGATATGGCAAGAATAGATATGGATAAGGAGGCAGGTTTATGCAACTGGAGGGGACTTCACACTTATCTCACTTGCGTGACAGAGAATGAGGAGGGTGAGGAAGGTTTAGTAAGCCAGTCCACCACCTCCTCTGCATGCTGTGGCTGGATAGCATGGGCAAACTCACTAAAGAGAGGAAATGATGCCCTGCCTGAGGACTGACCACCACGTTCACCTTTGCCTGTAGACACATTTGTTGCTGGCCCCCTTACAGTGCCAAGGGAAGGTCTTCCTCTCCTTGTAGTCCTCCCAAATATTATTGGGAGGGAGGGGATGGTGCTTATTAGCAAAAGTAAAGAATAAGTGGAAATCTGTATGTAGATGCACTTTAATCAATGTAAAGTGGTGTTTGGTGCACTTTAATTTAAGTTCTCACACTACACAGACACACTCCACGGAT
This sequence comes from Glandirana rugosa, assembly GCA_018402905.1. Classification (NCBI taxonomy): domain Eukaryota; kingdom Metazoa; phylum Chordata; class Amphibia; order Anura; family Ranidae; genus Glandirana; species Glandirana rugosa. The sequence continues at coordinate 113,829 of BLSH010150464.1, read as the reverse complement.
ACACTATAATATACTGCTATATTTGCGTCAAACGTACAGTGACGCACAGAACTATATGGCGTTAAACTTGCAGTAACGCACACAGAAGTAAATGGCGTTAAACTGGCAGTTAAGCACACAGAAGTAAATGACACTAAACTTGCAGTAACATACAAAACTATATGGCGTTAAACTGGCAGTAACGCACACAGAAGTAAATGGCGTTAAACTGGCAGTAATTCACACAGAAGTAAATGGCGTTAAATTGGCAGTAACGCACACAGAACTATATGGTGTTAAACTGCAGTAACGCACACAGAACTATATTGCGTTAATCTTGCAGTAACGCACAAAACTATATGGCGTTAAACTGGCAGTAACGCAAACAGAAGTAAATGTCGTTAAACTGGCAGTAATGCACACAGAAGTAAATGGTGTAAAACTGGCAGTAACGCACACAGAAGTAAAAGGCGTTATACCGTACAGGAGTCCAGAAACTCATTGACCTTTTATACACAGACACTAATTACAAGCAAACAGATCACAGGTGAGGATGAGTACCTTTAATAGCCATTAAAACCCCTTTGTGTCAACTTGTGTGCATGTTATCAGGCCAAAACCACCAGGGTATGTAAACTTTTGATCAGGGTCATTTTGGTAATTTCTGTTGTCATTATGATTTAAAAATGGTAAAAAAATTTGATTGATCATAAATGGCTTCAGCCAAACACTAACCATGAGTGAAAGAAATGTTTTTCTGTTATCATTAATATTCTCTGAAAAATGGCCAAGAAATCAAAAATTCTGGCAGGGTATGTAAACTTATGAGCACAATTGTATACGGCGTTAAACTGGCAGTAACGCACCCAGAACTATATGGCATTAAACTTGCAGTAACGCACAAAACTCTATGGCATTAAACTGGCAGTAACGCACACAGAAGTAAATGGCGTTAAACGGGCAGTAATGCACACAGAAATAAATGGCGCTAAACTGGCAGTAACACACAGAACTATATGGCGTTAAGCTGGCAGTAAACACTAACCATGAGTGAAAGAAATGTTTTTCTGTTATCATAATATTCTCTGAAAAATGGCCAAGAAATCATAAATTCTGCCAGGGTATGTAAACTTATGAGCACAACTGTATATGGCGTTAAACTGGCAGTAACGCACCCAGAACTATATGGCATTAAACTTGCAGTAACGCACAAAACTATATGGCGTTAAACTGGCAGTAACGCACACCGAAGTAAATGGCATTAAACGGGCAGTAATGCACACAGAAATAAATGGCGCTAAACTGGCAGTAACACACAGAACTATATGGCGTTAAGCTGGCAGTAACGCACACAGAACTATATGGTGTTAAACTGGCAGTAACGCACACAGAAGTAAATGGCGTTAAACTGGTAGTAACGCACAAAACTACAGTATCTCACAAAAGTAAGTACATACCTCACATTTTTGTAAATATTTTATTATATCTTTTCATGTGACAACACTTAAGAAATGACACGTTGCTACAATGTAAAGTAGTGAGAGTACAGTTGGTATAGCAGTGTAAATTTGCTGTCCCCTCAAAATAACTCAATACCCAGCCATTAATGTCTAAACCTCTGGCAACACAAGTGAGTACATCCCTAAGTGAAAATGTCCAAATTGGGTCCGAAGTGTCAATATTTTGGGTGGCCACCATTATTTGCCAGCACTGCCTTAACTCTCTTGGGCATGGAGTTCACCAGAGCTTCACAGGTTGGCACTGGAGTTCTCTTCCTCTCCTCCATGACGACATCACGGAGCTGGTGGATGTTAGAGATCTTGCGCTCCTCCACCCTGCATTTGAAGATGCCCAACAGATGCTTAATATGGTTTAGGTCTGGAGACATGCTTGGCCAATCCATCACCTTTACCCTCAGCTTCTTTAGCAAGGCAGTGGTCATCTTTGAGGTGTG
>BLSH010150464.1:74405-86216 GCA_018402905.1 Glandirana rugosa | reverse complement strand
CTAATTGCCTTAAATGGTCGTTATTTTTAAGCATCGCGCTATCGCATATTCGCAATATAGTGAATTAGCCCCACACTGACTAGTAGCCATGCTTTTGGACCTTCAATATAAAAACACAATTGCGTATTTTTTCAAGGCTTTAGACACAACACAATACACCCAACATGTGACCGCTTTTTCCAAGGCTTCTGAGACCTACTTCTAAAGACATCTGTCAGAAGCAGTGAGCACTACAGCTTAATTGACGTGATTCAATAGCTGTGCTAGCCCAAAGTGCCCATTTCAGACCTTAATAATTATCTAGAAAGCATATATACCTGAACTTCTTTCTAGTCCCATATAAACCATAGCTTGACCTTATGAGTGACCTGAGGTAAATCAATTTACTAACCAATCACTTACCTACCCTCAAATTTTTCTTTTGGGAAGATTATTTGAAATAGAACAAGGCATTGTTACCGCTATCCAAATGTTCCACCATAAATATGTAGAGATTAACATTAAAATAAATCAACCATATATAAGGAAAATTTTTCCGCATCTTTCCTTGTTAAAAATGAATTGACCCACCAAAACCAATGACTGTCACCTAGTCATCAATGGAATTCTTATGTCCACATGCTCTCTACTGTATAAAATATGCCAATTGAGGCTGGCTAAACACAGCCTCAATTCATCTGTTTCCTGATGAACTGGCCAAAATTTGATCCATCGGTGGTCCTGTCAGCACCACAGGGTTCTGCAAATTTGATTTAAAAATCGGGTGAGTCAGGTGAAAAATTAACAGCTGTCTAGTGACAGCATTGTTTTGGATGCAGTCACTGCTTGAGCAATCAGGCAGCCACAGGTGCTGTTTAGCATGGAAGGGTGTCACGGCACCTGCGGTCAGGTGACGGATGCGCACCGCAGGAGTGTGAATTGCACCACTGAAGTGCGAAGCGCACGCTAAGGTTGCGAAGTGCACTGCAAGGTTGTGGACCTATGGCTGACTGCTGCTAAGTAGTACCGGCTGATACGGGGGTAGGGCCCCCTAGAGCACAGACACTGGAACACAGGGAGCTAGTGCATCGGTTTCCCCAGGGTACAGAATCTAAGAGCCAGTGGGTGTTCACCAGAGCCTCTAGTGGTGAGGATAGATTTGGCTGCAACTGGATCCAGGCCGTGGCCCCCAGGGTCCCCTAGCTCACGCTCGGGCTGGCCCCAGGTGGTAGAGGGGAAGCAGCAGCACAGGAACAGTAATAATAGTCAGAGGGATAGCGAAGGGTCAGGGCTGCCAGAAGACAGGAGAAACCGAAGACAAGCCGAAGATCAAGGTATCAGGCAGGAAGAGATAGTCAGACAAACCAAGGATCAGTATATGGATAAGACTCAGAGCAACCGAAGGAGACAAACACACACAAGCCAAACACGGACAAACATTGATCAGCAATGCGGCCTTACACTGCCAGGTATATATCCTGTTACCAATTAAGGCCTGGGGCAGAGGCTAGCTGAGGAGGGCCTCCTAAAGCTCACAGGTGAGGGAGGCCCGGCCTTTAACTGGACACATGCAGCAAAGGTAGGCAACAGACAGACAGACAGACATGAATGTTTGCTTAGGTTTCATGACAATGGGCAAATCGACTGATTTTCTTTCCTTCAGCCAATGCTAACTTTTTTAAATCAGAAAAAGTATTCTATTGAGTTCAGGTGACAATAAAAACAGTATGTATAGCAGGATCATGAAACAATGCTTATTTACATTGGTACATATGGACACAAAAAACTTTTGTTTCAAACAACCATATGGAGTAAATAATGTTCCTGAGATATCAACACTAAGGTACATTTTAAGATGTACCTGGCATAAATGTACTGTTATTCATATATTATATACATGACATTAGATGAACATTTTTAAGCATTAGTACAGTAGAACTGTTTTTCCAACCTTCCAATGGGAAGGTAAACCAAGAACCATAGTAACTTTTCAGAGTCTCTAGGGACCACCAGGATTCCTTCCATCACTACTCGGCAGAGAGTCCCTTTAGCTTGACTACACCACTTCAATTATTAGGAAAAACTCCATGTATTTATCAGGAGTATACATATTTCCCTTACTCTTGGGTATTTATACCCTCAGGCCTGTAGAAGTCTATAAAGAACCAGTTGGGGTGGGGCTAGCCCTAGTGTATCTAACCATGGTTGCCATATTTTTAGAAATTCATTAGCGGCTTTCCTGTGTTGATATGTCAATTTTTCCTTAATGAGAACACTATTAACCTGCTCAATCCACTGTTTCATTGTGGGGGTATGTTGTGAAAGGCAGAGGCGAGCGATCTGCTTGCGGGCGATATATAGTAGTCTAAGTATCGCTATATGGAGGTGTAAAAATCTCCTTGTCTATTGCGCCCAGTAAGCAAATCACAGGCTGCAGCATTACAGTGGTCTGAAATACAGATGAACAGTATCCATCATTTCTTTCCAATATCTGAAAAGTTTTGTGCAGCGTCATAGTAGATGGATAAGATCTTCATTGGCTCCTCTACACTTGGGGCACAAGGGTGAATCTCTACTTCACCATTTATGGAGTTGTACTGGGGTTCGGTACGTCCTGTGTAAAATAAACAGCTGTGACAATCTATACAATGAAGAGACTGAAGACTGTGGTACCGATTGCAGACACAAGTTCCAATCTTCTCCATCAATTTCCCCCAATTCCTGTTCCCACCTGTGTCTACATGGGAGTTTAGCTGCATCTTGTGTCTGTGTAATAAGAGTGTTATAAATTTGTGAGATCATTTCCTTTTTCTCCTGGGCTACCAAAATGTTGCTTAGTAAAGGATGTTCTGTCAACTCTAGCCTAGAGCTCCTTGCCTGACTCCAGATTCACTACCTCCCCATAACTGGGATTCCTCCATAACAGTGTACATGGTAGAAATATTGTCACTTCCAGAGTATGTTTGACATAAGCCCACAATTTGTTGAGTAGCTGTCCTGTAGGTGTCGAGTCAGGGAGGTGAGTCATGGAAGTCTCCAGATGGGACACTGCCGGATAGTTCGGTAATTCAGTTCGGTAATTCATGGAAGAGTAAATTACGAGTGGGATCTGTCAGGACCACTTCACCCCAGCCCCCAGATGCTGTAATTGAGATGCCATAAAGTAAAGTCTGATGTTTTAAAGGACTGCCAGACCACCCTGGTCCTTGTTGTGTTGTAACGTGGATAGTTTGATCCTGGCCAACTTCTTTTTCCAGGTGAGACTTCTGAATAAAGAATCTATATTGGTGAACCACCTACGCGGGATCCACTGCAGAGAATTGTGGAATATGTAGAGTAGCTGGGGTGTCCACACCATTTTAATAAAGTTCACCCTTCCTATCACGGAGTTTACACCAGGCCTTGTATTTGTTTTTAAGTTTTCCAAGCATGGGGAGTAGATTGTGCATTCGGTATTTGGATGGATTCGGTGTAATCTGTACTCCCAGATACCTAAATAAGGGGCCAACTGGAAGGTAGTGAGCACAGTCTGGCAGAGGAGTTATAAACTCATCTAACGGCATAAGGGTTGATTTACTCCAATTCATAGTGAAACGCGAGAAAAAGCCAAATCTAGATATAAAAGGGACATTATGTTCTGAAGGGAGGAAGTCGTGTCGCTGATATATAACAGGGTGTCATCGGCAAATAAAGAGATTTTATCTTCCGTGGAGCCTCTTATAAATCCTGCAATAGATGGAGATGATCTGACTGCCTCCGCCAATGGCTCAAGAGCTAACGCAAACAGCAGAGGTGACAAAGGCACCCCTGTCGAGTGCCCCTATGAAGGCGGAAGGAGTCAGAAAGGTCACTGTTAATACACAACCTAGCTGAGGGACTCACATACAGTAGCTGAACCCATTTAATAAATTTGTCCCCTAATCCAAATTTCTCGAGAACCTACCACAGATAAGGCCATTCAACGCTGTTGAAGGTTTTGCCCGTGTCTAAAGCCAGCACTGCTCTATTATCAGGGTTATCAACTGGGACTTGTAAATTAAGAAAGAGGCCCCTTATGTTTAGTGCCGTAGATCTAGAAGGAATGAAATCAGACTGGTCCCTGTGGATAAGCTTATGAATAACTTTTGCCAGGCGGGTCGCCAGAACTCTAGCCAGCAGTTTAATATCTGTTGTAAGTAGTGAAATCTGCCTATACGAATCTGGAGTGACGGGGTCTTTGCCTGGTTTGAGTAGAAGGATTATGGTGGCCTCCAACATTGATGGTGGTAGATGGCCAGTTTCTAACAAAGTCTTTAGCGTCTGTTTTAATTGGGGTAATAGCACTTCAGAGTTTCTTTTATATACTTCCGCCGGTAGCCCATCCATCCCCGGGGATTTTCCTGGAGGTGAAAGGGCCAAGGCTTCTGATAGTTTGTCTAGCGTAAGGGGGGCGTCTAGCAGTTCCCTATCCATTCTGGAGAGTTGCGGTAACTCACACCCATCCAAGAAGTCCTTGATCTCTGTAGGCCTCGCCGTAACCTTGGATGTGTATAAGTCTGAATAAAAGTCTAGGAAAGCCTTCTGTATGTCAGAGTGAGAGTCAAGCACAAATAAATGTACTATCCCTATTGGATTTAGCCATCATGGCTAGCATATGGCTGGTATTTTCGCCCTCTTCATAATATTTTTGGTGCAGAAAAAATGCTTATTCTCTGCCTTAGTTAGATCCATCTGTTCAGCCAGGTCCTGTGCCTCCAACCAGTGCTTTTCAGTGTGGTCAGTGGGATTCGTTGTGAAAGTTGCCTCTGCTTCCCTAATCTTCTGTAAAACTGAGAGCTACCACGCCTTGGTCTCTGTTTTTATGGCCGATATTGTTTTATTAAACCAACATAGTTACATAGTTAGTCAGGTTGAAAAAGTCCATCTAGTTCAACCAAAAAAAAAAAAAGAAAAATAGAAAAAATGGAAAATTTTATCAAATACTTACCGTAATTTTCCTTTCCTGACGCCAATACATGGCAGCATACATATGATATAGCTCCGCCCCTGTATCCACCCACAGGACCTGTTTAGCTCTATAAAAGTCTGACTGAGAGCTACCTCCCCTTTCTCCTTATAAAGCACAAAGATCAGAGGGAGGGCGCGTATGCTGCCATGTATTGGCGTCAGGAAAGGAAAATTACGGTAAGTATTTGATACAATTTTCCTTTTTTCTGACACCAACATGGCAGCATACATATGATAAATAATGAGCTTTTAAGAGGCAGGGTTTAATGTTGCAAACTTAGTCTTTGACAATAGACATAGAAGTGTGGATAGCTTTCCTCCCAAACTCTACTGTAGTAAGAGCTGCTGGATTCACCCTGTAGTGTTTTAAGAAGGTATGATGGGATGACCAGCTAGCCACTTTGCAGACTGTCTTCAGAGACACTCCTTCCGGAGCTGCCCAAGAAGAAGAGGAGTGAGCTCTAACCACCTCCGAAAGACCCTTCCCGGCTGCTCTATACGCCCAGTGAATAGTCTATACTATCCAGGCCGAGATGGCTCTGGCTGAGGTCTCTTTCCCTTAAAATGTTCTGGTAGGTATGATGAAAAGACTGTCAGAACATCTGAATGCAGAAGTAGCCTGGAGATAGGCTTTGATGACTTTGGAATGTTCAACTCATGCAGATCAGCATCTGATTCCGCTGGGAAGGCGGGAAGCATCCATTCACTGGAGGGATGAAATATCAATGCCACTTTTAAGACAAGGGTCTCAGCACAACCCTATCTGGGAAGAACATGGAATACGGTTTGACTGCCCCCAATGCTTGGAGTTCGACACCCTTCCCTCAAAGTTATGGTTATTAGGAAAGCCAATTTTAAAGGTGATATCCCATAATGAACAGTCTTCCGTTGGAGCACAAGGAGGGTTTGCTAGAGGACTACCGCTCTCATGAAGCGCTCCACCAGCAGGTTTGCTGCACATTTCTATTGGGTAAAAGCAGAGATAGCTAAAATATGCACCTTAAGCAAGCTTAGGCTGAGCCTCAGATCAAGTCCGGTTTGCAGGAAAGACAGGATTTGAGATACATTTGGGTCACTAGGGTCAAGCTGACGTCTGGCTGCAAAGCTCATGAACCTATCCCATATTCTGGAGTAGATAGAGTTGGTTGACCCCTTTCTGGAACTCTGTAAAGTTCTAATAACCTCTGGAGAGCATCCTAACCCTTGTAATCCCTGCCTTTTAATCTCCATCTTAATCTGCTAAGGCCAGTCGTGATGTTGTGGATGTAGGATTTCTGCCTGCGACAGAAGATGAGGAGTCACCAGCAGAGTGATCGGAGGGCACATGCTGAGATCCATTGCCAGTGAGAACCATGGACTGTGAGGCCAGTAAGGTAGTATTGCAATGACTGTCAGATCCAACAGTGTTTTCAGGAATTTCAGGATTAAAGAAATTGGTGGGAAGGCATAGACCACTTGCGCAACCCAAGTGTGGGCCAGGGCGTTCGTCCCCTCTGCTAATAGATGAGGGTAGCGTGAGAGGAACCAGCTCACCTTGCAGTTGGTTGATGAGGCAAAGAGATCCAGTGGTGGACACCCCTACTCGTGGATGATCTGCTTGAACACTTTGGGTGCAGGGACCATTCGTTGGGATCCTTGAATTGTCTGTATAGGTGATCCGGTTCCAAATTCTGACGGCCTGGAAGATACATGGCCCTCAGATATGGGAGATATTGCTGTGCCAATGTCATGATCGGTTCTACTGCCTTCAAAAGGGATGGGCTGTGTGTTCCGCCTTGCTGCTGTATGTACAACACTGCTGCCGAGTTGTCCAGACAGCGCAGGATTGGATGACCCTCTATGTGAGGCAACCAGGTGGCTAACGCCATGAATGCTGCTCGTAGTTCCAGAATATTGGAAACTAGGTCCTGAGTGAGAAATAACCATCTGCCCTGGATTTTAAGTTGTTCGCAGGTGGGTTACAGCTGGCTTTTTTTTTTTTTGAAAGTTGATTATCCAGCCCAAAGTCCATAAGGTGGACAACAGGAGCTGTCTCTGTCTCTGCAAGAGGTCTTGATCCTGGGCCAGGAGGATGATGTTATCCAAGAATCGATGGACTCTGAGCCCTTTCTCCCTCAGTGGGGCCAAGACTGCCATCAGAACCTTGGTAAAGGTTCAAGGAGAAGTGGATAGGTAGAAAGGGAAGCAGACAAATTGGTAAAGCTTGTCCCCCAAGGCAAACCTAAGGAACTGTTGGTATGACTGAAGAATTGGGACATGCAGGTAGGCATCTTTCCCACCGAAATCATCTAGCCTCTTGGATTAATTATCTAGAATATGGTATGGAGAGACTCCATCTTGAATCTCTCTACCCGGATAAATTGGTTCAGATTATTGAGGTCGATCACTGGTCTGAAGCCCACTGCTTTTTTTTTTTTTTCGACCAGGAAAAGTGGTGAGTAAAAGCCTGTAAACCCTTGACAGGCCTAGACTGATATGCTTGCCCCTTGAAGCAACACGATGCCGATGTACTCCTGAAGAGCAGCTAACTTCAGGTGTGACTGGGTTGTCTTGGTGGGGGTGAAGGAGTATTCTAAAGGCTGTCATTTGAACAGCCAATAATGGCTTTGCGCCACTGTAGACTGAACCCACTGAACTTGGCAGTGGGCTTGTCAGACCTGTGCAAATATGAGCAGCCTGGCTCTGCCCAACTTCCTCTGGGAGGGCCTGGCGTCTAAAGGGCTTCTGGGTACCTGAGGGAGCTGCAGGGAACTTAGCCCGCTGCGATCTAAGGAAGGTTGATTAAGTACCCCTTCAACCCCCTCTGGAGTCCTTGGCTGGACGAAAACCTCAGAAATTCTGGTACCTGCTTGGCGCCCTTCTGATTGGTGGTGCCTGGATCTATGTTCTTGGGGAAGAAGGCCTGATTTTCCTCCTGTAACACTGGAGCTGGCCATCTCCAGCTTTTGGTCAGACAGCGCTTCCCATCAAAAGGCAGTTTGCAGCAGTTCTGCTTTGAGGTTGGGTCGGCCGCCCAAGGCTTGACCCACAAAGCTCATTTTGGCTGTGACTGAGCTAAGCATAGCTCTGGAAGAACATTGAAATATGTCTATAGCTGTTTCTCCCACAAAGTCTGCCGAGAGTTTTATCTCTGCAAGTGCCTTGATGATTTGACCCTTAAGCAGCTGGTTTTAAATCGCATATTCCATGTTATGCATCTACACTCGCAGTTGCTATTGCGGGCTTACAAGCACCTCTTACCATGAGGTAGGACTTTCTCAAGTCCACATCAATGCGTCTATCTAAGACTTCACAAAAAGAGGAAGAGTCTTCCATTGGCAGTGTCACATTGTTGGCCAGTCTAGTAACTGCCACATCCACCATAGGTGCTGCCTCCTCCATGAGTGGGTACAATTTCTGCGACCACTTCATAACAATTTTCTTTCACCTTTTCCCTATTTACTGCTTTAATGAATGGTGGCACCATTGCAAACTCCAAGCCTGAAACTTCAGGATTCTCTGCCGAGGAGGGGACGGAATTTTCTGCCTGGAAGGTTGGCTGTAATACTGGGTCTGGGGAATCAGCCCGCCTAATCTGTTGGGCTGGCATCACCCTACAAGTGCCTGGTCCCTCTCTACTTAGAGTGGGTTTAATGGTTGGGCCTAGACTAGGTTCAGGGCCCACACCATGCTTGTCCGTTTCCGTTCTTGGTTGTCTGAGACAACCGGAAGATTCTACCAGGGAGTTTTGGACTACTCTCCTAAGCAAGATTGATCTCTGCTGACTCTCATACTCCTGGTCTACTGGCCAGCTGCCTGAAGCAGTTGCTGCAAATTAGCTTTCCTGGCATGGGTTCATCTCCACATGACCAACACTTGCCTTTTGGGCGCTGAGCCCTTGGAGGAAAAGCTATGTGCTTTCTCTTAAGCATTTATTTGCACCCTTTGTACTGGGGTCTGCCAGGACTTGGAGGAGTCACTCTCTGCCCTGGAAAATTCCTGATGGTCCAGAGGGTAGAGTGGGAGTGTAAGTGGCCAGGGCTAAAATAGACAGGAAGACACGCTCATCAAGGTATAATGCACTCTTTTCTCCCCATCTTCTTACTTACCCAAAGGTGGCCCTTACCTGATAGTGCGGTGGTCTTGGTTATGTGGTGTTAGGCTCATGCTGGTGCAAGAACCGAAAGGTGCAAATGGGACTGCATGGCAATAGAGAGACTAGAGAGAAATAAGAGAAGCGAGAGAGGAGGAAAAATAACTACACATACATACATACATATATATACAGTATTTCACAAAAGTGAGTACACCCCTCACATTTTTGTAAATATTTTATTCTATCTTTTCATGTGACAACACTGAAGAAATTACACGTTGCTACAATGTAAAAGTAGTGAGAGTACAGCTTGTATAACTGTGTAAATTTGCTGTCCCCTCAAAATAACTCAACACCCATTAATGTCTAAACCGCTGCCAACAAAAGTGAGTACACCCCTAAGCTAAAATGTCCACATTGGACCCAAAGTATCAATATTTTGAGTGGCCACCATTATTTTCCAGGACTGTCTTAACCCTCTTGGGCATGGAGTCCATAAGAGCTTCACAGGTTGCCACTGGAGTCCTCTTCCACTCCTCCATGACGACATCACAGAGCTGGTGGATGTTAGAGACCTTGCGCTCTTCCAATTTCTGTTGGAAGATGCCCCACAGATGCTCAATAGGGTTTAGGTCTAGAGACATGCTTGGCCAGTCCATCACTTTTACCCTCAGCTTCTTTAGCAAGGCAGTGGTTGTTTTGGAGGTGTGTTTGGGGCCGTTATCATGTTGGAATATTGCCCTGCGACCCAATCTCCAAAGGGAGGGGATCATGCTCTGCTTCAGTATGTCACAGTACATGTTGGCATTCATGGTTCCCTCAATGAACTGTAGCTCCCCAGTGGCGACAGTCCTCATGCAGCCCCAGACCATGACACTCCCACCACCATGCTTGACTGTAGGCAAGACACACTTGTCTTTGTACTCCTCACCTGGTTGCTGCCACACGCGCTTGAAACCATCTGAACCAAATACGTTTATTTTGGTCTTATCAGACTACAGGACATGGTTCTAGTAATCCATGTTCTTAGTCCGCTTGTCTTCAGCAAACTGTTTACGGGCTTTCTTGTGCATCATCTTCAGAAGAGGCTTCCTTCTGGGACGACAGCCATCCAGACCAATTTGATGCAGTGTGCGGCGTATGGTGTGAGCACTAACAGGCTGACCCCTCACCCTTTCAACCTCTGCAGCAAATCTGGCAGCACTCATACGTCTATTTCCCAATGACAACCTGTGGATATGACGCTGAGCACGTGCACTCAACTTCTTTGGTCGACCATGGTGAGGCCTGTTCTGAGTGGAACCTGTCCTGTTATACCGCTGTATGGTCTTGGCCACCAAGCTGCAGCTCAGTTTCAGGGTCTTGGCAATCTTCTTATAGCCTAGACATTCATTATGTAGAGCAACAATTCTTTTTTCAGATCCTAAGAGAGTTATTTGCCATGAGGTGCCATGTTGAAAATCCAGTGGCCAGTATGAGCGTGTGAGAGTGATAACACCAAATTTAACACACCTACTCCCCATTCACACCTGAGACCTTGTAACACTAACGAGTCACATGACACCAGGGAGGGAGAATGGCTAATTGGGCCCAATTTGGACATTTTCACTTAGGGGTGTACTCACTTTTGTTGCCAGCGGTTTAGACATTAATGGCTGTGTGTTGAGTTATTTTGAGGGGGCAGCAAATTTACACTGTTATACAAGCGGTACAATCACTACTTTACATTTTAGCAAAGTGTCATTTCTTCAGTGTTGTCACATGAAGAGATAGAATAAAATATTTACAAAAATATGAGGGGTGTACTCACTTTTGTGAGATACTATATATATATATATATATATATATATATACAAACACACACATACATATATATATACACATACATATACATACACACACACACACACACACACACATATATACACCCTGTTCCAAATTATAATGCAATTTCTATTTCAGTGTCACAAAGGTTAAATATTATGTTTTTCAGTTTAACTCATGGATGGCATTGTGCCTCAGGGCTCTTTTGATCATTGAAAACAATCTCAGACACCGGTGATAATTAGATTGCCAGGTGAGCCCAATTAAAGGAAAAATTACTAAAGGAGGGTGTTCCACGTTATTAAGCAGAGCACCATTTTCAAGCAATATGGGGAAGAAAAAGGATCTCTCTGCTGCCGAAAGGAGTGAAATAGTACAATGCCTTGGATGAGGTATGAAAACATTAGATATTTCACGAAAACGTAAGCGTGATCATCGCAATATTAAGAGATTTGTTGCTGATTCAGAGCACAGATGGGTTTGTGCAGATAAAGGCACATTGAGGAAGATTTCTGTCAGATCCATGCATCGGATCAAGAGAGCAGCTGCTAAAACACTATTACATAGCAGCAAACAGATATTTGAAGCTGCTGGTGCCTCTGGAGTCCCACGGACATCAAGGTGTAGGGTCTCCGTGGTCGTCGAAGTTTATAGACAAACGACGATACATTATCACAAAATCGTCGACGAGAGAACTAGGCTACGTACCTAGACTGTCTTTAGAAGGAGTTACACGGAAATAGACGTGTTTGGGTAGACACGAGACTTAGTCGTTGTTTAGAGAATTATAACGCTACTAGTGCGAATGCAAAAGCACTTTATAGATTACAAAAGTATGGAGTAGGTTCCGTAACATGATAAAGTGAGGAAAGCCGTCGTCTCTCTAGGAAAAAGAAGGGGTATAACGAACTTTTACCACGAGACGAATTATTGCACCTTGTGGGAGG
>BLSH010150464.1:52092-70381 GCA_018402905.1 Glandirana rugosa | reverse complement strand
CCCCCCCCCCCCCCCCCCCCCCCCCCCCCCCCCCCCCCCCCCCCCCCCCCCCCCCCCCCCCCCCCCCCCCCCAAGCAATACTGCCTTTGCCCTTGAAGACATCGCTTTTTGTAAGATGTCACAACAGTTAACATTCACCTGCAGCAGGTACATTTGAACTCTTCATATATCCACCTTGACAATTTGTATTTGAAAAAGGAAAAAAGGAGGTTTGGGTGTCAATGTCCCACTTCTTGCACAACGTAACAGAGACAGTCGTGTGCCACCCGCCATCAGACAGCCCTTCTACGGTTTGCAGCTTCTTCTCTGAGTGTGTGTTCCTTCCTGTCCAGCCATTGCGATACCTGGATTGTTTTTTCAAAAAACTGGGCTTCATCCCTAGCAACCACCCTAAGGGTACAACATAGCATATTGGATGTTTAGAGATTGTAGCCTTTTCTTGACGTCGTTAACTTGCACCCTCTGTCATTGAACTTCATTGGAGAAGTCTGCAAATAGTGACATTTTTGAGTTGCCCATTACTAACGTGTCTCCCAGGCTTTTGGCCTTAGATAAGATTATATTGTGGTCTTTGTAATTTAGTAATTTGAATTGGAAGGTACGCAGAGGGTTACACGGTGGTAGTGGTCTCATGAGGACTCTGTGTGCTCGTTCCACTGCAAACATAGGAGAGAAGGAGTCATTCCCATACACTTGTAGGAGCCACTGCTCTATAAACTGTACCGGGTTTTTCCCCTCAGTTTTTTCTAGGATGCCTATGACCCGGACATTATTTCTTCTCATCTGGTTCTCCATATTGTCGATGCGAGCAGCCTGCTTGGCTATAGTGGCAGTGTTGTAATGTACATCCCTCTGAATAGGACCCCGATCATCCTCCAGTGTACTAATTCTCCCTTCCACCTCAGTGGTACGGTCTCTCAACTTTTGCATGTCTTGTCTCATGAAGGAAAGCTCAATTTTAACCCTCGTTATGTCGGAAGCCAGGGTTGCTATAGATGTGTTGCATGAGGTGACTGCGCAAAGGATGTGTCAGGAAACCGTTGTTGCCCATGGAAACCGGGTCTGGAGGTCTGTGCACGGGCGCATGTAGCATGTGCGTGCGTCTGTGCGCATTTGCACGTGCCTATGCGCCGGTATTGGTGCCAAATGGCCCCATTTAAGCGGACAGCACCCAGCAGCCAGTGCTGTCCGTTCTACAGCATATAGTGTACCTGTGAGCCTCAGCTCTTTCCTGTTGTTTGATCCTGTTCCCTGAAGACCCGGCTTGTCCTAACCTGTTTGATTCCTGCCTGCACCGACCCCCGGCTACCTACGGCCATTCTCCTGTCTGATCCCTGGTACCTCTGCTGCCCGCCTGAGAATGACTTCTGCTTGGACTTTGACTACTCTTCTGCTTGCTCCTTGGTACCGCACCGCCCACCAGTTGCCGACCCAGCCTGAATCACTTTCCTTCCTGTCTGCACGAGCCAATCCAGAATCTCTGACATCATCATCAGAGACTATCCATCCCTTGTGCCATCCTGCACTCTCAGTCTCCTGTCTGCTCAACCAGGGGCCCCAGAATCAGGTGCGCAAGAGTGGTTGTTCCCTGCATAAGACAGACTCCGCCACCAGGTGCGTGCAAGAAACAGACAGCCATGACCGAGTCTGCGCAGGGAACCCACTCTCCTATGCACGATCTGTGTGCTCATCTTGCTGGTCTCACACAGGCAGTAAAAAACCTGCAAGAGGGCTATACCCGGTTGGAGGAGCGGGTACAAGAACTCACAGCCCCTGGGCTGGTCCATCTGCAGCTCGTACCAATGTGGCCCTGCCTTCGGAACCCAAGGACCCCCTGCCTGACAAGTTCTCTGGGGATCATCGCATGTTCCGGGCCTTTTGCAATGTGTGTGAGCTATACTTTGGCCTCCAGCCACGCACCTTCTCCCTCGAGGCCACCAAGGTGGGGCTAGTCATTTCTCTGCTCCAGGATGAACCCCAGTCATGGGCCCACCGGCTATGGGAGCAGAGAGCCCTGGAAGTCTCCACACTGGCTTTGTTCTTCCAAGCCATGGCTCGACTTTATGAGGACCCCCACCAGGCTGCCTCATCGGAGGCCACCCTGCATGCACTCCAGCAGGGCCGTCGCCCCGCGGAAGACTATGTAGCTGAGTTCCGGTGCTGGAGTGCAGATACAGCATGGAACGATGCAGCCCTGAGCTATCAATTTTGTTTGGGATTGTCTGAACCCCTTAAAGACTAGCTGACCCAAGTAGGGGTACCCCAAACCCTGGACACACTCATTAATCTTGCCATTTCAATTGATCAGCGTCTCCAGGAACGCCGCGCCGAAAGATCGTCAGGACCACTGCGTCCCACTTGGATGCTTCCACGGGTTCCCAGCTACCCGAGTCCGGCTCCCTTCGTTCCAGTAACCTCCTCCTCCTCTCCCCAGGATTCTTCTGAACCCATGCAGATAGGGCTCCTACGCCTGTCTCTGAATGTTGAGGAAAGGCAACGATTCTTCTCCCAGAGCTTGTGCCTTTACTGTGGGGAACCCGGTCATGTAGTCAGAGTGTGCCCCGTCAAGCGCGGTAAGTCTCCTCCTGCCACCCGGATCAAAACACCCCTCCAAAAGGGTCAAGCTTCTCACCTTATACTTTCCCTTTCTCTGCAGCTTTCTGGAGGGAATATCAGAGTCCCAGCCATCGTTGACTCCAGAGCGCGTAGTTGCTTCCTGGACCAGGACTTCGCAGCACTGCACCAAATTCCATTGCAACCAAAGGCCCACAAGACGGTCATCCACCTGGCAGATGGATCCCTCATCAAGTCCAGAACTGTGACCCATGAAACCACTCCTCTCCCTACCACAACATCAGAGGGCCACCATGAACCACTACTGGTGGATGCCATTGCATCTCCCCTCTTCCCCATCATTTTGGGCCTACCCTGGCTTCGGGCTCACAGTCCCAGTATTGACTGGTTTACAGGGGCCATCCAATTCAGGTCCTCCTACTGCCGTCAGCATTGCCTGAAACCAGAAGGAAATGCGGCACCTCCCTTACTTTGTTTGGACTCTGATTCCAAGGCAGACACCCGCTTACTGGTTCCATCCGCCTACCACAACTTCCTCGATGTCTTCAGTAGGAAAGGAGCTGAAAAGCTGCCCCCTCACATGCCCTATGACTGCCCCATCAAACTCTTGCCTGGGGCAGAAGTACCTTTTGGTAGGATCTACCCTCTATTGGAACCCGAACTAGTGGCCCTCAAGGCCTACCTGGAGGACAACCTGGATAAGGGGTTCATCCAGCCCTCCATGTCCACTGCGGGGGCCGGAATTTTCTTTGTTGAGAAAAAGGACCATTCATTAAGGCCGTGCATTGACTACAGAGAACTCAATCGGATTACAGTTAAGAATCGGTACCCCCTGCCTCTAGTCCCGGAATAATTTCAAAGATTGGGTTTGGCAACTATCTTCACCAAACTTGATCTTCGGGGAGCTTACAATCTTGTCCGCATCAGAGAAGTAGATGAATGGAAGACTGCATTCCGTACCCGCTTCGGGCACTATGAATATTTAATCATGCCTTTCGGACTGTGTAACACCCCCGCGACCTTCCAGCATTTTGTAAATGACGTGTTTCGGGACTTTTTGGATTTCTTTGTCATTATACCTTGATGACATCCTAATCTTCTCTTCCTCCCTTGAGGAGCACCGCAAGCATGTCACTAAAGTCTTGGGTCGCCTCCGGCAACATGGCCTGTATGCCAAAGCAGAAAAGTGCGCCTTTGAGCAACCCAGCATCCAATTCCTTGGACTGGTCATCTCTGTCATGGGCATCCACATGGATCCTCAAAGGGTATCCACTATTTTGGACTGGCCAGGCACCAACAGACAGGAAAGGGGTCCAACGGTTCGTGGGTTTTGCTAATTTTTACAGGAAATTCAGCCATCATCACTCCAATCACCCAGCTGACGTAGCAGAACTCTTGGTTCTGTTGGTCTGTCAAAGCCTTCCAGACACTCAAGTCTTTATTCACCTCTGCACCCATCCTGAAGCATCCTAACCCTGCTCTGCCTTACGTCCTAGAAGTGGACACTTCAGAGATTGCAGTGGGAGCTATTCTTTCCCAGCGACAAGGTACCAAGGCCTTGCTTCACCCAGTAGCCTTTTTCTCTCATAAACTATCTGCACCTGAGAAGACAGGGAGCTACTGGCCATCAAGTCGGCCCTGGAAGAATGGCGGTACTTACTTGAGGGGGCCACACATCCCATCCTTACATATATTGATCACAAAAACCTGGAGTACCTGAGGCTGGCCAAGAGACTGAGGCTCCGACAGGCCCACTGGGCACTCTATTTCTCCAGGTTCCAGTTCCACCTGACATACAGGCCGGGGTCAAAGAATGTAAAACCGGATGCTCTCTCCCGGATGTTCTCGGAGTCCGGAGACACCACTCCGCCCGAAACCATACTTCCCGCAAGGAATTTCCTGCTCACCTAGGAGGATTTGTTGTCCCAAATCAGACAGGACTTTGCGGGCTCCTCCAGTCCTTCCGATTCAAGATTGGTAATAAAGGATGGGCTATGGTGGTTCGGTCACAAGGTCTTTGTCCCAGCAAGTCTACACCTAAGGGCTCTAGGTCTCTACCATGACCACAAATTGGCCGGACATTTCGGGGCTTGCAAGATGGCCGAATTGCTCTCCCGTTCCTTCTGGTGGCCAAGAGCTGAGGAGGATTGCAGGAGATACGTCAGTTCTTGCCCCATCTGTGCACGAAATAAGACTGACAAGACCAAAGCTTTGGGCCTCTTGAACCCCCTCCTTGTGCCAGAACACCCGTGGTCACAGCTAGCCATGGACTTCATCATGGAGCTGCCCCCATCAGTAGGATATTCCACCACCTTTGTGCTTGTTGACCGTATGATCAAAATGGCACATTTTCTGTCCATGAAGGGCACCCCCACGGCTGCCGAAACAGCAGACACCTTCATCAAGGAAATAGTCCGACTTCACAGAGTTCCCAGTAATATTGTATCCGACCAGGGGGTCCAATTTACCTCTAGATTCTGGAAAGCCCTGTGTGCAGCATTGGAAATCGAGCTGTCCTTTTCATCTGCTTACCACCCCCAGACCAACGGCCAAACTGAGAGAACGAATCAAACTCTGGGGCAGTACCTTAGTTGCTTTTCTTCGTTCTCTCAGAACGACTGGGTTGCACTATTACCACTGGCCGAGTTTGCATGCAACAACACCATTCACTCGGCCACCAAGCAGTCCCCATTCTGGGCTAACTACGGATTCCACCCCACGTTCCTTCCTGATCTGACTCCAGAAAGCCCAGTTCCAGCAGCACAGGATGTCACAAGCTTCTTGGAGTCCAATAACAAGCTTCTGCAGGACACTGTCTAGGACTCAAGAACGGAACAAGGAGGCCTTCGACAAGAGAAGGCGAGAAGAGTTGGAACTTCAGCCAGGCAACCGCGTTTGGCTGTCGACCAGGAATCTGAAGTTGGTCTGCCCCTCAAAAAAGTTGGGACCGAGATACATTGAGCCATTCTCAATCAAAAGAAAAAATCAATAGAGTGGCATTTGAGCTGGATCTTCCCCCTGCCTTATGGATCCACCCGGTCTTTCACACATCCTTGTTGAAACTGGCTGTCCCAGACCCCTTTCCATGATGGAAGGCAGGTCCACCTGAACCAATTCTGGTAAACGGAGAGGAGGAGTTCGAGGTGGAAGCCATCTTGGATTGTCGGAAGAGGGCCGGGGTTACTCAGTACCTGGTGAAGTGGAAGGGTTATGGACCCAAAGAGAATTTGTGGGAACCAGAAGTGAACATTAATGCAGCGGAACTAATTCAAGCCTTCAGAAGAAATCGCCAGGAAGTTGGCACCCGGCAAGGCCTCCGGAGCCTGCCCCTTGGGGGGGCAATGTCAGGAAACCACTGTTGCCCATGGAAACTGGGTCTGGAGGCCTGTGCGCGGGCACACATAGCATGTGCGCACACCTGTGCACGTGTGCGCGTGCGTATGCACTGGCATTGGCGCCAAACGGCCCCATTTAAGCGGACAGCACCCAGCAGCCAGTGCTGTCCGTTCTACAGCGTATAGTGCACCTGTGACTACTCTTCTGCCTGCTCCTTGGTACCGCACTGCCCGCCAGTTGCCGACCCAGCCTGAATCACTCTCCTTCCTGTCGGGATGAGCCAATCCGGAATCTCTTACATCATCATCAGAGACTATCCAGCCCTCGTGCCATCCTGCACTCTCGGTCTCCTGTCTGCTCTACCAGGACCCCCAGAATCAGGTGCACAAGAGTGGTTTTTCCCTGCATAAGACAGACTCCACCACCAGGTGCGCGACAGGATGTCTCAGAGTGTATGTTCTGGGCCTTCAGGGTCAGTGGGGGAGAGTGGCCGCACAGCTGAGTTACTGCACGTGGGGGTACGTAACAAAGTCATCCAGAGGGACCATGTCATCCACGTCCTGGTGTGGGCCATCTGAATCTTCCTGCATGGCTGACACAATGAGGGCTTCTTTGTGAGCTGGTTTGGAAAATAACTTTTGTGCCTTTACCTTACACTTTCTGCTACTCTTTTGCAGGGCAGGGAGGAAGGCCGCCATCTTGGTCAGCTTCGTCCAGTCCTGAACGAGACGATGTCCCCTTCTTGGAAATGGCTCTGGCTTGTTCTGAGGGCACTGATGTGTTCCTTAGGATGTCTGCTGTCTGTTTCAGTATCTGGAAGCGTCGGGCAAGGATGGATATATTCCTTCGGATCAAAGATAGGATCACCAGAGGAGCAGAGAGCCCATGCTGCCTGTTACATCTGCTGCCAAGCCATGCCCCAGCCAATGCTAGCTTAGAACCATTTACATCCTGTTTTCCTGTTCAGCATGTACACATATTGACATAAAATTACTCCAGGCTTTGTGTCACAGCAAAGAATCCTATTTCTCACCTATTATCAAATATAATCTCTGCTGGTAATACTGGTAATACTAGTATCAATTTTTTAAAACATGCATACTGTATAATATTTGGATTTGGACAGCTCTGTATATATAATTTGTGATCACAATGGATCACAGAGTCAAATTGGGTGATTTTGATGTAGAGAAAACTGTACAAAGTTTCTGCTTCTGAAAACTGTGTTGTTTTCATAATGGCATTTTAAATGTTGTCTTTTAAAAGTTATTAGGAAAATATGACATAAGCTATAAAGTGATAAACAGTAAAATTATGTTAACACGAAAACTGTAGCATGGAAATGAGAAGGAAACTCAACAAAGTGTTGGAAGCCCAGGTGAGACACAGCTGTGCAGCACTGGTAGTGGATAAAGGAGATGAAACTTAGCTATAACTGTCATTCAGCAATGCCTGACCAGTGAGTATCCATGAAGGTACATGAAGAGAGGCTTAGCTGAGATCAACCCCCTACTGCAATCACAGAGAGCAATAATACTTGCTGGCTTTGCAACTGATGAATTGCAGATGAGGGGTGTTATAGCACATCTGTAAACCTTGACTGGTGTGAGGTGTACTTATGTACTTATAGAAAATTGGCACATATTTCAACTTCCAGAAAGGATTAGGCTTCTAAGAACAGACTGGAATAATATTATATGGCTACTATGGTGTCAGCAGAAAAAAATACAAAGCAGTATTATAATATTTTCCAAGTTATTAAAAAAACACACATTTTTACATTGCAAAATTATTTTTTGCTGGAGATATTCAATGGACAGTTAAAAGGTATATTATGGATCAGTAGCTTTTACTGCTGACAGCTCAGGGCAACAGTATCTTCCAGAATAGAGTTGTCAGAAAAACATTCAGGTTTTGGCACAGCAGCTCCCGATACAGGACTTGGTGAGCATGGTTTAGCTTAGTTTCCGTTTTAAGGTGGATACTTGGTGAGCATGGTTTAGCTTAGTTTCAGTTTAAGGTGGAGGTTGGATTTTTTGATGGCAAGTTGAATGTAGTAAGAGTATGTGTGTTGGGGGCAGGGGCGTAACGATAGGGGTTGCAGGGGTTGCAATTGCAACCGGGCCCCATGGTCCAGGGGGCCCATGTGCCTCCCTTGTACACCTGAATAGGAGGGATGGTGGGTGTGGCATTTAGAGGACCCAATCTCCTCCATTTTCCTCTATCCAGTTTACTTGTCTTCTGCTGTTCCCAGGGCCCCTGTGTGCTTCCCTGGTCACCCTGGGGTCTGCTGCAGAACTTGTGAAAGGGCCCCACTGCAGTACCGTAATAAAGGGACCCACAATGGGAGTAAAGGGCGCCAGGATCAGTGGGAAGAGGGAAGGGCCCTGGCCAGGGATCAGGGGGCCCTTCATAATTTCTTGCACCGGGGCCCTGAAGGTTCTAGTTACGCCTCTGGTTGGGGGTAAATGTTAAAATATAATTTAGGGCGCATGTGTGGGAGCTTCGGAATGGCCGCTTGATCCAGGAGCTCTGCACCACCCCAGCCACTCCCTGCACCTTTAATAGCCACCCGGGGCCCCTGACATCTAACGGTGCACAGAATGGGATATTTCCGAGACCCCCCACTGATCAGTAAGCAGCTACACTACGGCGGGGTGTACCAAGATGGCCACCGTCACGGCCTAATACAAAGCGGAGGAGAACAGGACCTGCTGAAAACTTCCACTTGTGCTGCTCAATTCAAATGGAGACACCCCATAGACCCCCATAAGCCAACTCTGGATGCAGGGATCGGTGGTATGGTGTTCCCTCACACAGCAGTTTGAGGAGGTGCTCCAAGCAAGGGGTCCCAATATGGCTGCCGCTGTGCCCAGCCACATGTCAAGGCCCAGGAGGGAACAGCTGACTACAAGCAGGTAATAGCACCAGCTACCTTCACCCTCATTCCAGGGATAAACATGAGCGCCCACCATCTCATGACTACCTCACATGTTTCTACAGAATCCCTGATAGGCCACACACTGGAGGAATTTGCCTTATCCCCAGCAGGACCCTCCCAGGCATGCCAATCAGAGGCCTTGCAGCACACTCTCCCAGCCCAGGACACCTATCTTAACACTGCTGACTTGTTTCTTAAATTTTCTACCCTGCTGGAAAGAGGTCTTTCTAACACAGTGGCGAAAATCACAGGGGACATAAAAGCTGACTTTCTTAATCTGGGGTCGAGGATGGAAGCCATTGAACAAAAATGAGACATAAGCCAATCCAAGGCCAACCAAAACTCAGCCCACATTCAAGTTTTGCAGGAGCAATTGGACACTGTCCTAGCAAGGATCAATGATCTCGAAAATAGATCGAGACAATATCATTTTAGGACGTCCATCATGGACATATTTCCAGCAGTACAAGACCTCACCCACAACCTGATTCCCAATATCCTTCAAGGATGTTATCAACGGTAGCTACGGTAGATCTTTCAGCCATGGTTTCATGGAGCTGTGGTAAAGAGATTTCGTAAAGACAGAGTTTAGTGGGTGGTAGAGGTCTGAGATTGAATAATGTTGTTCCTTTATGAGCTTGTCCATAAAAGGGTTGAGGAATCATTTATCCTTTTGTGGGCAGGTTTTGCTGATGAAGGCAGCTATTTGGGAGACCTGGAGGAAGGCTTCAGCAATCGAGAGGAAGGGTTTGAGGTTCCAGTATCCAATTGGTATAGAGAAATGACATTAACCAGCCCCTTGTCTTTCCATTTTGAGAAAGGCTTCTATTGGAGCCCTAGGGGGAACATTGGGTTGCCTTGAATAGGTAGGTGTTTGGAGACATAGAGAGAAAGGCCTAATTTTTTTCTAGACTCCCTCCAAGCAATCATAGTGTCTCTAAAAAGCAGGTTATGTTTGATATGGCCGGGAACTGCTTTTAGTGAGCTGTGGAGTAGCCCTGCTAGATTATAGGGGTGAACCATGGCAGATTCCAGATCATAGTTAATATACTTTGAGGCATGGAGAATCCAGTCCAGTCCCACTCTTAGCAGGCAGGAGAGATTGTAGGCTCTAATGTTAGGGAAGTTCGCTCCCCCCTCTTCGGGAGATATAGTTTGGTTAGTGCTATCCTAGGTTTTCCATTGAGACTGTAGCTGCCTTATTAATCTTTTGTATGTCTTTGTGTTTAAGCAACACAGGCAGAGTTTGGAGTGGATAGAGGAGGCGCGCAAAGCATACAATTTTGAATAATGAGCATCTCCCAAAAAGCGAGAGGGGGAGGTTGGCCCAGGTCCCCAATTCATCCACAATTTTAGAGATCAATGGGGTGTAGTTAAGAGAGTAAAGGGATGAGGGCTCTTTCCCAATTTTAATACCTAGGTAGGTGATGGAACTTCGATTGATGAGGAATGGAGAGGAGGAGTACCAGGGCTGAGACTGAAGGGTTCCCAGGGGCAGCACTTTGCTTTTATTGAAATTGATTTTGAGGCCTGAGCATTTATGAAAGGTATTGAGGTGGATTGGATGCACGGTATGTGTGTGTGGGGTGAGGAAGTGAAGATCAGTATGTCGTCGGCAAAGAGGGTGACTCAGAGATCCTATTGGCCAAAGGGGATCCCTTGGATTGGGGCGACAACATTTAAATAGCGGGAGGGGTTCTATGGCCATGATGAACAGGAGGGGGGGAGTGTGGGCAACCCTGTCTAGTTCCTTTGTGAAGAGCTATTGGTTCCGAGTGGAAACCTGCTGCTATTATTCTGGCTGATGGTGCCGAGTATATGCTGTGGACTAGGTGGTATAGTTGTCCTGTGAGGCCAAATTTTTGCATTACTAGGGAGAGCCAATGAAAACTAATGTTATCAAAGGCCTTTTTGGCATCTAACGTTATAATTGCTAGGTCTTCTAGAGCATGTTGCTTGGCGTGTTCTAAGGCCGTTAGTACCTTCCGGATATTGGGTGAAGCAGACCTCCCTTTAGCGAAGCCTGTTTGTGCTGGGTGTATTGGGCATAATGTTGGACAGGCGAGAAGCTACAATTTTGTAGAAGATCTTGAAGTCGACGTTCAGCAGGGAATTTGGGCGGTAAGCCGCTGGGTCATTGGGGTCCTTGCCCTTTTTGGCTATTAGCTTTATGTGAGCCTGGTGTCCTGTTGGAAAGTAGGGCCCCCCATTCCCATATACCGTTATATACCCCCAGTAGGGTGGGAGCAATCATGTCCTTGGTGATTTTAAATAACTCCGGGGAGAGGCCATCCGGACCTGGTGACTTCTCGTTTGCCAATTTTTTAATTGTGTCCAAAATTTCCTCTAGGGTAATCGGGGCATTTAGGGCTTGTAAGCGGTCTGGGTCTATTTGGGGCAGGGTGATAGAGTCAAGCCACCTGGTCGCCGCCTCCACATGTATGGGTTCATTGGCATATAAATTAGTGTAGAATGTTTCTAGAGTTTTGATGTTCTCATTAGGGGACGTGACTATTGAGCTCTCTGGGTTTTTTAGCGAAGTAATGTGTATGGATCGGTATGGTCCCTTGCTTAGTCTGGCCAGCAATTTTACTGCTTTGTTGCTGAATTTGTGGTATTGTAGTTGGGAGTGGAATTATTTCATGTGTTCCAGGTTGCTGGCCCAGACATCAAAGAGGCGTTTAGATTCCCGCCAGGTGTCTGGGTTCAAGGGGGTATGTTGGGCATTAAGATTGGTCTGGGTTGCCCTTTGTTGGGCGCTGGCTTCCTGCTATCTCTTTTGGGATATTTTCTTGTATGCGGCAACAAAGGCTATGATCCTACCATGAAGGAATGCTTTATCAGCCTCCCAGAAGAGGTTAGGGTTGGCAGCGTGTGGAGTGTTGGTGGTTGAGTACTAGGACCATGCTTCCTGTAACATGCATTTGAAGTCTGCATTTTGGCTTAAATAACCTGGGAATCTAGATTGAGGGGTTCCTAAGGGGGTTTGGATGTCGTCTAGTATTACCGATATAGGGGCGTGGTCAGATATGACTAGGTCCTGTATTACAGATTCTCGTATGTGTGGAAGAAGCGAGGGGGTACAGAATAGATAGTCAAGCCTTGCGAAAGAGCCATGGGCTTGTGAGTGTAAAGTATATTCCTTCTCCAGGGGATGCAATAAACGCCATGGGTCTACTAGATTTAGGGCCTTGACCATGTGGTAGAGATGAGTGAATTTTTTACAGGTGGGGCTGGTTGGCCTGTCGTAAGTGGGGGATCTGTCTTCTTTGTTACATATAGCCATGTTGAAGTCTCCTCCTCTTAAATGTGGGGTTTGATGGGAGTGGAGGAGTCGTGAAGCTAAGTTGCTAAAGTAGTGCTTGTCGGGTGAGTTAGGGGCGCAGATATTGGTGATTAGCATGTCTTTTGTGGGGAATTTAACGTGGATAGAAATCAATCTGCCTTCTTCATCATTATTTTCAGAGATAAGTTCATAAACAAGATTTTTATGGAGTAGTATGAGAACCCCTGCTTTGCGTCCCTCAGCAGCCGAGCCAAAAACCCTGCCCACCCAGAGCGTCTGCATTCAAGAGAAGTTGTCTGTGGATAGATGAGTCTCTTGAAGCAGAGCTATATCCGTTTTTAATCTCTTTAGGTGCCTCAGTATCTTCATTCGTTTTTGCGGGGACCTTAGCCCCTTCACATTCCATGTTACTCTCATGAACTGTGGGGGGTAGGTGTGTCAGAAAGGTTTTTTACTTTAGAGTGAACCCAAAAGTGAGATGGGAACTGGGATATCTGTGGTACATAGCTGGATTCTCCATGGTGTGGTTGCCTCGATGACCCCATTGTAGAAAGTTGAGAGGGAGGGAAAGGAATAGGGGGGTAGGGGTGGATAAAACAAAACTGAACATATAAGCAAGTGACTTAACTTTTTTCCACATGTCACTCCACTGCCAGCCCGCAAGCATGACAGAATAATACGGTCATGAGCAACAGCCCCCGCTGGTCATAGATCAGATTGGGGTGGGTGTCTTGCGCAGCAAGAGGCAGACCATCCCTTTGGCAGGAGGAACTAGTGGTGGAGTTTGTTGTTCGACCTAAAGCTAGCAAAGAGAACAAACCAGGGGCATAACAGCTGCCAAAGAGAAACCTTATTAAAAAGCATTTAGTATAGCATACGATATCCAGGAGACTAGAATGAGCACTGTATAGTGGCCTGCTCCAAGGCGGCATAAGGTGCCTTGTGGTTGGCAGAAGGAATGGGTTAAAGAGTCAGAGTTTTTCAGCGAATTTCCATTGTCTCATCTGGGAAGGTGGATTTCAATCTTTTTGCAGAATCCTTTCTTGGGCTCCTCCGGTCCCTTGGTCCCTGTTTGACTTTTTCAGCATACGTATTGTTGCCGTTTCTCTGGGATTCAGGGCTCGCAGGAAGGACCCCACCTTTTCTGGTGTGTGGAAGGTGTATTGTTCGCCGTCCAAGGCTTGTAGTTGGAGAATCGCTGGGTACGCCAGGGTGAATCGGATGCCTCTCTTAAAGAGCTCCGAGCAGACTGTTTGAAACTCCTTTCATTTGCGGGATACCTCTGCCAAGTAGTCTGCAAAAATAAGCAGTTTATGCCCATCGATTATGGCAGATCTGGCTTTCCTGAAGCTTTGGAGGATATCTTGTTGGTCAGTGTAGTTAAGATATTTTACAATGACTGGCCGAGGTTGTTTGCGATCATGTGTTGGTGTCCCGACATGGTGGGCCCTTGCTATGCATTTGTGTGGGACGGCCAGGACTTCTGGAAGAGTGTTAGAGCATATGTCCATCAGTGTATTGGGCTTGTATGACTCTGGGAGGCCAATTACTCTTAAATTGTTCCTCCTGGACCTGTTCTCTAATTCTTTCATTTTGTCATGGTGATGTTGTTGGGCCTGGGAGTATTTCTGCATAGCAGCATGCATCTGGTATTGATTGTCCTCAAGTGAGGAGATCCATTGTTCGGCCTCATTCAGCCTCTGTGTGTGTTCCCCTAGTTCATGCCTGAGCTGCGTGATCCCTGCAGCTATAGCCCTGTCAACTGCAGCTGTAATGGTGGGAGACAGGATAGCTGCGATGGCCTGGGCAATCTTTTCATAGGAGCCCTGCTGCTCAATGACCTCCATCCCCCTAGTCTCCGTGTGCTCACCTGCCTCGCCGCCGACTGTGTTGCTGGGCTGGAGGTGTTGGCGCTCTGCCCTCAGAGGAGATGAGGGACGTGCTGTGGCGGCCATGTTTGCTTCTGCCAGAGAGGGAGAAGGTGATGATCGCTCCATGCAGCGGAATGCAGAGATGGAGAGAAGGTCGTCCGGCGCTGTGGAAGCTGACATGCGGCGCCGGAACCGGAAAATCCCGTTTTGTTTTAAAGGTTCTCAGACTGAGGTGGTCACTGCCTGCTCGCCTTTTTGCTGGCTCTGGGGTCAGTGCCTGAGCTAGTTCCAGAGGTATGTTATACATCACTAGTGTAACAATATATTTACACTGTTTTTTCTATCTAAGTTTCACTGGGGGGCACCCTGACCGTGGGTGGTACCCTTGGG
This sequence comes from Glandirana rugosa, assembly GCA_018402905.1. Taxonomy (NCBI): domain Eukaryota; kingdom Metazoa; phylum Chordata; class Amphibia; order Anura; family Ranidae; genus Glandirana; species Glandirana rugosa. The sequence continues at coordinate 55,983 of BLSH010150464.1, read as the reverse complement.
CCTCCACTTACCCCTGGGACTTCTTCAGATTTCCCTGGGTTAAGTTGTCTGTCCCTGATGGGTCAGATGTTTTTTGAGGGTTAGGTTGATGAGACATGGGGAGGCCATCAACCTCTCCGACCTCATCCCCTATGGTTTTCTATAGGAGCATTTATGCAATTCAATTTCTTGTCTTTACTGTTCTTTACCTTCACCCTATCCTTTTCCCTAAGAAGTGCCTAATTTTTGTTTTCCTTACAGCCAATCTATGTCATCTACTCAACACCTATTTCGGGGCTCAAGTGCCGGGCAACAGCAATTTCACCATTATCTTCTACTAGGACCTTCGTCTGAGGGTCGGTGAGTCTGTGAATGTAAGATTATTCCCTTCCCTGCTCCATGGCTAATCCCTTTCAAAAACACTTTAAAATAGCCACCCATAACGTACAAGGTTTTAATTGCCCTCTAAAACTGAGGAAAATTCTAGAACACTACAAAACTAGATATTATTATGCTACAAGAGACACATTTCCCGACACGGTACAACCCTAAATTTCTTCATGCTCTCTTCCCAACATTTTTCTTAGCCAACGCAGAGAACAAAACTAGGGGGGGGTTGCAATCCTATTCGTCAAAGCTAGTGGTTTTGCATTCCAGTTCGAGCTAAAAGACCCAGAAGGCAGATACATCTTAATTAAGGGAACCCTAGAGGGAAATGTATAAACTCTAATCTCATACTACGCCCTGAATAAGGGCCAAACAAAATTCTTTAAATCCATTCTTGACATTATTCAACCTCACTTAGAAGGTAGAGTCATACTCAGAGGTGATTCAAATGAAGCATTTGACCAGCGGCTTGATAAATCCAAACTCTCTCCTCTTTTTGTAGTTCGCAATTTAGAGATGGAGGATACATTTGATGGTCTGGGATCAGGTATTATGACTTCATATTTTATTGTTTGCATGTTCTTTTTTTCATCATTGAACAACCAATAACAATTTTGTACTATATATATTGCCCCATATGGTAATCATTAGTATCAAGACATGGGTCATGCATGCCTACAGACACATGCATTTATATATATATACTTTTTTACAATTCACTATTGCTACATGATTTGACACTTCCATGCCAGTTTAGTCATGCTGTGTGCTGTGGAGGTTTGGTCTGGCTGCTGCCTAATCACTTTGGGAGCTGCGATGCTCACAGGTGTCCCTCCTACACCCTCTTCATTCACCAGGTGGCTGGTGTGAAGGTGTGAGCAGGTCCTGTCCTCTGAGCATCGGCGCCACGCATCCACCCCTGTCCTTCAGTTTCCTTGTGTTGCTGACGTTCTGGGGCGAGTCTGTCCATCTAGGCTAACCAATGGGGTTTGACCTGAATGCATATATGAGCGGCTTGTCTGCTCTGCTCCAGGTGTCTCCCCTTATGGCAGTCTGTGTGGCGTTGGTGTGTTCGGTTGGTTCTGCTGCAAGCACATTACATTTCCTACACTATATGTCTCACTGGCACTGTTGCAACCTTGATCTTGTTCACCCATTCTGTTGGTGGGGGTTTCACCCTTTCAGCTTCACATTGGTTCATAATTAGTGTTGAGCGAACCCGGACTGTAACGTTCGGGTCCGTACCGAACTTTGGGGTGTCCAGGACCCAGACCCGAACACCGACATTTCAAAAGACATTCGGGTTCGGGTTCTGGGTTCTGGTAGTTGATCACGCATGTTGAATAGCTGCAGGGCAGCCAATCAACAAGCGTTTCACTGGTTTGCCCTTAGAAGCCATCACAGCCATGCCTACTAATAGCATGGCTGTGATTGGCCAGTGTGTCATGTGACCCAGCCTCTATATAAGCTGGAGTCACTTGATGCTGCAGTCCAGGGACGTAGATAAAGGGGGGGGTTAGGGGGGTTGAAACCCCCCCCAGAGCACCCTGCCAAAAATGTAACCACATGATGTCCCTGTCATTGACGGAGTAGTGTAGCGTATGTAATGCTGCAGCAAGTGTTAATAGATCACTGACTGGGCACGCTCCAAGCTCACGCTGTTGACTGCCAGGCTGTCGGGCTTGGATTTGTTGACACAGTTCTGTGTCACCAGGCAGCGTGTCCGTATTCTCGCCCACACTGCCAGGCAACATTGAGCGGCGGCGTCTGTGATCCCCCGGCAACAGCTGGAGCAATGCATGTGGTTCCGCCCACCCTGTCAGGCAGCTTTGAACACTGCGGGACCTGCGCCCATGAGTCGGGCCGCCCACCCTGCCAGGCAGCATTGTCCTGCCCATCGTCCCATAGTCCCGCCAATGCTGCCTGTGGTTTCGCCCATCCCGCCAGGCAGCATTCAGTAGTGCAGCAGGAGCGGTGGCCATAGTCCCGCCCATCCCGCCAGCCAGAATTGAGCACAGCGGGAACGGTGCCCATAGTCCCGCCCACCACTCTCTAGCGGTGGGCGGGACTATGGTCGCCGATCCTGCTGTGTTCAAGGCTGCCTGGTGGCATATATAGAACTGTGTCAGCCAATCCAAGCCCAGCAGTGAACAGCATGACCTTGAAGAGTGCCCATTCAGTGATCTATTGACCCTTGCTGCAGGACTGCACACAGTACACCCTGCCACTGAGAAGGACATCATGTTGGCTTGCTTGCAGTGTTCCCACCTTGGGCTTGGGGGGGTGAAACTTTGCCTGGACCCTGGCTTGGGCTTGCAGACTTACCACAACTGTCATACTATGTCAGGGGTCCCTGAGCCGCGTGGCTGTCCGTGGCCTCTATGCAGCTAGGCAACAAAGCAAAAGCTGCAGTATAAGAGGGGTGGCGGGCGGGAAGTGAGATGAAACCATCTCTCACCGCCCACCCTGCATCACCGCTGCTCTGCCCTCATATGCCTGTTTACAAGCTCAGGTGCCATAGTGCTGGGATGAGGCAGAGAAAAAGAGTTGTTTTTCAAGCAGGTGACACACTGCATCTGGTGGCAGGCCACTTGGCAAATGAGAAGCTGCATCTGGTGGCAGGAGACATGGCAAGTGACAAGCTGCATCTGGTGGCAGGAGATGTGGCTAGTGACAAGCTGCATCAGGTGGCAGACGACGTGGCAAGTGACACACTGCATCTGAAAGCAGGAGACGTGGCAAGTGACAAGCTGCATCTGGTGCCAGGCGACGTGGCAAGTGACAAGCTGCATCTGGTGCCAGGCGACTTGGCAAGTGACAAACTGCATCGGGTGGCAGACGACCTGGCAAGTGACATGCTGCATCTAGTGGCAGGCGATGTGGCAAGTGACAAGCTGCATCGAGTGGCAGGCAAAGTGGCAAATGACAAGCTGTATCGGGTGGCAGGCAACGTGGCAAGTGACAAGCTGCATCGGGTGGCAGGCGACTTGGCAAGTGACACGCTGCATCAGGTGGCAGGCAAAGTGGCAAGTGACAAGCTGTATCGGGTGGCAGGCGACGTGGCAAGTGACAAGTTGCATCGGGTGGCAGACAACTTGGCAAGTGACAAGCTGCATCGGGTGGCAGACAACTTGGCAAGTGACACGCTGCATCTGGTGGCAGGCGAAGTGGCAAGTGACACGCTGCATCGAACAGTGAACGGTTCAACAGACGGTGGGCTACGTTGAACAGTGAACGGTGCAGCGGACGGTGGGCTATGTCGAACAGTGAACGGTGAAACGGACGGTGGACTACGTCGCACAGTGAACGGTTCAGCGGACGGTGGGCTACGTCGAACAGTGAACGGTGCAACGGACGGTGGGCTATGTCGAACAGTAAACGGTGAAACGGACGGTGAGCTACGTCGAACAGTGAACGGTGTAGCGGACGGTGATCTACGTCGTACAGTGAACGGTCCAGCAGACGGTGGGCTACGTCAAACAGTGAACGGTTCAGCGGACCGTGGTCTACGTCGAACAGTGAACG
>BLSH010150464.1:3475-14870 GCA_018402905.1 Glandirana rugosa | reverse complement strand
GCGAGCATTACCACTACAGAGCAGTCACAGTAATCTGCAAATTTATGCCCTAAATGTTTGCACTGTGAATTAGCTTTTTGGCCAATAAACCTTTCAACAAGTGATACGCGATGAGTTTTCCTTCTTTCTATCCATATATGAAATTCTGACCACGGAAAGGAGCGTGACAAGGGAGAGGATAACCACATCCATAGGTCGGATTGTAGACCTAAAGCGATTTCTGACTTCTCTACACCGTACGGTGTGAGAGTCAAAGGATTCTGGTAAGCAGGGCACCATACCCTGAGCTATTTTTATCATCACCCAGCACTGTGAATGTAGCACAAGCACTTTAAAGTATAAAGAATTACTTCAAGCAAAAATAGCCTGAAACTGAAGCAGCACTCAGTCACTTTGTATTTTGGACTTTCACTTAAGAAATTGTTTTGGCACAGAGCACAGCACTGTTTTCTTGGACTTTTATATATATATTTTTTATAGTATATATTTTTTTACAGTATATATTATTTATTGCATTTTATAGCATCTATGTGAAATTGTATATTTATTAGAAGTGAGAACGCACTGTAAGTTCATTTACTCACCCAGACCCATATTATGATTGATTGTATGAGAAATAAGAGGATGCAATAGATTAAAACACAATAGATCACCAATTGCAAGCGCTGTCTGAACACAAAACACAAATTGTTCACATACACTACTTTATTCCCCATAAATATTTGGGCCACAACAGCAGCTCGCATATAGGTACCACACCACATACCAGAGGATACGCGCTGCCTAAGGTACACACACCTTTCTGTAAACTAAAACCCAGGTCCCCAGATCCCCAGAGGGGCCCTTTTGAATGCCCATGTCACAACGAAAACTCACGCACTTCATTTTGCTAGGAGCCAAAATGACCATAGCCTGAGCCTGGAAACAAGCCAAAATCTCATTCGCAGGAAAGTTTCCTGGATTATGTCCCAAGAGAAACTGTCCACCATTTTGTCAGACACAACTCAGAGCTTTGAAAATATTTGGGAACCTTGTGCCACTTACTCAGGAATTTTTTCACCCCCGGCATACTCCCAAATTAAGACAGGAAGATTGTTAATTAGTACCTCATCTTTCCTCTCCTTTCACCTCTTCCCTGAACTCTATTACTTCTCTCTCTTCTCCCCTTTCATGTTTGTCGGAGATAAACTTGAATACTTTTTTGGGGTTTTTTTGGTCATGGGATGGTGCATGCCATAAGACTTGCATTTGAGCCGAGAAGTCAACACCTCTTGATCTGAAGACTTTTAAGTAGCATACCATTTCTAGTCCCCTTGATAAGTGTAGTTCCCCCGCCAGGCACAGGCAGATCCTAATTGGGGTGCCTGGAGTTTTAGAGGAACCTACTCCTGTTATTCGAGTTTCATTGGTAATAACATTAAAGGGTGACTTAAACAAACCTTAAGTTGAGACATCTCTCTCTTAGGCAAGACTCTAGTTATACTAGAGTCTAAGTGGGCTTCCTCAAATTATTCTATGGAGCAATACCTCCCTAAGAACTCTAACAGAGTCCAGTGACTCCTGTGTGTTGAAAGGGAGGGTCTTTCTCTCCTTCTAGCACTGATTCTCTTACCGTCTTACTAAAAATCTTTAAAAGGGAAAACATTTTTCATACGATGGGGAGTGGGCTGCTCCTCCTCTCCATTGATAGAGTTAGTTCCCAGATGAGGTATCGGGAAAGGCGGTGTGACTTCGCTCTCCATTCGCTTGCTTTTATATCGTTCTACAGTTAATTATTGACTTCCAACCTGTTTTGTCATACACAAGTGGCTAAATGATCATCCTGTGAATGTCTCATTGTATGAAAAAAAATGTTGACTAACAGTACTTTTGCTTTTTGTTATTATGAAAATCTTTAATAAAAACTATTTAAAGTTAAAATACAATTTAGGTATTGGGCAAAGTTTTAGGCTTCATGCACACAGGACATTAAAAAAAAATCCTAAAAACGTCAGTAGCTTATCAGTGATTTTTTTCAGCTTTTATTAGCGTTATATTACCGGCATTTTTGCATGTTTTTTCACATTTTTAAAGGGCCAGCGTTTTTAAGCCTTTGAGCTCTTTTACAGCTGAAAAATGTCTCTCAGAACCCACAAAAACATCCCTGCCAAAAACAGTTGATAACAGCCTATGTGTGCATATGAACACAAAGGATAACATGATGGAGAATTTATTGACTGTAGAAAAAAACGTCTGCATCTAAAAACAGCTGCTGTAAAACAGTCAATAAACCTCCTGTGTGCATGAGGCCTTAGGGTTAGAATGAGGGTTAAGTGTTAGGATAAGGATAGATGTTAGGGCTTAAAGGGGCTAAGACAAGATAAGAGAAGATAATATAATTACTTTATTGTCATTGCAACAAAGCGCAATGAAATTCATCATATAAAACACTCACATTATAAAAATAAAATACAAACAGCAATGGCCAAGCACACCTTACTTGTCCCTACACCCCCCCCCCCCTTCCTCCCAAAGCAACAGTCACAGCAGATACCTAGTCATCATCACTACTGTCTGTCTATTTAAAAAAAAAAAAAACATTAATCGCCCTAATGGCTAGAGGTTAAATGTTAGAAATAGGTTGTGCAATTAATTTTTTTTAGGGTTTTGTTACATTTTTGAGGGTTCAGAAGAGAAAGGTTTTGTCAGGAGGTTGCATTTTTAATACTGGGCACTTTCACCCACTTCCTTCCCAGACCAATTTTCAGCTTACTGTGCTCTCGCATTTTCAATGAGAATTTCGCAGTCATGCTACACTGTACCCAAATGAAATTCTTATCATTTGTTCACACAAATAGAGCTTTCTTTTGCTGGTATTTAATCACCACTGTGTTTTTTATTTTTTGCAAAATAAGTGAAGAAAGAGCAAATTTTTTTTAAAAAAACAATATTTTCAAATTTTTGTTTTAAAAGAAATTCAATAAAATCTAATTTTGTCATAAATTTATGCCAAAATGTATTCTGCTACATGTCTTTGGTAAAAAAAATCAGAATAAGTGTATAATAATTGGTTTGTGTGATCACGGACAGATGTGCACAGATAATCATGTACAGATGTACGCAGATGATCACACAGACATATGTGTGCAGATGATCATTGGGACAGATGATTTTAGTGGGACATATGTAGGACAGGTGTTTTTATTGTGTGGGGACAACTGGGGGGGTGGGATGATGACACTTTGTGGGGCACTGGCATCCATCTATCACCTCGCCTCGCATACCGTCACATACCCCCCCCCCTCAAGCCCCTGCGGTTGAGAACTGTCCCGACCATACAGTGGATCTGGGAAAGGACATCTGTATTGGTTTGGAGCTTTCCCGTCCTATGCTCCACTGTGAACTTAAATGGCTGTAAAGCCAGGAGCCATCTGCCACCCGACTATAGCCTGAACGATCTCCCCAACAGATAATACTTCAGGGCGTCTAAGGCTTCAACCTCTGGAATGCCTTTTCGGCCTCAGGATTCCACTTCACCATGACCGACCCTCTACGTTTAGTAAAATCTGTTAGAGGGATGACAATGGTGGCAAAGTCGGGGATATGCACTGCCTGTAGTACCTCGTGATCCCCAGGAAGGCACACACTTGCTTTTTAGTTAGCGGCTGGGACCATATTTTTTTTTAATCATATAATTTTTTTATTTTATTATGCAATTCACATAATCATACATCATACCTTCATACCCATTCAGCTCCCCCCCCCCCCCCCCCCAAAACGGGGGGAAAAACAAAGAAAAAAAAACACAACAATCTTCCCTCTCACTCTCTCTCTCTTCCTCCCTCCCTCCTCCAAGAGCTGCTATTACACATTCTTGTAAAAAAGAAGGATATCAGATCCCATTGCCCAAAAGGTTGTGGATACTTAGTCCAGGGATTCCTGTGTTGCCAGCCATTTTTCCCAGATTTTCTTAAACTTTTCTGGGCAATCTCGCTGTAGATATGCATATTTTTCTCTAGTTAGAGTAATGTCCATTTGTTGTCTCCATTCATCCCTTGTAGGCGGATGTGGGGACATCCATTTTTGGGCTATACATTTCCTGGCCTGGTATAGAGTCCTACAGATTGGGACGTAATCCTTGCATAACCGCAGTAAGTCATCCGCTATGCCCAAAAGACACATGCCCGGGTTTCCCGACAGATCTGCTCCAAAGACTTCTCTCAGCTCTTCACAAACATCAAGTAATGATGCAATTTAGGGCATCTCCAGAGCATATGGATCAAATTAGCCGGGCCCTTACTGCATCTAGGGCATAGAGGTGACTCCCTACGGTGTTACTTGAATAGCCTTTCGGGGGTGTGATTTACTCTATGTAGCATAAACAATTGGGTCAATCTTTGTTTTGGGGATAAGGAGACCAATGGTAAAGTGGCCAATGTCAGACTCCATTGGTCATCTGTTATATGACCCAGGTCTCTCTCCCAGTGTACCCTTGATGGTATAGTGTGTGCTTCCTGATGTTTACCCTGCAAAATAGTATAGATTTTGGAGATAACTCCTTTTTTTTCCTTGGTGTTAAATAGTCTAATCATAGATGCTATGTTATTATATTTTAGTAACTGTGTACGGGCCTGTGTTTGTATAGCGTGGCGTAGTTGTAGGTATTGAAAAAACCTCTGATTAGGGACTCCAAACTCTTGGCTAAGTTGTTCAAATGTCTTTAAGCCATCATTTTCGAATAGCTGATGCATATACAGTATTCCTTTAGCTAACCATAGATCAAAACCCCTACGTTTTTCCAATTTCCCGTATCTGGAGTTATTCCATATCAGTGTGTTTTGGTTAAAAACATTAACCCTTTAATTATTTTCATCTCCTGCCAAGTTTTTTCAAGCAGTTTCCCGGTGGGTATCTTCCAGTCCCTGGATAAATTGCTTGTTTCAAGTAGTGATATCAGGGGATAATCCTCATATCTAGATAATATCAAGCCCTGTATTGGATCTAGATTATCTCTTTCAGTCCAGCCTGATAAATGCTGCAGTTAAGAAGCTTAAAAATAATTTTTTGGATATGGAATTGCCAGGCCCCCTTCATCCACAGGAAGCATCAGAGAATCTAGTTTAATTTGTGGATGTTTTTTCCTCTAAACGAGTTCTCTAAACAGGGATTCTATCTTTTTGAACCACATGGATGTAATACAGATAGGGGAATTGTGTAGGACATAAAGCATTTGTGGTATCCATATCATCTTTATGAGACCCACTCTTCCCATTACCGAAAGCGGGAGATTACACCAGCTTTTACCTTTATCTGAGAATCTATCCAAAAGCGGTTTGACGATTAGAAGAATATAATTTTTTACTTGTTTAGATACTGAAATAATAGATACTGTTATACCAAGATATTTAATATCCTGTCTAATTTGGATTTGAGAGGTTATGTCTGAGTGCGGTGTTTGAGAATTATCAAGTGGTAACTGGGACCATTTTTGGATTGCAATTTTATTGGTCTGCGGCTTAACTAGTCAGCGACAAATAATGTGGCCAAGGTATTTGGTCTCCTCTAACCCTATGACACATTTCTTTGGGTTGGCCGTGAGTCCTGCTCTCCAAAGGGAATCCACTACAGCTTGTACCCAGGGCAAATGAGACTCCCAATCGGGGCTGTGGATGATAATATCATCCAAATAGGCTGCTACACAAGTGCAGTGTAGTCTTAGTGTTTTGTCCATTATTCTCTGTAATGATGCCGGGGCACTGTGCAAACCAAATGGCATCCGCTTGTACTGAAACGACCCTTCAGGGGTAGAAAAGTCTTCTCCTTAGGTGGCTCTGTTAGGGGTATCTGCTAATAGTCCTTAGTTAGGTCCAGGGTTGTTATGTACCAGGCACCTCCCAACCGGTCTATAAGTTTGTCAACCTGAGGCATCAGGTATGCATCAAACCTGGAGACGCTATTCAACTTTCTAAAGTCATTACAGAACCTGATAGTGCCACCGGGCTTCAGGACCAGCACTATGGGGCTCGACCAGTCACTGTGGGACTCCTCTGTCAAGTCCAACTCTGGTTTTGATTTATTTCACCACTGCCTCGCGCCTAGCTTCAGGGATCCTATAGGGCCTCACATTTATGCGAACACCTGGTTCCGTAATTATGTCATGCTGGATCACTGAGGTCAGTCCAGGTAAAGGGGAGAAAAAGCCTCTATTTTTACTCACAAACTCCTTAACGTCATTTTGTTGCGCTATGGACAAGGACTCAGTTTTGGGGACATCAGGTGTCACTGGTGCGCTGTCCTTTTGAGGAGGGGACATTGTCAGTAAAGTCTCTCTGTCCTTCCATGGTTTTAAGAGATTAACATGATTTCCTTTTCCTGGCTGGTAAACTTTGTAGTTTACCTCCCTTACTCTTTCCCTAACTTCAAAGGGACCCTGACCAAGTGATTCGCTCCATATGTTCCAGTACAAGGGGCAGGACAGCTATGAATCGATCCTGCATCAAGGAGATATGCTCTATGACGCTTCTATACAGGGTGGCCTCTCCTTTCTCCACGTTTCTTTAGCGACATCTAACAGTCCCCTACAGTGGTGGCTGGTGAAGTTTTAGGATGGGGGGATGCCAAGCCCCGCCCTTCCTTTTTGACCCTCCTACTTTGCATAAGCCCCACCCCTTATAGAATCCATCCACTCTGTCCCCTGTATTGCACAAATTGTGTCAGGAGTATACAGCTCAGTATCACAGGACACAGTATACAGCTCAGCATCACAGGTGGGGTATATTGCAGCCAGTACACAGGTATTGCAGCCAGTACACAGGTATTGCAGCCAGTATCACAGTACACAGCCAGTATCACAGTATACAGCCAGTACACAGGTATTGCAGCCAGTATCACAGGTATTGCGGCCAGTACACAGGTAGCCAGTACACAGGCATTGCAGCCAGTACACAGGTAGCCAGTACACAGGTATTGCAGCCAGTACACAAGTAGCCAGTACACACGTAGCCAGTACACAGGTATTTCAGCCAATACACAGGTAGCCAACAGACGTGCTGAACACTCTCCCAGTCCCGCCCCCCGACTTGACCAATCAGTCACTGGCTGGAGGCCAGCCAATCAGTGTATCTATGCGTGCTTCGGTGGCGCACATATATACACTTTAAAGGCCGACCAATGGGCTTTGAGACTTGCTGCCAAAAGACACCAAGTTTCCCAAAACAGCTGGGACAGCGTGTCCCAGGGCACTAGGTTTTTATTTTTTTTTTTTCAAAAGTCAGCGCCCTCTATGGAGGAGCTGCCGCTGGTCCCCTGGGATGTCTACCATACAAGAGTTCAAAGGGGGAAAAACCTGTAGATGGCTGCAGAACCTCTCGTATGGCAAACATGAGATATGGCAGCAAAAAAATCCCAATTTCTCCCATCTTTGTAAACCACCTTTTTCAGGATACTTTTGAGGGTTTTATTAAATCCCTCCACAAGTCCATCCATTTGGGGGCGGTAAACAGAGGTACAGAGATGGGAGATTTTGTACAACTTGCACAATTCCTTATTAACTCTAGACATAAATGGGGTGCCCTGATCCGTTAAGATCTCCTTTGGGATCCCCATACAACTAAATACCTTGGCGATAGTCTTAGCAGAGGTATTCCGTAAGGGGATGGCTTCAGGATAGCGTGTCGCATTTTCGAGGATTACCAGAATGTGCTGGTGGCCCCAGGCAGACTTTACTACTGGCCCCACCAGATTCATGCCAATTCTCTCAAAAGGCACTTCAATTATGGGAAGTGGGACAGGCGGACTGCAAAAATGGGGCTCTTGGTGCAAATATCGACATGATTCACAGTATTCTCTGACATCTGCATACTTCCCGGGCCAGAAGAATTATTCTCTCCCTGGTCTTCTCCATACCCAGATGTCCCCCGATTATATAACCATGGGCCAAGTCTAGCACCATCCTACCTCATCCTCACTGTGTTTTACCACTTGATACAACAAGTTGTTTTTAAGAGCCATGTAGGGAAAAGACAATCCCAATTAGGATCCACAGGTTCCCTATTCAGCATCTTAATGTTTTTTCCTGCTCTAATGAGGGTGACATCTCGTAATTGCTCTGTACAAAAATCCTCTATCCTGACCTCGAAGTCAGGTCCCACGTTCTGTCCACTCTCACTAATAGAGTCAGAGATGTCCTCTTGTTCGTTAACCTCAAGCTGAGAGCTGTCTTCCAGTTCCTCTGGCTCCCCAGCCGATACAGGAAAAGGAAGAAGATCTCCACCTTCCTTGGTCCTGCCAACAGTCTCCTCTTCCATTTGGCAAAAAGGATCTGGTGAGAGTTCCCATGCTTCCCCAGCAGGGGGAGCTGGCTCCTCCAGACTCCCTGTGCCTTCCCATAACCTTTAAAACTGGGGAAAGTCTCTCCCCACTAGGCCTTCATGAAGCAATGAAGGTACCACCCCCACTGAATGCATCACACTGCCCCGAGGGTTGTCAATCTCAGCCACCACAGTCTGGTAGTCCTGAGTGTCCCCATGGATGCAAATGACCCCGATTAGTGCTAGGGTGTAATTTTTTCAACAGAAAACACACACACATTTGCTTTTACATGCGACCCTAATGTGACACAGTATATGCAACCTGTGGAAAAAGCGAAAGGCATCTATTCATGATTGCATAATCACATTGCATGGGTTCATCATTCAGGGAAAAGTTAGCAGCAATATGCCCAAACGCATGGCAGCGATAACATTTTATATGTTGTGTACCCAGTCTTCTAAACGGCCTCAGAGACCTTCCTGACCTATTTGACCGGGCTCCAGGTCCTGAGCCCTTAGTCTCATTATATGTGGCAACAGACTTGTAGTTTCTTCCCTTGACTCCTGGAACAGTCTTACTGGATCCTTCAGGCGATTTTTCACCCCTCGATGGGGTTAGCAAGTCCTCAGCTGTATCTCTCCAGGAAGTCCACCTGTTGGGTTGCAGTTTTGGGGTCCCCATGACTGACCCACTTCCTCAGAGCAGCAGGGAGTGCACGCAGATACCGGTCCATTACCACAAGCTCCACAGGGCCAGGCAAGGTCTCTGGCTGCAATCACTTCCTCGTGAGATGGGCCAGGTCAAACATTTGGGAGCGGGGTGGCTTGTCCATACGGTAGGTCAACTTATGCACCCGTAGGGCCCGAACGGCCATGGTGACCCCCAGACGTGCGAGTATCTCCATCTTTAGAGTCTCATAGTACTGGGCCTTGTCTGGTTCCAAATCAAAGTAGGCCTTTTGGGGTTCACCTGTCAGAAAAGGTGCTAACAGTCCCGCCCACTGCTCTTTTGGCCATCCTTCGCGAACAGCAACTCTTTCAAAGGTCATGAGGTACACCTCCACGTCATCTGCAGATGTCAACTTTTGTAGGTGGTAGCTGGCCCATCCCATCTTTTGTTCCACTGGCACAGGAGGTGTGGACCCCTTTTATAATTCCACCAGAGCCTCCGTAAACTGGAGATTTATCTCCTGCTGAGCCACCAGGGCCTGGCGATTCGCCTTGTGCAGTTGGCAAATTTCCTCCCGCTGTGCTGCAGCAGCCTGGCGATGTTCCACCTGCTGCATCGCATCGGCTTGTGTGACCTGGAGGTTGGTGTGAGGGATTAGCTCTTGTGGAGATCACCTTTCCTTCGAAGAAGGCAGTTGAGACAGCAGTTTATTTAACCACTTGCCGACCGCTGACCGCAGTCTGACGGCGACAGAGTGGCTCTTTATCGCAAACTGCCGTCATATGACAGCGGCTGCGATAACTAGTGCTGTGAGCGCGCGCGCTCACTGTGTCCGGGGGGGGCCAGGGAGCGGGTAGGGTGGACTCGATCGCCGCCGGCTACCCGCGTTGGCCCCCCCCCGCAGTGAGAGAACGGAGGTCCGTGTAAGTAAACATGGATCTCCGTTCTCATAGAGGGGGAGCCCACACACAGTTAGAACACGCCCAGGGAACACAGTTAACCCTTAGAGCGCCCCCTGCAGGTTAACCCCTTCACTGCCAATGGCATTTACACGGTAATCAGAGCATTTTTATAGCACTGATCGCTGTTTAAATGCCAATGGTCCCAAAAAAGTGTCAAAATGGTACGACATGTCCACTGCAATATTACAGAACCGCTAAAAATCGCAGATCGCCGCCATTACTAGTAAAAAATAAAAATAAATAAAAACCCCAGAAATTAATTCTCATCGTCCGTAAACGCGGCAACTTTTGCGCAAACCAATCAATAAGCGCCAATTGCGATTTTTTTTTACCAAAAATATGAGGAAGGATATAAATCGGCCAAAACCGATGGAAAAAAATGTTTTGTTATATTTTATTTTTGGATTTGTATTTTAGCAAAAAGTAAGAAATTTGTTATTTTTTTGCAAAATTGTCGCTCTTCTTTTGTTTATAGCGGCAATCAGAAATGAGGCAGAGGTGATCAAATGCCACCAAAAGAAAGCTCTATTTGTGGGAAAAAAAGGATGAAAATTTTGTTTGGGTACAACGTTGCACGATCACGCAATTGTCAGTTAAAGCGACGCAGTGCAGATTTGCAAAAAGTGCTCTGTTCCTAAAGTGGGAAATCCTTCCGGGGCTGAAGTGGTTAAAATCTGGCTTGCAGCCAGGTTTATTGGATCAAAGGTTGCACTTTTAAAACAGACAAAACATAAAAAAATCCTTGCCATCCAGGCTCTAATCTAAACAAATCAGGATACCTTTGTAAGCGGTTTCGGGCTCCTCCTGAACACCCACAAAACAAAGTTATAGCAAACCTTTTGTTTAGTCCAACAGCACAAATGCCCCATGTGTCAGCTCCCAGGGTGGAGCAAAGCCTTGCTCTCTTCCTGGTCTATTTAGACAGCACCTGAGCATGGACTTCAATGGACCCGAAAATCCAGTCTGGAACCAGCTCTGTCACGGTGGCTGGGAAAACCCGGGCCGGACATCGCTTTAGTCCAATCCAAGTGACCACATGCGAGGTGACTGATATCGTCCATCTATCACCTTGCTTCGCATATCATCACACCATATATACAGTATGTAAGTCTATAGAATATGTTTATGAGAGCCAACAAGGAATTAATGGAGATCCTGGAAGGACCCGAAAAAATGTCGTAAAAATTCTAAAAAGTAATTTTAATGGTCTTGGGGCCTGGGCTTGGGCCTGAAAAAAACTTTTCAGGCCCAGGCCCAGGGCCTGTGGGGTTTCAAACCATGCCTGGGCTTGAAATGTCAGGCCCAAGCGAGTTGAGATAATCCATATATGTGGTGTGTTACATGAAATATGACACTAAACAAACACCAGTACAAAAATTACGAAATTAAGGAACAACCGAGAGTATTTGTATAAGATATCTGAATGTATGACATATATACCACACTACTATACGCTTCGTTCCACTATCTACCTG
>BLSH010150441.1:362771-376941 GCA_018402905.1 Glandirana rugosa | reverse complement strand
TCCAACTATTGTGGGCTTCCGCAGAGGGCAGAGAGAGGACAAGGTGTCATTATATGCGGACGACACCCTATTATACTTGGGAGACCCTAAGGGCTCTTTGAGGGAGGTAATACAGCTGATTGATCACTTTGGGTGGCTTTCGGGCTTTGCCATTAACTGGCATAAGTCAGTTCTTCTTTCATTGGAGCCACTACCAGGGGCCCTGCCTGGAAGCCTGAACCAAATACAGGTTGTCGCCTTTTTCAAATACCTAGGAATAGTGGTGACTGGTGAACCACGGGAGTATCTATCCCTGGATTTAAAACCGTTACTCCATAAATTTAAACACAAATGTGCCAGTTGGTGCAAACTGCCACTAACAGTAACCGGATGTACAAATCTGATCAAGATGATCTGGGCCCCACAGTTACTATACATTTTGCATAATAGTTTGGATTCCTAATTTTTGGTTCCAGTGTGTGGAGTCTCAGTTTAGGGCCCTTATTTGGAAAAATGGGGTTGCCCTCATAAAATTCACCACTTTACAATTTCCCAAGGACCAGGGTGGGGTGGCTGTCCCACACCTCCAAACATATTACTTTGAGGCTCAGCTGCAGCATTTTGAAGGCTGGGATCTGACCACAGCAACAGACCCTTCTAGGGGCTTATTAATTTGCCCAGACAGCAGATATATGGCTTTGTCCCATATGGGAATGGGTCATCCCGCGGTTCCATCCCATTGCCCTGTGGTTCAACTGTTAATGAGGCTTCGGGGAGAAATTAGGGGGAAACTGGGGCTGACTGGGTTCCTGTTTAAAACCCCTATTTGGCATAATAGATTTTATAAGGAATTAGCTAAGCTCACTAAACATCAGATATGGGAGACAATGGGGATATATTATATTTCTCGGGTGGTTTCTAACACCCGGGTAAAAACTTACCGGCAAATTGTACTGGAGTACCCGCAGATGTAAAATTATTTTTATCAATATCTTAGACTACACCATGCTATTCGGTGTCAAGGCAGATGCTCTACACCGTAAATAGAGGACTCCTTGTTGCTGGAATCTATATTTACAGCAAAGGAAATAAAAAGGTATTATCTCTTGGATATATGTGCACCTTTTATCCTATATACAGGTGGCTGACCTCTTGCCTTGTCGTGAAAAACTGGAGGAAGATGTAGGCCCCATAGATGGCGACCAATGGATGCAGATTCTTGAGACTGGACCACTGGTGTTGGTATCTGCAGCTCAAGAATTATCACATCTCTTTATCCTACATTGGGTACACCTTACTCCAGTACAGTTGCATAAATGGAGTAGAAGGGATTCTGCTATATGCCCTAAGTGTCAAGCTCAGTTGGGCGATTTTATACATATGTTGTCGAGGTGCCCCAAGTTGGTGAGGTATTGGACCAGAGTCATAGCAACCATGAATAGGATATATCAGGTTAATTTACCTGTGGATCCACTGACATGCTTATTGGGTAGTCTAGATGAGGAACAGTACTCCCCTCCGATATTTATTGCTCTTACAAGACTACTATACCTAGTAAGGAAGCTGATAGCTAGACTTCGGATGTCTATACATCCCCCAATGACTGCACAGTGGAATAATATTTTAGTGAGGGGAAAAAAATACCTACTATCACAGAAATTCCCCAGCGAAATTCCTAAAGATCTGACAACACTGGTTGAACACTCCGGATGTGGCTCCTCCGCAGATGGGCCTAGGTAGATTACTCATGGGCTAGTCAACAATCACCTACTTTAATACAATAGATGATGTGGTGCTGTATGAGACTCTTGTAGAGGAAATGAGAATGCTCTATGACAGGGCCTTAGTGTCTATGACACATGGACTGATACAATTTTTTAGATTAAGCAATAGTTGAGGCTTCTCTCCAGTTGGTATGTTCCTTTAATTTTATGCTACTATACATGGCATAGACAGTAACTTTATAATGCATATTTTGCCCAATGTGCCTTTGATTGGATATGTTATGCTAACTTCTGATTGTGTGATTATTTGTCTATAATTGTAAAGCCTACTGCCTCTTTGCTCAAATAAAACTCTTTTGTTGATTAAAAAAAAACAAATGCTGCTCCTAGGCTCATCCACCCTACTTATTGCTCAGTGACTGCTACCCCTCTCTGCCAATCCCTCCACTGGCTTCCGTTCACCCAACAAATTAAATTCAAGATACTAACGACAACTTACAAAGCCATCCACAACTCTTTCCCCAGCTATAGTGCTAGCCTAGTCTCAAAATACCAACTAAATTGTTCTTTTCATTCCTCCCAAGACTTCCTACTCTCTAACTCCCTTGTCACCTCTACCCAGGCTCACCTCCAGGACTTCTCCAGAGCCTCTCCCATCCTTTGGAACTCTCTACCCCAATCTGTCCAACTATCTCCTACTCTGTCCACTTTCAGACAATCCCTAAAAACAAATCTCTTCAGAGAAGCCTATCTGGCCCCCACCTAACAACTGTACATTTATTTTCTCCATCAGCTCATCCCCCACAGTTATTACCTTTTGTATCTCTTGAAACTCCTTCTTAGATTGTAAGCTCTAATGAGCAGGGCTCTCTGATTCCTATTGTATTAAATTATATTGTAATTGTACTGTTGGCCCTGCACTCCATAAGCTGTTGGCACAATATAAATCCTGAATAATAATAATGTCCATGTGCACAGTGAATGTTAATGGCAGTGACTTTTTCATTATTGATCAGCTGCTTCACATGCAGAAACGTGAAAGGGTCTGACACACCTTTTGACAGGATTAACCCTTTGAGGGTATCTCACCAAAACTGAAATGTTGTTGCAGAGCATGCAAGTATGCCCAAATTTGGATTTGTATCTTAGTGCAGACCTCTGGGTAAATAAATTAGCCAATCACACAAGCAGGAAATTACATTTCTGCGGAGGTATTCTGTATAGCATCTGCCTGTGCACAGAACACACATTTATGTCCAGGTTGCCATATTGCATTGCATTTTACAGAAAATGACAGCACTGTAAATAGAAAACAAAAGGTATTTTTTTCTTCTCAATATTTTTTATTGAATTTTCAACAAAGAAAACAGGTAATACAGACACGAGATGCAGTACAATGAAAGCACATGTGTACAGGTTTGATTGTCAATGCCAAGGTTAAAGTCATCAAAGGTTCCATCATACCATGGGTCACCCATAGCAGGTAGTCTTACACTATGTCATATGTCACATAAACATAGCTACTAATAATTCCAACAATCAGGTAACACGTTTGATCAGGAAATGATTTTGAACTATCCTAATGAAGTCTGGTAATTGCAGAGGGTAGGAGTTTTTCCACAGTTTGGTGATGTGTAATCTACCGGCTAGGAGGATGTGGATGATGACTTTGCGGTAGGGATGAGGAATTGAATCTATGGATAGGTTCATTAATGCCAGGCAGGGCAAGGGGATAATAGTGTTACAAGTAATTTGAGAAATAAGGAGAAATACATCAATCCAGTAATTTTTTTAAATGGGGACTATCCCAAAGGATGTGAAACAGTGATCAACTTGCACAGCATTCTCTCTAACATTCCAGAGAGGAGGGGCCACTGAATTGGGCTATGGTTTGTGGGGTGAGATATCTCCATTGAATCAACTTCTGAGTTAGTTCCCACAATGAGGTGCAACAAGTGGCTTTATATATGAAAGTGAGACCCGCCAAGCAATAGTTGGTAGGGTATTGTTGCCCTAAGTTGCTTTCCCATTTTGTGATGTGAGGGGAACGCTCAAACACTTTCTTCTCCTGTAACAAGTTATAGAGTAGGGATATGCCCTTCACCTTCTGGGAACTGGGCGTAAAATAAAATAAAGCCTGACTAGGGATGTGGGTGAAGGTTGTTTTGGAAACAGTGAGAAATTTGGGGGGTACTGGAATAGGCCAGAGGGTTAGAGACCCAATCCTTGCTGCAATATGCAGAATGGTTTAATTTTTATAATTTTTAAGGGGGTAGACAGCATACCATTGGTGTACACCTGAGCCACTGGGTTGGAACAGTGAGCCATGATGGCTAAGTGTATCCTAACCTGAAACCCGAATTTGTGGAGCATGGCTTGAAGATAAGGCCAGTGCACCCTGTTGAACACCTTTTCTGAGCCCAAAGAGAGAAGCAAAGGTGTTCTTGTCTGCCCAGCCAGGTGTATTATATGTATTAATCATCTAGTGGTGTCAGAAGTCTGTCTACCTGAAATAAATCCAGAATGGTCACTATGGAAAAGTAAGGGCATAATATCCATTAGTCTAAAAGCTAACACTTTCGCATAGATTTTCAAATCTAGATTCAGTAGAGCTATGGGCCTAAAGTTTTTGGGGGTGTCTGTGTCCTTCCCCGGCTTGGGTAGCATGATCATCAGTGCATTTAACATGTCCTTGGGGAATGTAGAGGAGGAGGCAGCATCATTAAATATGTCACAGAGGGGGGCGTGACCGGATGTGAACAAGGGCTGCAAAGAGAACTCAAAAGGAACAACAGGCTCAACAAGCACAACGCCAGACCCGGTCTAAAGGAAGCCAAGGAAATGTCTCCGCCTCCGCCATCTTGTCCCCTACACAGACTGCTCAGCTCGTTAAACCACCCATGGTGGGAGTGGAGCAAGACGTGGCAATGGGGGATCTGGGTGCTGGAGAGGCCTAAGTGAATCCTCAAGGTCTGGCGGCAAACCATGCAGCAATAACCAAACCTATCTTGGAAGCCATTAACACCAGCAAAGCGGAGGTAATGTTGCAGATTGACCACCTCTCTATGGAATGCACATAAATATGGCATGATTTAGACAAGATCCGTGGCCGTGGAGGACTCTTCACACTCGCAAGGTAATCATCAAGACCGAGCTGATGATGCTGAGGACCACAAACTTAGAAATAACGTGCGGGTGGTGGGCTTACCGGAGGGAGCAGAGGGGGCCAAGGCTGTGGATTATGCAGAGTAGTTTTTTAAGCAACTGTGTTTTGGATGACTTGCCTCCCACCTATGTAATAGAGAGAGCCCATAGGGTCCCTTTGGCTCCAAGCCCTCCAGGGGCCCCAAGACCATTTCTAGTTTGGTACCTAGATTATAGGGATAGGGACATCATATTGGCGGAGGCCAGGAAGCATCAGGATTTGAAGTTCGACAACGCAAGGGTGATGCTATTCCCAGACCTCTCTGCAGAGACTCAGAGAAAACAACATTCCTTCAATGATGTCCGTAAGCGTCTGAGGGAAAAGGAGGTCCAATACAGCATGCTCTAACCCAGGAGGCTCCGTGTGCAACACAAAGGATCAGTGAAATTTTTCACCTCCCCTGGTGAGATAAATGAATGGATGGACAAGAATCTTTAAAACGCTTTATCTCTGATGAGGGTACAAGTGGCTGTATATGCATGCATTAAGTTTACCATTTTTACGCGCACCTCACCCTATGAAGCTGCAAGGTTTTACTAAGTTGGAATCTGTTTTTCTGCTTTGCAAGTTTTATGAAAGTTAAATCTACTGAGTTGCGCCACTAGAGGTCGTCCTGAGACTGAGTCCTCACTTACATACTTATCCTCCTGTTACTATTTGCTCTACGGAAGATAAATCATTAGTAGGCAGCTTCAACCAATGAAATGCTTTATGAAACATGGTGTGGACAGCAGATTACTAATAGATCTCTATGAGCGATTTCGCATGTTGGAGGTTCTGAGACTGTGGATCCCTGAATAAAATCCAGACATGCTCAAAAGGAAATCTGGTTGAATCAGAAGAGAGTGAGGTATCTTCATATTTCTAATTATTACTGGTGGACCTTTTGCTTTACTTAGGTATGCTAATCTGCTCCTGACTCCTGTTCATAGGAGAGCTCAGGAAACATTAGGAACATCTTCAACGGTGCAGAACTATGGTATACAGAGGTTGGGCCTGCAGGTTTTTGGGTTTTTTTCAGGGACAAAGGTACATGCTGGAGGTTTTTATATATATATATATATATATATTTTTTTTTTAAGAATTTTATTGAGAATAAACTGTGATTACAGAGGTGATTAAACATACAGCATAATCTCAATGACTTACAATTATTCCGTAAAGGTATATGGTGTCTATGATTGGACAACATTAAACAGTAAACTATTGTTCAGCTAGAAAATAACCAGCTATAGAGAGATTGATGGGGGGTAAGAATGGTATCAGGGGACAGAAAAAATGGGGGAAGACAAAGGATGGAGTATAGGATGCTAGCTTCGAGCTACTGTCTTTCTTAAGTTTTGAGTGATAGTACCCAGAAGAGGTTTTCAGGCTTGACGGGCTAGTCTGTGAAAGGACTCATGAGATTCATGAGTGCTGCTGTGTATATGGTATAGTACAGAATTCAGGGTTTAAATGAGACTCTATGGTCGGACAGCCAGAATTGCCATTGTGAGTAGAATTTGTCAGTGGACATTTGTGTTTTGGCAAATAGGTATTCCATGAGAGCGTTGTCATTAAGAATGGTAACCATAGGGGTGAGGGCTGCATAGAGCCGGAGCTCCGTCAGACCGCCGGACAAATTCGCCTCCAATGGAGCCATCAATCCGCGATTGATCCGAATTACCAGGAACACCCCATCACACAGCTGCGATGACCCGCCGCAGAAAAGGACAGCCCACACAGCCGGGGAAGCTGACGCCCTTCTTCCCCGCGGCTCAACGTTCGTCCCTCCACAATGGCGGCGGCGCAAGTGCAGGCAAAGGAGAGGCGCAGGTCAGAGATCCAGGAACCCCGCATCCTTCCCACAACAGAGCAGCAGCAGACCTAGAATACCAGCCTAGTAGTGGCTTGTCCTCTGCAGCCTCCACCCCAACTACCAGGAGCCCAGCAAAATCCAAAGCCAGGCACACTCCTTCTGGGGACACTGACAAGGCCTGCAATATGGAGGTGAGTGGAGCACAGGCCGCAACAGGCCCAACTAGGCATGATGCATTTACTGACTTTCCCACAACAGGACAGGCAGTATCAGATGTAGTCCTCAAGGATATGCTGACCTCATTTAAAATTTCCCTTCACCAGGACATAAGCCACACCATTAGATCATGCCAGATAGAAATACAATCACTGGGGGACGAGTTGAACACATTGAAAACGCAATGAGCGAGTACTCCCATACCTTCAACACACTGGTTGATGCTCACGAAGCCCAAAGCGGCGAAATAATGTGGATGAGAGATAAATTGGCTGATTTGGAAGATCGGTCAAGAAGGAACAACATAAAAATCAGGGGTATACCGGAGTCAGTCACCCCTACACAACTCCCCCAATATGTACAAGATTTGTTTTCATCTCTGGCAGATACACTCTCAGCCGTAGAACTTACGGTTGACAGGGTCCACAGGCTACCAAAACCGTCATTCATAGCTGAAGACATCCCTAGAGACGTCTTGCTCAGATTGCACTTCTACCGGGCCAAAGAAGTCATACTGAATGCATTTAGGAACCCTGACCAACGCCCTACTGCCTATGCAACATTGCAACTGCTCCCTGATCTCTCCAGACATACTCTCCAAAGAAGGAGAAACCTGAACACCATTACCAAGGCATTACGCAACCACCACATCCCTCACAAGTGGAAATACCCGGCAACACTAATAATTACCTTTAATGGCTCCAACAAGTCCATAATGTCCCTAGACGAAGGACTCGCAACCCTCCGCCAATGGGGGATTCTCCTAGACCCTCCAATAACACCCCTACAAGCGGATAAAGCTCCTCACCTACAATTAGACTGGCAGGTAGTATCTCGCAAGCGTTCCTCAAAAAAGAATGGAACTCCACAACAACCCTAAAGTTGGCCTCCATTCAATATTCCAAGTCCGGCTGGTCACCAAACGGATGTTCATCCTGAACCCTCCCCACACCAGGACATTAT
Source organism: Glandirana rugosa (assembly GCA_018402905.1). Taxonomy (NCBI): domain Eukaryota; kingdom Metazoa; phylum Chordata; class Amphibia; order Anura; family Ranidae; genus Glandirana; species Glandirana rugosa. The sequence continues at coordinate 369,056 of BLSH010150441.1, read as the reverse complement.
GTTATGTTCACGGTCCCATTTACAGGACCATCTTCTTAAACATTATGTTTTGTTTCTTCACCTTATTGTTTTGTTCCCATATCCATCCCTGAGGTACACATCCAACCTGGTAATCTTCCATCAAACCCATGAACCATTGTATATCAGCAAGATCTGCACTTGGATAGCAAAGTGGATAAAGCGGACGCAAAGCCTCAACTCTCCCTGGACCCTCCGATCACCAGAGCGACACCAACTCCTCCACATAGTAAGTGACATCTGGGACACACAATCACCTTCTAACCTCAAGCCATGACCATCACATGCCTATCATTGAATGTTAAAGGCCTGAACCATCCGGCCAAAAGACATTCAATGTGGAGGGAAGCTCTGTAAAACCGAGCGGATATACTATGCATCCAAGAGACACATTTTTGCTCCTTAAACATCCCTAAATGCTCACACAAGCAGTTTCCACACATCTTCCTATCGAATAATCCGGAAAAGAAATCTAAGGGAATTCTAATAGCAATCAGAGACACGGTTGCCTTCCAACTCAAGCACTCTACCATAGATCAACACGGTAGATATGTGATTATCACATGTGACATTAACTCAAAACCTTATACGATAGCAGCTATATATGCACCAAACTCACACCAATCCAAATTCTTGAAAAAATTGATCAACCGTATCTACTCTGCTAAATATGGAAGCATACTAATATGCGGGGACTTCAATGCCACTATGGACCCACTTATGGACTCCTCCTCGGCCAGCCCCAGGGGTAGACCATCATTGGGCCATATACTGCATTCTGAGTGACTGTATGATGTCTGGAGGTGCCAACATGCGAACGAGAAAGACTATACCTACTTCTCCCCCAGGCATCGTACATACTCTTGCATCGATTTGTTTGTGGTGGACAAGTGGCTACTGCAGAGAATCTCCCAATGAAAAATCCACGACATAACATGGTCGGACCATGCTGCAATATCTATCTCTATCATTGACAAGGGAACCCTACACACAAACCCCATTTGGAGACGTAACATCAAACTTTTACAATCACCCGAGTCCTCTAAAATTATTTCTCAGCATATTACCGACTTATTTAAATATAATGCAGATTCGGTCGACAACGCATTCATACTTTGGAATGCTTACAAAGCATACATTAGGGGCATCCTCATCCAGCAAGGAGTCAGATTAAAGAGAAGCCATGACCTTCAACTGACCAAACTGACAACTGACATCCATAACCTAGAAACCAAAAACAAACAAAACCCATCAGATGACATGATACAAACCTTACAGAAACGTAGGGAAGAACTCCGCTTACTCCTGCTCCACTCACATTTCAGATACATGAGAACAGTACGTGCAAACTGGTACTCTAACGCCAATCGGGCAGGCAAGTTACTGGCCCGCAGAGTTAAGACAGTTCAAGCTAAATCAAGAATCCAACACTTGCTACACCCCAAGAACAACCACAAAGTAACTAACCCCCAACATATAGCGGACCAATTCGCAGACTTCTACAGTACTCTATACAATCTCAAGAATGACCCCCACACGACTCAACCTACCACGACAGGTATAGCATCCTTCCTGGGCACATTCAAACTACCTAAGTTATCAGACTCCCAGCTTACAGACCTCAACGCTCCTTTCACCTCCTCAGAGGTTCAGAAGGTCATCGCCTCTCTCCCTAACGGAAAATCGCCAGGCCCTGACGGTCTTCAGAATGAGTTCTACAAATCATTCCAGGACCTAATCACTCCATACCTGACCCCAGTTTTCACTCTAGCAACACTAAAATCATCCTTTCCTCCAGAAATGCTGAAAGCATATGTCGTGACCATTCCCAAACCTGGGAAAGACCCAAACACCCCAGCAAATTTCAGGCCAATATCGCTCCTTAATTCTGATGTGAAGATATATGCAAAACTCCTTGCGAACCGACTCACAAAGGTGATATCCCATCTCATAACTAATGACCAAATGGGGTTCGTGAAAGGTAGGCAACCTTCAGACGCCACTAGGCGCATATTGAATATTATAAGCTATGCTGAGAAACATCGGACGCCTTGTCTGCTGCTATCAATAGACGCAGAGAAGGCCTTCGATAGGGTAGATTGGAACTACATGTCCCATGTACTATCAAAGTTTGGTTTCCAGGGATCTATCAAGAATGCGATTCTGGCCTTATATTCGAACCCTTCTGCACAAGTATTCACCTCCGGACTCCTATCTAAGCCATTCACCATCACAAATGGTACTAGGCAGGGGTGCCCTCTTTCCCCCTATATTTGTAACCTAATCATTGAGCCCTGGCCGAAGCCCTCAGATCCAATCCAAACATCTCAGGCTTCCAAATTGGAAACAAATCACACGTCATAAACTTTTTCGCCGACAATGTAATTCTCATACTAATTAATCCCCTGATTTCCCTTCCTCAAGCCCACGCAACTCTTGAAACATTTAGTGCCATATCCTATTACAAAGTCAACCACGCCAAATCCATGATTCTCAATATAGGAACTCCAGACAAGATTAAACATATCCTTCAAACCCTTCTCCCGTACTCATGGAATCCCGAAGGAATATCATACCTTGGAATTACACTAACCCCCTCAATATCACAAATTGTCCAAGCAAATTACGGCCCACTAGCCCAAAAAATCCACTCCCAACTACAACAGATGCCTCAGAGAGAACTGTCCTGGACTGGTAGATCAGCTGTCCTAAAAATGATAATTCTTCCGCAAATACTATACTTTTTCAGAGTAATCCCAATATATGTCACACGCAAATACATTGATCCTATCAACAAAATCCTAAATCAATATATATGGGATAATAAAAAAACCAGATGCGCAAAGTCCAACATAAATAAACATAAATCGATGGGGGGAATGGGTCTAGTAGACATCCAGGATTACCAACTAGCAGCAATACTAGACCAACTCAAACTCTGGTTTAAACCTACCGAAGTCCCATCCTGGGTTAATATAGAATCCCACATGTCCCCTACAAGGGACCTTAAATCTTTCCTCCTACTAGATAGCTGGAAAAGTTGGGACACCTCCTCCCTTCCCCCCACACTAGCAACAGCTATCAAAACATGGAGACAGTTGCTCACCCAATCAAAAAATTGTCCACCACAGACACTCCCTCTATTGCCCACACAACTACTGGACAACTTAATTCCCCTTATGTACACAAAACCACTCCGTTCCCAGGGAATTCTACACATCCAAGATTTCTTTGAAAACTCCCAACTTAAGCATTGGGAAACATTACAAAAAGAGTTCTCTCTTCCATCAGGAACTCAATTTACAGTTGTACGCATTTTGTTATACTTGACCAAATGCCCTCTACCCATCCTCAAAATTCCGGATAAAATATGGGGATTCCTGAATAATCATACCACAAGAGAGAAAGGCATCTTGCTCCTGTACAATGCACTGGGTAACAAGGACACCTTACATAAATCTACACTCATACAAAAATGGGAGAAAGAACTGGAACAAAGCTATACCCTAACACAATGGAAACACGCCCTGCAATCCACACATAAATACTCAAAATGTTGCAATCACTGGGAGATGATGGTAAAAATCATCCACAGATGGCATTACACCCCCTTTAAACTTTCAAAAATGTTCTCGGGACTGTCTTCAGAATGCTGGAGACAGTGCGGGAAACCAGGCAAACTGCTACACATATTGTGGAACTGCACTAGCCTCACAAGTTTCTGGACACAGGTCTTCAAATTGATCTCAACTATCACAGGTATACTCTCCAAACCCAATCCCAGTCTACCTATCCTAAGCCTTGGTATTGAACTATACCCCAAACAAATGAGACCCCTAGTGACACACATTCTCTTAGCCGCACGAAACTCCATCCTCAAGAAATGGAAATCCCTAGATTTTCCAAATGTATCTGAAGTTATACAATTAGTACGAACCAACCACTTACTTGAGAGATCCCTGGCAATCAATTCTCTGATATGCAGCCATTTTGATAACCAATGGTCTTTATGGACTTCTGTGTATAAGTAACACTGATAAAGCTAACAACCAATGGAAATTTCCCAGGATGTAATGTACCTCTCCCCCTTCTCTTCCCTCTCCCCACCCTCCCCTTCAACTGTTCCTCGTTGCTTACGATTAGCCTTCTGCATAGACAAGGAATCGAAGGCAGGTGCCATCTCCACCTCTCCTGTCCACAGATTGTTCGCGTTTGGGGTGGCAGGAGAGAGGGAGCAACAAGTGTCAACTACTAATGCATGAAATCGATATGTATAGCACCAATACAACAACCTAAAAATTGTAACATAACAGTCTTGATGTATAACAATCTTTGACCTCCCTGTCAATGTTGATATCACTGTTCACGTCGTTATCAATAAAAATTTATTGTTGAAAAAAAAAAAAAGAATGGTAAACATTTCTCTCAGTTTAGGGGCTTCAGCTTGCTTCCAATGGCGGGCAATGGATAAGCGGGCCGTTATTAGAATGTGTGTTACTATGGGGTGATATTTGGGGATCCATTGAGCAAACTCATGGTCGAAAAGTGCCATCTGGGGGGTCAGCCGCTTAGGAGTTTTGGTTATGTCTTGCATTAGACCTGCTACGTCTGCCCGGAATTTCTTTATGTCTGGACAGTCCCCCCATATGTGTTGTAGGTGTCCGTCTATTACAGTTTCTCCAGCATTTGCGGGAGTGAGATGGGGATATCTGTGCCAGCTTCATTGGGGTGTAGTACCATTGATGTAGAATTTTCATTAGAGTTTCCCAGTGGAAGATGTTTCTTGAATATTTTGTAAGGGCGGTGATTGCTCTGTACCAATAAGGAGGAGAGATTTGCAATTGTAGTAGTGTTTCCCAGTGTTGGAAGGTTGGGGGGTAATTGTAATTCTGCTTGTGTTTTTGGAGTATGCCATAAAGATGGGATATTCCCTTTGTTTTGTTTTTTTGGTGGTTGAATACTTCTAGGATATCCTTTGAGATCATGTTGGAGGAGGTTGATATTTTGTTGAGGATATGACAGAGTCTGAGGTATAGATAGAAGTCAGCGCTATTGATGGCAAAGTGGTCCTTCAGGTATTGAAAGGTCACCAGTTGATCCTGATGAAATAGGACTCCAATATTGTTAAGACCTTTCAAGGTCCATCTGTGTATGGGCAAGTCTGGAGTTAGGATTGTCAAGGATAATATTGGGATCTGGTAAAGTGCTTGAGGATTTATACCTGCTCCAGCTTGAAGAATTGATTTCCAGGTGTTGAGTGCAGCGTCAATTGTTGGCAGCACTGCGCTGTTAGGCATATACCCCATCCACACCAAGGCTAAAGTCCAAGCGGGGGTTCTTCGCTAAGGCATGAGCTTCGATCAGGGTCCAAGGGGAGTGTTAGTCCATAGTCTAGAGTTACCTGATCTGGTCAAGTAGAGTTGCTTTGTAGTATATCTGTAGATCCGGTACGACTAGGCTGGCGTGGGACTTAGGGGTACAGAGCAATGTGGACCTAAAGCGGGGTTTGCGTGCTGCCCATATAAAAGTGGTGATAATTGTTTGCAATTGTCTCATGTCAGACTTTAGCAGTGGTAATGGTAGAGTCCTGAAGATGTTCAAAACATGTGGGAGTAGGAACATCTTGGACAGAGCTATTCGTCCTGCCCAGGAGGCCCCAGTTGATGAGAGGGCTTTGGCTATTGCCTGTAGTTTCTGTTCTAGGGAGTAGAGTTGAGCGAACCAGAACTGTAAAGTTTGGGTCCGTACCGAACTTTGGGGTGTCCGTGACCCAGACATTTGAAAAAAGTTCAGGTTCGGGTTCTGGGTTTGGGTAATTGATCACACATGTTGAATAGCTGCAGGGCAGCCAATCAACAAGCGTTTCACTGGTTTGCCCTTAGAAGCCATCACAGCCATGCCTACTAATGGCATGGCTGTGATAGTTTACAGACCCAGTGCCTGTGGGGTTTCAAGCCATGCCTGGGTTTGAAATGTCAAGACCAAGCGAGTTGAGATGAGGGATCTTGTCTTTGATGTCCGTTATCGGTTTCGGGAGAGTAGTTGACCCCGGAGGACCCGTCCTGCTTATCGAGACAGGTTCTACAAGGATGAGGGTGTACAAAACTTGTAGAAGTCCTGAGATGGTAATGGTGACGATTTCAGACTGTACTCTGTTAACGTTTGTTAATAGTGGTGAAAATATACCCGTCGTGCGTTTGGGGCGAAATCCAGGTGTAACGAGACATGGGGATTCAGGGTGCGGTCGGATCAGCATGGCCTAGATGT
>BLSH010150441.1:276151-324578 GCA_018402905.1 Glandirana rugosa | reverse complement strand
GCCAGGAAACCATTGTTCCCTATGTGGCATTGCTCATGTTCCTCATCTCTATCAAGGCCTCACTTCTATCCTACAGAATTGGCTACACTCTGCAATCTGAAGATCATATTTCTGGTTGCTGCAACCTGTGAAAAAAGGGGTGTCAGAGCTGCAGACTTTGTACTCAAGGAGCCTCACCTAAGCGTTCTACCCAGACAGTATAGTCCTAAAACTCCAGACTGCCTTTATCCATGTGGTGTCTTTCTCCTTCGACTTTAACCAGGAAGTTAGTTTCCCATCTTTCTTGGTTGAGTGAGAGAACCACATCCCCTGGATGTTGATCTAACCTGGGTGACCTGCTTGGCAGCTACCTTTTCATTCAGGAAAGCTGAAATCTGTACTTGGTTCCAGCGTGGCTTAAGGCAGGGTCAATCAGCATCAACATGTACAGTCATATCCTAGATTAAGACAATTAAAAGAGCCTACTCTCCACAAGGTCTTCCTGTTTCGGATGACTTAACAGCACATTCAACTAGGGCAGTGCCAGCTCAGTGCAAAGCTCAGTGCTGAGTGTCTCCTGAGGCTATTTGCGAGTCAGCAATATGGTCCTCCCAGGAAACACCTTTATTACACTTAAAGTGAACCCGGCTCATGACAGTAAAATTTGGAAAATTCATGGTGCATAATTGCGCTTCTAATCATTACAGAATTTTTTTTGCACCCTCCCATATGGCGAGTTAGGTCCCATGTGTATGCTGCCATGATGCACTAAGAAAACGGAAAATTGTATACTCACCTTTCCGTAATTTTCCTTTCCTGGTGCATCTTCATGGCAGCATACAGATTCCCGCCCAAATTGGTGAGAGTTACAGAGAATGCTGTGAGCCGGGTCTGTCTTTGATTTATAGTTAACCAGTCCTATCATGTTGTGGGGCTGCCATGAAGATGCACCAGGAAAGGAAAATTACGGAAAGGTGAGTATACAATTTTCCGTTTTCAGTGACAACGTTGTGTAATTTTTTTGTCACTTTCAATCATTTATGACAAACAAATAATATATTCCATGGACTCAACATGCCTCTCAGAAAATAGCTTGGGGTGTCTACTTTCCAAAATGGTGTCATTTGGGGGGGTTTTTAACTGTCCTGGCATTTTATGCCCAACATGACCCACTCTTCTAACCACTTGAACCACCAAGTCTTTTCTGACACTTTTTATTTACATGGAAAAATCCTTTTTTTGCTAGAAAATGACTTTTATCCCCCAAACATTATATATTTTTTTAAAGCAGAGGCCCTACAGATTTAAATAGTGGGTGTTACAATTTTTTTTTCACAAAGTATTTGCGCAGCGATTTTTCAACCGCAATTTTTGGGGAAAAAAAACACTTTTTTGAATTTTAATGCACAAAAACATACTATTTTGCCCAAATGTTTGGTGAAATATAAAAGTTGATCTCATGCTGAGTGCATAGACACCAAACATGACATGCTTTAAAAATGACGCACACCCGCGAAGCGGCGACAAACTATATACATTTTTAAAAGCCTTTAAAAGCCTTTACAGTTTACCACTTTAGATCTGCAGAGGAGGTCTACTGCTAGAATTACTGCCCTTGATCTGACGTTCGCGGTGATACCTCACATGCATGGTGTAATTGTTGTTTAAATACGACATGAAACTGACGCTTGCGTCCACCATTGCACGCGTGCACGGGGGGGCAGGAGTGCATTTTTTTTTATTATTATTCATTTTGCTTTTTGTTTTATTTTTACACTGTCCCTTTCATCTTTTTCTTTTATCATTTTTATTTTTATCACAGGGATTTTAAATATCCCCTATGATAAAAATAGGTATTGTCGCATATCATTTTTTTTTCATTTTGGGGTCTACTAAACGCTAGATCTTTCCCCAGCCCTTAAAGCATCTGACCACACCAAAATCGGTTTGATAAGATGCTTCCCCAATTTCCCAATGGCGCTGTTTATATCTGGCGAAACTGAAGTCACAAAATGCTCGTAGCCTCCAGTTTCTTAGGCCATGGAGATGATTGGAGCCATTCTAGTTTTCAATCAGCTCTATGGTAAGCTGGCAGAACCACCAGCTGCATTCTCACTTTCCCCGGTGGGACAGGAGAGCCTGAGAAGACCAGCAACATACTAGTCTGTCGCTGGTCCTTGTTGGGCATATATTGTAAAAAAAAAATAAAATAAAAAAATAAAAAAATAAAAAATAAAAAGGGGCAGACTCGATGGACTACTCAGTCTTTTTCTGCCGTCACTTTTCTATGTTTCTATGTTTCTATGTTTCTTTTTTTCATGAAAAAATAATCAATCGGTGGGTATGCCCACCATTAGAAAACCTCACTTCATCCTCCCACTTCTAATGGTGGGCATAGCCACTTTTTTAAAAAAATATACCGGAGCATAGGGGCAATCCGCCCCAATTTCCACCCACTGCTCCTATGCTCCGGTATATTTGCTCTTTTTTTAACTGTGGTGGTGAAATCACCGCCAACAGCGCTGGAGTCGCTGCTTTATATATGGTGGGAGCAAACGCTATTGCTGTCACCCTAAATAAATCAGCTCTGCAGCTGGCGTACATGAAAATTAAAAAAAGATTAATAAAAACAGTAACACATAAAAAAATAATATTCCTGCTAAGAATAAAAAAATAATTACATGTTACATAAAAACATTGCATACCTGCAAAAAAAAAACCCACTATAATAAACCGCAACAAAACATTACAGATATGCATAAACAATAAAGAGAGCAATAGAAAGAGAATAGAGAGAAAATGGAGATAGAAAAACAAGAAACATACAACTGTTTTTGGTTTTTATTTTTTAAAATTTTTTTGGTTTTTATAACTTTTTTTTTTTTTGGTACGCTTTTTTTTTTATAACGATGAACAATAAACAGTAAAGGTTAGGGTCTCCAAAAATGCGGTGACAACTTTGGAGACCCTGTGAAAGTGTGTCCTAATTCTATGTAGTGCTTTTCCCTACGCTAATACTCAACTAATGAATGGTAGCGCTCGAAACAGTGACCGATGCAGAGACCAGGTTGGTCCAAACAGGTGGGGCAATAATATCGGGTGTCACGCCTGTATCCGTTTCATCAGCAGACACAACATATTTTTTGGGGGTATTGTTGTGTAGGGGTACCAGGGATGGCATGTGGATAATGCCGTCCATGCAGCCGACTCACTGCATGTGGATTGGGAACTTGGGGTGCAGAGCCATCTGGATACAGAAGGGCTCTGATGATCTCTTCCTAGAATTGCAGGAGAGGTCCAGTACATCCTGACGCTTTGTATAGCACAAAAGCGTTCAGCAAAGCCAATTGAAAGAAGTAAATAGACACTTTTTTGTACCAGAGTCTGTATTTACGGGCAATTAAGTAGGGCGCCAATAACTGGTCATTGAGGTCCACCCCTCCCATATTAAGGTTATATTGGTGGACAGAGAGGGGTTTCTCCACAACACCAGTCGCCCCTTCTAATTTGGGCCGTGTCTGCATGAATGGAGGAAAGAATGAAAACATCCTTTGTATCCCTCCACTTCATCGCAAGCAAATTACCACATCTCAAGCAGGCTCTCTCCCCCCGACTAAGTCAGGAATCTACCAGCCGTTGGGGGAAGCCCAGGCGATTAGGTCGCACGGTGCCACATGCGCCAATTTGGTGATCAAGTAAGTGACTAAAAAGTGGCACGCTTGTGTAGTAATTGTCCACGTACAAATGGTACCCCTTTCCGAATAAGGGTGACACCAAGCTCCACACAATTTTACCAGCACTCCCCATGTAGTCTGGGCATCTTTCCGGCTCTATGCGGCTATCTAGGCCCTAATAAACCATAAAACTACATGTATAGCCTGTGGCCCTGTCACAGAGCTTATACAACTTGACCCCGTATCTGGCATGCTTGTTGGGGATGTACTGTTTGAAAACAAGACGGCCAGCAAATTTAATCAGGGACTCGTCCATGCACACAACTTGGTTGGGAATAAAATGTGCTGCGAACGTCTGGTTGAAGTGGTTTATGAGGGATCGAATTTTGTAGAGCCGGTTAAATTCAGGGTCTACATACAGATGAAGTCCATGAACCGCAGAATCTGCTTGTATCGTGTCCTGGCCATGGAAGCAGAGTAGACATACATGTGATGAATTGAGTCAGTGGACCAATATAACCGCAATTCAGGTAGATGATGTATGCCCATGTTGAGGGTGAGGCCCAGAAAGGTCTTAAATTCGGAAACCGTAATTGGTTTCCAAGTTATGGCAAGTGACAAATGGGGATTAGCGGCGATGTATTGACCAGCATATAAGTTGCTTTGGTCCACAATAGATCTATAGAGATCTTCGGTGAAATACAGCGAAAAAAAATCAATGGCCCTAAAATCAACTGTATTCACCTGAATTCCGGGTTGGGCAGTGAATGTGGGAAGTACTGGCGCTGTGGTGGGTTGCCAATCAGGGTTTGCAAGCACGTGAGGAAGGCCACTATGGGCTCTGTGGGCCTGTGTTCTTCGTCTTCGTGGCTGCGGGGCATTACTCGTGCTAGCCACACCAGCTTGAACTGCACTTATGGGACTCGCCACGTCACCAAGTGTTACTGCAGTGCTGGTTGTATGACCAGGATGTACTAGGCCGCTGGTGCTTGCCAGGTCACCAGAAGGGGTAGCAGCGCTAGTACTGGGTCTCTGCTCCATACGAGAGCCCTGCGGTTCACGCACCTCAGTGACAGCTAAACGGGATCTGGTACGCCTGACCTTAGCAGGGACCACCCAATCGTCATAACTATCTGTCATGGAGCCGCTGTCGAATATCAACTCGATTGGTGAGTCTGAATCTGACAGTGAGTCTTCCCCATCGCTCTCATCTGTCATACTCACAATAACGTAGGCCTCTTCACCAGTGTACCTCGGATTAGACATGGCCTCTAAATTTATAGGTACACTAGTGAGACTCACAGGCAAAAAAGTGCACCTGGTTGTCAGAGCCTGTGTCAAGTCGCTACCAAATTCACTGTCAGAATTTGCAGGGATCGGGCGTGATCTCTGCGAAGGCTGCAGATATGTGTTCTGTGAATGGTAAGTGACAGCGATCTATTGATCCTGCACTTGGGTGGGCTGGGCTGGGCAGAGAGGCTAAATGCATGTGTTAGCAGTTATCTGGGCTGATTCCGCTAACGCTGCGTTTTTTAGAGCACTAAATCTAAGGGGGACGCTAATATAGATCTGATCGGATCGCAGATATTGATCTGATCAGATATTACAATAATATCTAGCACCTACCTAATGTGTGTGTGCGTGTCAGAGTACCTAACTAACTGGCCCTGCCTGGTATTTACGCTGACCCTAACGTACGCTAAAACCTAACTGGGCTCACCGCTGGGCGATCGGGGGTTAAAACCTATAAAAGGTATATAAAATAATATACGGCGGGTTTCTAGCTAGCTAGCGTCACCCGTGACACTTATACGGTGATCACAGGTGACAGGGGGCAATCAAGTGGTTAAAAGCTTTATTGGGAGGGCAAGGGGGGTATTTACACCTAACTAGTCCTAATACTATCTACCCTAACACTGATTTAGTGTCACAAGTACAGCGATCGGTAAAAATCAGATCGCTGCACTACATGACACTGTGACAGGGGGTGACAGGGAGTGAAGGGGTTAACTGGGGGCGATCAGGGGGCGATCAAAGGGTTAAATGTGCCTATGTGTACTGGTGTTAGTGTGCTGTTGGTGCAACTCACATTTTTAGATGTGTCACTCTCTCCTCTCTGCAATGGAAAAGAAGGTGACATCACTTCCCCTACCTGTGTTTACATTTCACAGGTAGGGGAAGAAATCCCATTCGCTGGACGATCAACATGAATAGACCAAAATCCATTGGTCTATTCATGATGACTGAACGGTCCGGCAACAAATGGGACCGCTCTGGGGGTGCGCGCGCGCGCCCTCTAGCTGTGCACGTGATCGCCGCCTATTTATGGCGATTCGCGCACAGCATCCCGACTGCCGCCATGAAAACACGGTGCGCGGTCGGGAACTGGTTAAAGACCACATGGGAAACACATAAATCCTTCAAATTACAGCCTTGAGGGCTGTGTTCAGATTAGTACAACTGATGAGATATCTGTCTCCAGACTGGGTTTATTATTGTAAACATAGCAGAGAACGAGGTGGAATTTTCCATTGCTAGAAGTTCTGAAAGATAGATTCTAAAAGGATAAACTACAATTTTTTTTATTTTTTTTAAAGTATGCTATATGAATGGGGGCATGTATCAAATGTAAAGTAGGTATTATCTCAATTGGCCTGCAAAAGTGGAAATACGTTTTAAAGCTGCAAGCAGTATTACAGAAACACCATGGTTTTCAAGGATATTATCAGTGGCAGCATACATTGGCTGTGCATATTGTACAGTTACTTTTGTCCTACAGATAGTATCAGCACCTCAAACTACTTTTCACGAGTTAAAGTGATACGAAAGCACATTTTTTTTAAATTTAAATATAACAAACATGTTTTGTGGTTTTACACAGAATAGCCCAGATCTTCCTCTTCTCAGGTCCCTCACCGGTGCTCCTGGACCCTCCCTCCTGCCAAGTGCCCCCACAGCAAGCAGCTTGCTGTGGAGCACCTGAGCCAAGCTGCTTCTCAGCATGTCCATTCAGACACAGAGCCGCAGTTTGGCCCTACCCCCCTCTCTCCTCATTGGCTCACTGACTTTGATTGACAGCAGTGGGAGTCAATGGCACCCTGCTGCTGTCTCAGCCAATGAGGAGTGAGACTCTCATGCAACATCGCTGGATCAAGATGGGCTTGGGTAAGTATTAGGGGGGCTGCTGTTCACTTAATGTATAGAATGCATAAATATAAAAAATACCTTCTGACTTTAGAACCACTTTAAAGTAGAACTATAGGCATGACTTTTTTTTTTCATTTTGGACAGAGTAAGGGAGAGTTATAACCCCTGTTAGATATTTTTTCGCCATCTGTGCCCCATTGTGGAGATTTCCCTTCACTTCCTGTCCCATAGTCAAAGAGGAAGTGAAGGATATCCCTACAAATTAAGGGAATCCCTAGGGGACTATCAAATTCCCAGAACTAGTGTCCCCATTGGAAGATTTCCCTTCTATTACTTTTCTGAGGACAACCCCAAATGTGGGATTTTCTTTTACTTTCACTTTCAATAATAATGGTAAACAGGACAAGTAGTAAGGGTTAAGTGAGTTATACCTTAATCTGAGTAAAAAAAGTCAGAAAAAACACTTATTTTTATTGACCAACAAGAAAAAAAAATAAAAAAATAAAAAAAAAAATATATATATATATATATATATATATATTAGAAATGCACCTTCCCGGGGCTTGTGTCTTTGCATTTAAAACTGTTGGATCTGCTATCAAACTTTGGTACCACTGGCCATTTTTTGATCCTATATGGTAAGACTGTAGCAACAATTTTTTGGACTTCCATTAAGACCTGTTGGTGTTTCATGCAAATATCCCTGTCTCCAATCAAATTAAAACAATTTTTCTGACATTAAAAATAAAAGTATTTTTGGGCTACTACTCCTTTTGATTAAAGCACTCCTAGTATCTGTTGATGAAAACACATGTGTCACTGCTAAAAATACCAGAAAAAAATAGTTTCTTTTTTACTGAAATCAACCACTAAAACATAGTTTGAGCTCTTGCTGTCATCTGTAAGTAAACTAACCATAAATTAGGTAACTGTACTGACCAATGAGAATCTTTGTGAGGCTCCCTTTTTCCTGAATTGTGTCCTAGAACAAAAAAGAGGTTATCATTGGCTAGTGCTGTCCAAGTGTCCCTCACCATTGCAAGCAATATGTTGTCACTGTTTAGTGATGTTCTACGCTCCAAAATTTTTTTATTGAAAGGTTTTGAAAGGTTACAAAACACAAGAAAAAGAGTGATATAATCATTTGATCTACACAGTAATGGCCAAGACACAATGAGACAGTGAAAAATACATTTGGTGATAATCAGTTTCCCATCAAGTATCAATCTCGGAGCCCATTATTACGGATAGTAAAGTATCATTTGGCAACAAGCGTAAGCACTGTATGTGGCATCAATAAAAAAAGGAAAAAACAAACTAACCGTGTCAAAGAAAATTAAATTGGGTAGAGAATAGAAAAAAAAAACAGAATTCCATGCACCATATAGATAGTTGAGCTTTAATACTTTATTAACCAATCTTGTCAAATGTACAGATTGGGACCAGGTAGACCACTTATGGTTAAATGATATTAGATTATCAGAATTTAAGGGCAATAATGTGTTCAAAATGAAAGTAAGTATTAACCCTATGTATCACTTCAGAAATTGTGGTGGTGTGGGTGTGTTTCCATTTTTTTGTGATCATCAGTGGAGCTGCAATACAATTATGTGCCACAATGGTTCTATATTGACGAGGATATTTACAGCATTTAAAGATAAATTCAGTAAAGCTAACTGGGGCAGGTTTCACTAAAATGCCAGTTCCAGAAGCTTCTGAATGCATTTACAATCCCGAAGGATATGGAATATATTAGCAATGGATCTGCAGTACCACCAGCATAGTGGGGTATTATCTGGGTATGTGTTGGACAGTCTGTAGGATGTGAAATAGCCCCTATGTAAAATTTCAAGGGTGATATTACAGTGATCAGTGCAGTGAAACATTGTGAACTGATGTAGAATTGCAGTGTACCACATATCAATGGGACATTGTTTACCCATTTCTTTTTCCCAGGCAAGCATAGGAACTGATTTACATTCTTCTTTAGAGAAGCACAAGAAGCTATATAACCATGAAATGCTGCTTCAATGCTTCCACGACTTCCATAAGCCTCCTCTTGTGTGTTCTGTGGCATTGCAGGATTAGTGTCTGCATAAAGCGGGCCATGAGAGGAAAATAAGTCACCCTCTTCCTCCCACTGCTCTGCCTTGAGTGCCCTGTCCATAATACCACACCGAATATCAGAGTATGCTACAGTAGGAACACAAGAGGGATAGTGTCACTGATGCATGCATTGTCACAGCTCACTATCCTCAAATGGTGACAGTATAGTGCATGCATCCTTTATCAGTAGCAATTGGTGTGAGTAAAAAAAGTAGAGCCCCCTGAGCCTGTCCTTGTGCCATACTCACACAGGCACTCATTGATGGCCTTCGGCTGCATGTGCAGCTGCTGTAGCATTGCCAAAGTTCAGTTCCACCTGATGGGCATGTCACAAATCAGTTGGTTTATGGGCAGGTGAAATTCCCACTGAATTTCAGCTAGCCGAACACTGGCTGTGTATGACCAACTGAAATGGCTATATATTCTTCTGGCCTGCCTTAGTAGATCTTGCAACCCTGGGTACCTGTTTAAGAAACACTGCACCACCAAATTGAGGACAGGCATGGAAACAAGTGTGAACTTTCCCTGTCGAAGGGCGGACAGAAGGTTAGTGCCATTATCGCACACCACCATTGCTGGCTCAAGCTGCCATGGCATTAAACACCCATGGACCTGCCACTGCAGAGCTGAAAGAATCTCTGCTCCAGTGTGGCTTCTGTCCCCTAGACAGACTAGCTGAAGCACTGCATGGCATCTTTTAGACTGATTCATTGAATAGCCCCTTGAATGCCTAGGGTTGTACTGGTGGTTCATATGACAATTCAGCAGAAAAGGACATTGAGGAGGAGGAGGGGTTGGAGCTGACAGATCTCGCATCACCACCAGCAGTATGGAGATGTAGTCACAAAACAAGCTCCAGCACTGAGCCCAGTCCTGCATCCTTCCTAGTTACAAGCAAAATTACCCAATGTGCTGTGAACATAATATATCATCCCTGACCATGCTTACCAGACCACATGTCAGCAGTAACATAGAACTTGAGCTGACTGCCTTGCCCAATGATGCCAAAACACTGCCATCCACTTGATGGTACAGAGCTGGAAAGGCCTTACATGCAAATAGTGACCGGGAACCTGCCATTGTGGTACAACGCAGTCTGCAAATTCAGGGAAGGGGGCATAATCCACATGACAGAAAGGCAGGAGTTGTAAAGTCAGCAATTTGGTCAAGCTGGAATTTAGATACTGGGCATGTAGATGGCAGGGAGTCATTTTTTTATTTGCTGCAGCGCTGGGGCAGAAAAATTTGCCTGCTATACTCTTCAGCTGGTGGTGTGCTGCTGGCAGACGTGTTGCAAGGACCTGTGACACCCTTTTCAATACCATCATTCCTGTCAGTTGAGGCTGCTGAGGGGCCATGATATATAGTGTGGGTAGAGATGAAATGTGAGGAGTGGGGAGAAGAAGTGTTTCCCTTTTGTGTGGCATTCAGGTGCTGTTGCCAATGGACTGAGTGGTGAGAGTTTAACCACTTCCTGCCCGGCGTATAGACAAATGACGTCCGGGCGGGTGGTTCATTATCCTGACTGGACGTCTATTGACGTCCTCAGGATAATCCGCGATCGCGCGTGCCTGGGGGCGCGCATCGCGGTGATCGGTGCCGTGGGTCAGGCTGACCCACCGCATTACCGACCGAGGTAAAAGGCTTCGATCCGAAGCCTTTTACCATGTGATCAGCCGTGACCAATCACGGCTGATCACAGTGTAAATAGGAAGAGCCGTTGATCGGCTTTTCCTCTGCTCAGGTCTGCAGACCTGAGCAGCGGAGAGCCGATCGGCTGCTCTCCTGACGGGGGGGGGGCTGCGCTGAACATTTATCAGTGCAGCCACCCTCAGTATCACCCCACTGGACCACCAGGGAGCCGGATCAGGGCCACCAGGGAGCCCCCCCACCGGACATCACACACAGGCCACCCAGGACCACCAGGGAATGAAATCAGAGGCCGCCCAGGACCACCAGGGAGGCCCCACTAGACCACCAGGTAAGGGCATTATTGTGCACTGTAGGGATGGCACTGTGCCCATGTATGATGCCTGCCAGTGCCATCCCTAACAGTGCTTGTTGCACCTGTGCCCACCACTGACTCCTATAAGTGCCCACCTGTGCCACCTATCAGTGCCCACCTGTGTCACCTAAAAGTGCCCACCTGTGCCACCTAAAAGTGCCACCTATCAGTGCCCATCAGTGCCCAGTGCCACTTATCAGTGCCGCCTATGAGTGTCCATCAGTGCCACATATCAGTGCCATGTATCAGTGCCCGTCAGTGTTGCTTGTCACTGCCGCCCATCAGTGCTGTATATGTGCCCCATCATCAGTGCAACCGTATCAGTGCCAACTCATCAGTGCCAATCTGTACTGCCTCATCAGTGCCCGTCAGTGTAGCCTCATCAGTGCCCATCAGTGTAGCCTCATCAGTGCCCGTCAGTGAAGGAGAAAATGTACTTTATACAAACTTTTGTGACAGAAACAAAGAAAAATTTTTTTTTTCAAAATTTTCGGTCTTTTTTTTTCTATAGCGCAAAAAATAAAAACCGCAGGGGTGATCAAATACCACCAAAAGAAAGCCCTATTTGTGGGAACAAAATGATAAAAACTTTGTTTGGGTACAGCGTTGCAGGACCGCGCAATTCTCATTCAAATTGCAACAGCACTGAAAGCTGAAAATTGGTCTGGTAGGGAAGTGTTCTAAGTGCATGGTATTGAAGTGGTTAAATGCCTTTTCAAGCATGTGGTATGCAAATGGCTGGCGTTTTTGCCATGCTTGATCTGCTTGTAGCAGAGATTGCAAATTGCAACAGTGTGATCGGCTGCACATATGCTAAAAAAGGCACACACATCTGAGCTCTGGAAAGTGAGGAGAGATAAGAGCTCAACAATCTGACGGAATAGGGTGGCTGCTCCATACTGTTCTATGATGGCTCCCTCTGGAGGACTACCTGCCTCGTTTGGGTTGTGCCTCCCCATCACTTTCTTCTACTGCTCTATCAGGCACCCTAGATGAGTCAGTGACCTCACCATTATCATCCCCTCCATCCTCATCATCACTGGAGCCAACTTGGCAATATGCTGCGGCTGGGGGAACATTACTGCCAATTCGTTGTTTATCAGTGTTATCCCCTCTCTGTAGGCTCATGTTACTCCCTCCCTCAACCAAAAAGAAACAAGCGTGCCCTCCTTGAGGACAGACCACATCCACCTTTGCCTGTGGACACAGACACTGCTGGCCCCCTCATAGTGGCATGGGAACGTCTGCCTCTCCTTGTTGGCCTTCCAGAAATGATGGGGGGCTTATTACACAAATGTATTAGATAATAGGAAATGGGTGATTGGCTGCACTTTATTTAATGAAATGTACAATTGGGTACTGCTGCTAACACAATTTGAAAAAATAAAAAAATAAAAAAAAATAACAAAAAAGGGGGAACACCAGCATTGCAGCAAGACAAAGTGCAGTTGACAATTAAAAGAAAGGGGGCAGGGAATAAAACAAACAAAAAAGGACTCGGGGACAAAAAAAAGTGTGTGTATACAGCACTGTATACAGCACTAAATATAATGCTGTTAACCACTTAACTACCAGGCCTATTTTTCAAACTTGTTTACCAGTTAAAATCATTTCTTTGCTAGAAACTTACTTAGAACCCCCAAACATTATATAATTTTTTCAAACACCCTAGAGAATAAAATGACAGTCGTTGCAATACTTTATGTCACACCATATTTGTGTAGTGGTCAAGACAGCAGTAAAGTTAGCAACATTTTTTTCTATATTATGAAAGATAATGTTACGCTGAGTAAATTGATACCCAACATGTCATGCTTCAAAATTGAGCCCGCTTGTGGAATGGCGACAAACTTTGGCACTTAAAAAAATCTCTGTCTGGCAATGTTTAAAAATGTCTACAGGTTACTAGTTTTGAGTTACAGAGGAGGTTTTTTGCTAGAATTATTGCTCTCGCTCTAACGATCACGGCTATACCTCACATGTGTGGTTTGAACAACATTTTCATATGCAGGCGAGACTTACATATGCTTTCGCTTCTGTGCGCGAGCTCAGCGGGATGGGGCGCTTTCAATTTTTTTTTCTAATTTATTTTACTTTTTATTTTTTATTTTTACACTGTCCATTTAAAAGAAAATTTGGCTCACTTTTATTTGTGTTACAAGGAATGTAAACATCCCTTGTAATATAAAAAAAAACCTTGACAGGACCTCTTTAATGTGAGATCTGGGGTTAAAAAGACCTCAGATCTCACATTTACACTGCTACTGCCACTACCGATGGCTCCTGTAAGCAGCAGGGATGACCAGAACGTGGTGGAGGGGGAACACCTCTCCCGTCGCCAATAAAAGTGATCTCAAGGCAAATTCACCACAGAGACTACTTTTATCTGAAAGTGGACTGCCTGCTGTTTAACCACTTACCAACCGGAAGGTTTTGCAGCTTTAGGACCAGAGCACTTTTTGCGATTCGGCACTGCGTTGCTTTAACTAACAATTGCGCGGTCGTGTGACGTTGCACCCAAACAAAATTTGCGTCCTTTTTTTCCACAAATAGAGCTTTCTTTTGGTGGTATTTGATCGCCTCTGCGTCATTTCTTATCGCCGCTATAAACAAAAGAAGAGCGACCATTTTGCAAAAAAACCCAAATTTCTTACTTTTTGCTAAAATTCAAATAAAAAAAAAATATATAAAAAAACATTTTTTTTCACCGTTTTTGGCTGATTTATATAATTCCTCATATTTGTGATAAAAAAAATCGCAATCGGCGTTTATTGATTGGTTTGCGCAAAAGTGGCCGCGTTTACGGATGGTGAGAATTCATTTCTGGGGTTTTTATTTTTTTTATTATTTTTTACTAGTAATGGCGGCGATCTGCGATTTTTAGCGGTAAAGCGATATTGGGGCGGACATGTCGGGCATTTTTGACACTTTTTTGGGACCAATGACATTTATTCAGCGATCAGAAATTTAAATGTCAACTGATTACTGTATAAATGTCATTGGCAGTGAAGGGGTTAACCTGGGGGGGAGATCTAGGGGTTAACTGTGTTCCCTGGGTGTGTTCTTACTGTGGGGGGGTTGGGCTAACATGGGCATGAGAGATCTAACTGATCCCAGTGACAGGGATCAGTAGATCTCTCATGCCCCCACTAAAAGAGCGGGGAACCGCCGTGTTTACATCGGCGGTTCCCATTCTCTCCCTGTAGCCGCTCATCGGGACTCGCCGGCGGACATCGGGTCCGCCCGAGCCGCGGGCACACTCCTCAGGAGTGCGGCGGGTGCGTGCGCCCCCTGGTGGCTGAATGCAGATCGCCGCTTATTTACGGCGATTCGCGCTCAGCGTCCCGACTGCCGCTGTGAAAACACGGCGCGCGGTCGGGAACCTGTTAAAAAGATACCAAGGTTATGGCAGCTATCTGCTGCCATAACAATAGTCAGCATCGAACAGCCAACGTATTACAGCATCGGGAGGTCAGTAAGTGGTTAAACACTGCACTACACTAACACTTCACTCACGCTACACTATTCTAGACATGCGCAGAACGAAAAAAAAAATGTTGTTTTGTTTTGTATCGATTCATTTTCTACATGAATTTGTTTAGTTAAATTTGTTTAATCCGTTTAATGCGTTTTTGGAATTTGTTTTATTCATTCATATTTGAATCGATTCAAACCTTTGGAATATGAATTTGTATCGATTCAAATAGTTTTCTAATCAATTTTGAATGTTTTTCGAATCGTTTTCAAATTCAAATTCAAAAATTTTTTGAATTTGAATAGTTTTCAAATTTGAATTTGAAATGTTTTTGAATTTTAATAGTTTTCCAACGAGAATAAAATAGGATAGAAAATAAAGGAATAACATAGAAAAAATAGAATAGAAAAGAATATAACAGAAAATAAAAGAATATAATAGTATAGAGTAAAACAGAACAAAATAGAATAGAAAATAAAAGAACAGAATAGAATGGAATAGAATAGAAATGAATAGAATAGAATTTTAAAAAATAGAACAAAATAGAAAAATATAACCATCTTCTGAAATTTGAATAGAAAGGAATGGAATAGAAAAAATATAATTCAATAAACAATAGAATAGAATAGAAATAATATAACCATTTTCCAAAATGCAAACAGAATCAATTTGAATTTGAATAAAATAGAAAAGAATAGATTAGAATAGAATAGAAAATAACAGATTATAGAAAAAAACAACAGAATGGAATAGAAAGAATATAACCATCATCCTATTCTAATCTATTATTTTCTATCCTATTCAAATTGAATCTATTTGAATTTTGGAAAATGGTTATATTATTTTATTTCTATTCTATTCTTTTCTATTCTATTGTGTTCTATTATATTTTATTCTAGTCGGTTCTGCTATTTTCTATTCAAATTCTAATTTTGGAAGATGGTTATATTCTTTCTATTTAACTCTGTTGTTTTTTTCTATACTATTCTGTTATTTTCTCTTATATTCTTAATCTATTCTTTTCTATTCTATTAAAATTCAGATTGATTCTTTTTTAATTTTGGGACATGGATATATTATTTTTAATTTATTTGATTCTATTGTTTTTTGAATTCTATTCTTTTCTATTCTGTTATAATCTATTCTATTCTTTTTTTCATTCTATTCTTTTCTATTCTTTTTTTTGTATTCCAATTTGAATATATTGTATTTGAAATTCAAATTTCAGAAGATGGTTATATTCTTTCTACTTTATTCTTTTTTATTCTATTCTATTCTAGTCTACTCATTTCTATTCTGTTCTATTATCTTATATTTTGTTCTGTTTTACTTTATTCTATTATATTCTTTTATTTTATGTTACATTTTTCTATTCCATTCTATTTTTTCTATTCTATTCCTTTTTTTTTCTATTTTATTCTCTTTTGAAAATTGGAAAACGATTCAAATTTGAAAACTATTCAAAATTGATTAGAAAACGATTCAAATCAATTCTAATTTTGTCCAAATTTTTTTTCCGTTATTTCGGATTTGTTTAAATTTGCTACTATTGTAATTTGGAAATTTGAATACATTTGAATTTCTGAAAAATGAAAATTCATCTGAATTTCAATTCAAAACTAAATGACCTGCATATGTCTACACTATACTGACACTACACTAACAGGACACTGACACTCTATACTCACACTAACTAGCTTGCTAAAAATGTTTTTTTCACTGAGCCCTGCTCTGTCTCCAACTTCACACTGCAAAAGGTTCAGTGGGAAGGAACCTTTTATACTGTGAGGCTGGGACTGCGAGCACTGAGCCACGATTGGGCAAAAACATCATGACTTTGACCAATCAGGGCTCTGACAGTGCTCTGTGCCCTGATTGGGTCTGGTGCATTGTTTCAGCCAATCAAAGCTGTTACAATGCACTGTGCAGTGCATTGTGGAGCGCTCGGTGGGAGAACATCCCGTGGAGCGCCCTGCAAATTCAAGTCTTCTACGAACACCCAAATGGGCGCTGTTTTGGGCTGAACTGATGCTCAGCCTGGACAGCTCGCCCATCATTTATAAAAATATTCCCAAGCAATGCTGTCACACCCATCTGAGCAGTGCAGGTGGCTATTTCCACCAAGCAAGTGATTACAGGCTCTTCACAATGCTGTAGTGGCGCGGAGCGGCATAATGGACAAACAGCGGGGCGTAGCTGGAGTGGGCATGAAGGCATAATCACATCAATACGTTTCACTGGTGGGTTATGTGAGCTTCATCAGGACTAGGTGGTGCTATATCTGCTGGGTTTTAAAGGCTCCTGGCCATAATTCCAACAATACTGCAGCAGGGACCGCCAGTTCCCCAAGATCACAATCAACATTTAGTGATATTTATCCTGGTTAATTATCCAGGTTATCATTGTGATGCTGAAGCTCCATGCTGTTATCTTTTGGAGCTGCTGCTACTGCAAGCTGAGGAGTCTGGAGAGTAGAGAAGCAGTTTATAAAAAGTGTGATGTCAGAACCATCTTGTTAGCGCCTCTCTGCTAGTTGGAATAGGAAGGCAGTCAGCTTTTGTGGGTGCCGCTGCTCATCCTTCCTCTTCGCCGCCATGCTGCAGGAACGGACTGGAGGTGGTTGAGCCTGATGAATGGATGATTGCGCCTCAGAATGCGGTACATCATCTCTTATGCCTGGTCTGGTGAGAGGAGTCTCAGATACCCACATCCATCTTGGGCTCTGGCTGGCCATGCCCCTTTAAAAATCTTTTTTTTATTGGTCTTATGTAATATTCTAATTTTCTGAGATACTTAATTTTGGGTTTTCACTAGCTGTAAGCCATAATCATCAGAATTAAAAGAAAGAAGGGGCATGGCCCTTTCGGAAGGCCGCACATTAGAATAGCTCCGGCAATCAGCAGTTCTCTGGAGCTTTCAGCAGGGGTGTAGACTGCATACATACCGGCAATCTCACCCCCCACACAGACAAGCAGCTCGGCACCATGTCAAAGAGGAGGATGGAGCATGGTTGGCCGAATAAGATGACTGAGTTCTCCCCCTAGCCACATAGAAAGCATGACCAAGATGGCACAGCTGTCCATAACCCAGTACACAGCCATGCTAACACAGCAGGAGAGGAGCTGCCTGCACTACCACCAGGCAGAGACACAGGATTATATTCATAGAGCTCTTCAGTCTCCAACAGCTCTGCCAAGAACAGACCCAGGCGGCTCCTGACAGTGATCCCCCTCCTGAGGTGAGCCCTTCTCATGTTCCTAACACAGGGAAATTAGTTCTTCACAACTGCATTGCAGCCTTTCCCACTCTGAACCAGCCTGTGCTGGACACAACTCTGAAAGAGATGCTAATGTCTCTTCAAGGCTCACTCAGCTATCCTCCCTATGGTCACCCAATTTAAAAAGGAAACCAGAGAGCTGGGGGACAGGGTGAATACGCCACCACTCTTAATGAGTTAGTGGATGTACATAATGACCGCGAGGAAGATGGAGTGGAAAAAGGCAAAACTTGCGGATCTAGAGGACCGCTCAAGACATAATAATGTTAAAGTGTGTGGTATTCCTGAATAAGTTAAACTGGCAAATTTGCAAAATTACTTCTGGAAACTTTTATCTGATTTCATGCTAGATGTTCCATTGTCTGAATAATTGACCGCATATATTGATTGTCCAAACCCCCTAACATCCCGAAAAACATCCACTGGACACAATAGTCCGCATGCATTCATCAAGGAAATGCTGCTATGGGCGGAAAGAAAACCGGTGACCACACCCATGCAATACTCCAGCTTGTCATTTTATGCCAACCTATCACAGTACACTCTTTTAAAGTGCAAGAACCTCTCCACTATTACTAAACCACTGCGCAATCCCCAAATTCAATGACAATGGGGTCATCCGGGGAAGCTGATAATAACAAAGGATCATGGGGGGGCGTGGCCGAGCGTGCAGAGAGATGGACGCCATTGAGAGGAGCTCCGAGGAAATCTACAAAGATTTCCATCCATCCTCACAGCCAGAAGTGTGGTGAGCTATACTAACACCAGAACCCACCTCTCCTTACCCCCAGCTAGCCTCAGAACCACATCTTCAGAGGAACAACCACATACAAGAGGCACGCTACAGGCCAACACAGGCCCCTTCCTACTCGCGGCCCCCGCCATTGCCTAGGCCTGACCACCGCAGACTCTCCTGGCAACATCCCCCGATTGGAAGCGGGTGACATGCCTCTCGATCCCTCCCCATCGCTCCGGTACCTGTTAGCCACAGCTGGGAACCGCAGATGCAGGAGCAGCCCGAGTGGCACCCGCCGCAGCCTATTGAAGCATAGTTGAGGTGGCCATCTTGCTACTCTTGGCTGCAGCACTAGTCATCCCCTGCAAACTCCCTAAACCCTCAAACACAGCCTGCAGAACCCCATCTGCATACAAACTGTCCATACAGCACCTAGGGGACACAGGGAGCTTTCCTCAGAGACAAATTGGGCTAAATCTAGCTTTTTGCACTTTCAAACATGGAAACCTCATTCCGCAACTTTTCAGCGACAAGATCCCACTCCCCACGGGATGCTAGTGGACACTTAAGCCAGAACATCCACGAAATGTTCCGCACACAGGCGAACAGTATGGCAGTGCCGCCACAATCTCCTCCATCACTCTCGGACCAGGCGGCATATACTGAGACACAGACGAGCCTGCCTTCTCTACCAGCAGGGGGACCTCAACACCTGCTCCAGCAACCAAGCCTGGCAGATCTCTGCAACATAGCGGCAGACATAAAGGACACTCTATGGTTGATTTACTAAAGCTTGAAAGTGCAAAATTTGGTGCAGCTCCACACAGAAACCAATCAGCTTCAAGGTTTTATTGTCAAAGCTTGATTGAACAAGCTGAGGTTAGAAGCTGATTGGCTAGCATGCACAGCTGCACCGTTTTTGAAGCTTTAATAAATCAACCCCTCTGTCTGCGGCGATCTCAGACCTCCGCCATGACATCCAGGCTCTGGCGGGTAGAGGGCAAGAAGTGGAACGCATGATGGCCCATCAAAGCTCATCCATCCGACGGATCCATCAGCAGGTAGAAACCCATACCTTACAAATGCGCGATTTTCAGTACCATATCAAAGACCTAGACAACCGTGGAAGGAGACATAACCTCAGGGTTAGAGGTCTCCCTGAAACGGTCGAACCTGACCAATTATTGCCTGCGTTAAGCGGCCTGTTCAACAGCCTGCTAGACAGACCTGCTTCTACCCCCATAGACATGGAGCGCATACATAGAGCCCTTAGGCCTAAGGGCAGAGATACAGATCCACCAAGAGACATCATTTGTTTGATTTCAAACTTAAAGAGGAAATCCTCAGGAAGGCCCACAATTGAATCCAACTTTTCCATGGAGGCAGTGCCATTCATATCTATCAAGACCTGTCTGCCATAACTCTTCAGGACCGCAGAGATCTATGTCCTCTCCTGGACACTCTCAGATCTAGAGGGATTCACTACAACTGGAAATACCCGTTCTGTCTGTCTGCCACTCACCAGGGCCGCACTGCGTTATTAAGAATCCCAGAGGATCTCCACGCCTTCTGCTAACACTTGGCATACCACAAACCAAAGTACCTAACTTGTACCCTGAATTCAGAATGTCCGCATTAAACCTCCTTCACCTAGAAATGAACCGATGGAAACGCAGGAAATACGGTCCCGAAGGCATCGCACACCATTGGACCCAAGACCCATCCCTGCCCTGATGTCCATGCAACACTCTCCAAGCCCCACCAAGGCTCCACAACCACAAAGAGCACGATGCGACAACTAACCGAACACCAGCCAACTCACATGCCAATCAGATAAGTTCACTTGTTTTCTGTTATAGAGTTCATAGTCTCTCATTTATCTCAGGATCTCGAATCTGACGCAAACTTGAACAGTGAAAACTACCATTACAGCACACCCTGCTCCCTACCTTTGCCCTACTCACACCCCCCCCCTTTTTTTTTCTATTCTGTTTACCAGTTCAGGTGGACTCGGACTGCAAAGATGCTGCAGCAAACTCTTTGAGCCTCATCTCCTGCAGCAATATCGGCTTCACACTTACCTTTTCCTCCCTGGCAGCAGATGAACTACAGACCCTAACCTTCTTTGCCACAGAAAACAATGGCGAGCTAAGGTCACACAAGACTCTACTATACTTATCCTTCACTGTCCCCTTTTATACCAGTACCTCAATCCCCCCCTTCCCGCCACCTAAAAGCACTGAACTGTATACCCACTGCTCTGTGTCGCCATACCTGAGCGAAGCTGAGCGAGAGGTAGAGACATAAAACCTTGATTAAACATGCCAAGTTCTTGCTCCTACTCCCCATACAAGCCTACTTCCCCTAGCCATCGACAGACTCAAACGCTGGTTGCCCCACAGGAGGCAATTGTTGCCCAATTGAAAACATGCAAGTGCGAAGGCTCCTTCTCTTTCTCCTATCCGTTTATATAGTATTCTGTTTCATGTACCGACTCCTATGTAAGATGTCCCCAGAACCTGAGATGCCAAGGGGGCCCACAGGATATACCATTTTATATCTTAGAAATCAGAGGACATACAACATATGTGCCTCTTTAGCTAATCAACTTCCTCCAACCCCTCCACTACAGTAGGCAAAACAGTAGGTATAGGAAGTGATATCCTGCCTACAATTAGCCACAACAATATCCTGTGGGCCCTCTTGAAAAATAGAAAAATTGGAAAAATGACAAATGAAAGTTGTAAACTGAAAATGGATAATGTAAAATGGAAAATATAAAACGAAACATGGGAAAGGTCAAAATTGTATATACATGGTCGGGACAACTACACATGACTAGCCGACAAGGCTTTTTTTTTCCTTATCCAGATCACCCCCCCCCCCCCACAAAAAAAGGGAGGGGGAGGAAAGAAAAAAAAAGAAAATTGGAAAGCAACCTGCCATAGCATCAGTGACCCACGCGTTCTGTGTTGCATCATATTATAAGTGCATACTCTGTGGGCTAGATCCTAGGTCTCCACTTCCTCCTTCAGAGAATTATACTTGGTTATGTTTAACAAGGTTATGTATATATGTAATATCTGATTGATTAACCACTTCAGCCCCGGAAGGATTTCCTCCTTTAGGACCGGAGCCCTTTTTGCGATTCAGCACTGCGTCACTTTAACTGACAATTGCGCGGTCATGCGGCTTTGTACCCAAACAAAATTTGCGTCCTTTTTTTCCCCACAAATAGAGCTTTCTTTTGGTGGTATTTGATCACCACTGCGTCATTTCTGATCGCCGCTATAAACAAAAGAAGAGCAACAATTTTGCAAAAAACACACATTTCTTACTTTTTGCTAAAATACAAATTAAAAAAAAAAAAATAAAAAAACATTTTTTTTCATCGGTTTTGGCCAATTTATATTCTTCCTCATATTTGCGATAAAAAAAATTGCAATCAGCGTTTATTGATTGGTTTGCGCAAAAGTGGTCGCGTTTACGGATGATGAGAATTCATTTCTGGGGTTTTTATTTTTTTTATTTTTTACTAGTAATGGCGGCGATCTGCGATTTTTAGCTGTACTGCGATATTAGGGCAGACATGTCGGAACATTTTGACACTTTTTTGGGACCATTGGCATTTATACAGCGATCAGTGCTATAAAAATGCACTGATTACTGTGTAAATGCCATTGGCAGTAAAGGGGTTAACCTGCAGGGGGCGCTCTAAGGGTTAACTGTGTTCCCTGGGCGTGTTCTAACTGTGGGGGGACTGCCCTAGCAGGGGAAGGGAAGTGATCACACCTTCCGTGTAGAGGAAGGCTGTGAATCACAGTCCTTCCCCCTTCACAGAACGGAGGTCCGTGTTTACTTACACGGACCTCCGTTCTTTCACTCCGGGGGGGGCATCGCGGGTGGCCGGCGGCAATCGAAGCCGCCGCACCCACTCCCTGGCCCTCCCCCGACACAGTGAGCGCGTGGGCGCGCCTCCGGCGGCGCGCGCTCACAGGGCACGATCTCACAGCCGCCGTCATATGACGGCGATTTGCGCAGGAGCGCCACCTTGTCGCCGTCAATTGCCGATTGATGGTCGGCAAGCGGTTAAAGATCGGCTCTAGTATGACCGCTCGCCAATTAACAATTTGTACACAAATGTAATACGCTCTATCGTACTCTGGCCAATATTTATCTGTACACAAGATATGGGAAATATACTTAAACGACACCCTATATTGATCACATCACTCCACTCTAATTACAATCTCACATCCCTACACAGCACATACACATCATGTCTCCCTTGAAAGGAACCCCCGCCACTATTCTAGCGGAAGATACATGTCTTAAGCTCATCCCTTAGCATAGCCTCCGGAATGCTATGATCTTAAACTACCAGTGGTTTGTTGTCTGTGAGGACAACACACAAACGCCGCTCTCTGTACAAACCCACCTCCAACACAGTGGTAGATCCTCCAACCACAACAACTTATAACCTAACATCCACCAACACCACTGAAATCTACCAGTGACCCCGCCCATGAGGCAAACACTTCTCCTGGACAGGGGAGCAGAAGTTCCCCTGCCGCCGGTGACTACCTTTCCCCTACCCTTCACCCTCACTCACACCCCCCTTCCCCTGATCTCTCCCCCTCTTCCCATCCTTTTTATTTTATCTATTAACTATCTCTTCAACAACCCCCCTCTTTTCCCAGCACAATCAACTAGCTCAACCAGCCTACCGAAACTCTTGACCTAATAATCCCCTAGTACAGTGACCCTACAAAAGGATAGAGAAACATCTGGAAGAAGAGTGGGAGACGTACAGTAGGATAAGGAAAGATAGCTAAGTATGGCCACTGCATAAAACGCCACTAATAAAACTCTTCTTAAAATTATCTCACTAAACGCCCGTGGCCTCAACATTCCTGAAAAGCGATCTCAGCTCCTTCTCACATTACAAAAAAACAAAGCAGATATTATCTTTCTGCAAGAAACGCATTTTCGCAAAGACTCCATCCCTAAGCTAGTAAACCGACAATTTGCCACGCAACCAACCAAACGTCCAAATCGAAGGGCGTATCTATCCTCATGGCCAAACACTGCCCTTTTCAAATATCTGACACTCTACCAAGACGAAGAAGGTAGATTCCTCTTTGTAAAGGGGAGATGTCACGGCAAACAATTCACTCTAGCCAATATATATGCCTCGAATACTCATCAAGTGTCATTTTTTCAGACCCTGACCCAGACCCTCATCCCATTTCAGGATGGCTCTCTTATATTAGGAGGTGACTTCAATATCCCCAAACCCCCCCCCCCCCATGACACCTCAAACGGAGCATGCTCCCTTCCATACACAGCCCTGCGAGCGATTAAGATGAAATCACACGAGTTACTACTACACAATACATGGCGTACACTAAACCCAGATGGAAGGGATTATACCTTTTTTTCGGTCCCACACCAGTGCTGCTCGCG
Source organism: Glandirana rugosa (assembly GCA_018402905.1). Classification (NCBI taxonomy): domain Eukaryota; kingdom Metazoa; phylum Chordata; class Amphibia; order Anura; family Ranidae; genus Glandirana; species Glandirana rugosa. Next base: position 300,713 of record BLSH010150441.1, on the reverse strand, counting down.
ACTGGACTATTTGTTTATTTCTCAAAACGACCTGCTGATGCTCCACTGAGCATCCATCGACCCAATCATTTTATCAGATCATCACCCCATCTCCATCACTCTTTCTCTCCCAGTTATTTCTGACCACCCTAGGTTCTGGAGACTAGACCCCCTCCTTGCTCATAGACCCATCTGTAGTAGCCAATGTCACCTCACAGCTTAAACAATATTTCACGGAATCAAACCCCTTGACACCTCTGCAGCAACTACTTGGGAGGCAACTTAATAAGGTGAGTCCTGATCACAGCTGCTGCCAAACGCAAACGAGCCAACCTGGCCCACATATCAGAATTAAAGACCCACATAAAGAAACTAGAAAAAACACATAAGGAATCAGTAGCAGCATCTACCCTTCATGATCTAACACTAGACAGGAGGGCACTCCTAGAAGAATTAGGGAAAAAAGTTAAACGCAATTACATATTATCACAAAAAACGTTTTAATGAATAAATATAAATAAAGCAGGCAAGCTTTTAGCACGGGCGCTACAATCAAAAAAAGTGGTGACTACCATACACTCCCTAACTGATTCCTCAGGTCACAAACACAGCTCGAATACTGACATTGCAGAACAATTTGTTTGCTTCTACTCGCAGCTATACAGCCTCCCTCCCCCGGTTTCCCCAACAGTAGACACGAAAAGACAGCAGGCAATTCAGGATTTCCTACAGAAATACAGTCCCAAACAGGTTCCAATGACTGTAGCACGGGATTTAGAATGCCCACTACCAGAAGAGGTAGCAAAGTTAGCGCTCAAACTGATGAAACCTGGTAAAAGCCCAGGACCGGATGGTCTAACGGTAGGATATTACAAGACATACACTGATCTCCTGCTCCCACACTTTCTAGCATCCTTTAACTCCTATTCCCCTCCCACCACTCCACCAAGAGATCTTCTACAGGCACATATAACCGTGATCCCTAAGCCAGGGCGGGATGCGACCTTGGTCACTAATTACAGACCAATCTCGCTCCTGAACATTGACCTTAAGTGGTTCGCCAAAATACTGGCCAACCGCCTGTTACCCTTGCTCCCATAACTGATATCCCTTGATCAAGTTGGGTTCATACCAGGCAGGGAAGCGAGGGACAATACTATCAAAGCCATGAAAATCCACCACTGGCTATCAGCCCACCACAAGTCAGGCTTCCTCCTTTCCTTAGACGCGGAGAAGGCATTAGATAGGTGGCCTGGGATTATATGACAGAGACACTGAGACACATCGGACTAGGGGAAATAATGTTATACTTCATTCTCACACTATACTCCAACCCAATGGCAAAAGTTTGTGTCAATGGCCACCTATTGAATGCCTTCTCAATAACGAATGGAACATGCCAGGGCTGTCCCCTCTCCCCACTGGTCTTTGTCCTTACCCTTGAACCCTTCCTTAGAAGCATCAGAGCAAACCACGATGTCAAGGGCATAACAATAGCGCAAAAAACCTATAAATTGGCAGCGTTCGCAGACAATGTCCTCCTCTTCCTATCTGAACTGCTAATCACAATCCCCAATCTTCTTAAGGACCTTGCTAGCTTCAAAAGCCTATCCAACCTCCAAATTATTTTTTCAAAATTGAATGCCCTGAACATTACTCTACTCAAAGAAACGATCAAACAATGCCAGGCCAACTTTCCATTTAAATGGAACAAAGCAATTAAGTATCTAGGGATTCAATTACCGGCTAAACTTTCAGATCTGTATAGCAAAAAGTATCTCCCTCTAATACAAAACATACTCTGTGACCTGAAGTCATGGTCCGCAGGACTCTTCTCCTGGTTTGGCAGAGCTGCGATCATAAAAATGAATGTGCTCCCTAGAATATTATACCTGCTGCAAACGATACTCATAATGCTCCTGTCCATCTTCTTCTCCATGTACTGAAAAACATGCACAGACTTTTTATGGAACTCCGCTCGTCCCAGAATAAGCCTGCAGAGACTGATGATCCCTAAATTAAAGGGGGGCATCGGCTTCCCAGATATCCACAAATACTACAAAGCATGCTTACTAACAAGAGTAGTCGACTGGAACATCCACTCCGAGGTCAAAGCATGGGTCCAACTAGAACATGCTATGTCCACTCTCCTTCTGCACCAACTCCCATGGATTACACCCAAACACATTCCCCTATCCTACAAACATCACCCATTAATAAATCCCACTCTAGGAACCTTCCAAGAAGCCTGTCGCATACATAACATCTACTAAAGGACCCATGACGCTTCTTCACCAGAACCCAGACTTCCCATCGGGTCTATCTAGAAATTACCTCCTAAAAGAATGGCCACACCCTACCCTACGAGCAGAACAGCTATATGAGAGAGGATACCTGATCCCCTGGTCAAAGCTGTCCACCCAAGCACCGAATCAATCATTCCCTTTTTGGTCATACACTCAAATACGTCACTTTTTGGAAGGTTCCCGACCCCGACCGGACTGGTCCCGACAAATGACACCATTTGAATCCTTATGCCTGAAAAAAGAACCCCAAAGACGCTTAATCTCAGACATCAGTGGGAGAACATATATACCTACATTCATAAAGGAACGGCTAATGTCTTTGCACAAGAAAATGCGTTCAAAATATTTTCCAGGTGGTATAGGACACCACTCAAACTTCATAAAATATCCCCCGCTATCTCCCTCCAATGTTGGCGCTGTGCCAAGCAGCTGGGATTGCTCTTACATATATGGTGGTCATGATATGTCATCCAGCTGTTCTGGGAAGAAGTACATTACCTCACAAACCAAATCATCACTCTCTCATTAGAGTGCTCGCCTACCCAATTCTTAATACACTACTCCAAAATACCAAAAACAACATACCTACATTCTCTAGTGATCCATTTGATAAAAGCAGCAAACATGTGCGTCCCCACCAAATGGCGATCCACAGACCTTCTGACCATAAAAGATTGGATTAGGCGAATACACAAAACCTCAGAAATGGAGGAACTTATACACCAGGCAAACGACAACCCTTCTAAATTTAGGAAGACATGGTCAAGCTGGCAGCACTTTATCACTACAGATGAGTATAAAACTCTAATCACTAATGAACAGTATGTTCAAAAGACTAACCCAAAAACGACTGGCCTCCTTTCTTCTTCCAACCCCATCAAGAATTATGACAAATACTTCCCTACCTTTCCTCAGGTACACAATAACATTAACACCCCCAAGCTATTAACCATATTTATAACACACATATAGCAATACAAGCTGATCCAGTACACCCAACTAAGTAGCCCCTATAAGTAGACAGGTTGAGGCAACTTTAAATGCTAATACCAGCTTGGTCGGCTATATACTGTTTGTGTTTTTCTCTTTTCTTTGTTGCACTGGTACAACCCATATATGACTACTATAAAACGTTTTAATATAGGGGCGGAGCGTGTTGCCTCCCCTCTCCCTCGACACAGTTTGATCCCAGATGGGGTGTCGGGGGGGAGGGAGGGAACAGGTCTTCACCTTACACTCAACACGTGAAATGGTATAACTGAAATACCTACGCATATTAATATGCCATGACAAATGCTTGTTTTCAAATAGCTACTCTTACTGTGTTCTACTGTATAACAGAATGTGCCTAATTCTTTATTGGTTGAATTGTTACATTTATTCCGTGCAACAGCTATCTTTATGTATTGCCTGTAATACACCCCTTGTTTTACCATATTCTTTGGAAAAATCAATAAAAACTTCTTAAAATAACAAAGGATCATCCACTCACTTGAAGAAGGTTTAACCCTACTCTGCATCCTGCAGCCTCCAGATCAACCTCACCACTCAGCTCACACCTCACAAACTATTGAGCTGGAATGGTCCACAGTTAGTCACTCCGATGAAATAGAAACCTAATATTGCAACTCTCTCCTCACTGGCTTACCCCTAAATAGTCTATCCCCACGTCAGTCCATTATGAACACTGCTGCCAGGCTCATCCACCTTAAAAACTGCTCGGCATCTGCTACACCCCTATATCAATCTCTACATTGGCTGCCACTCAACCAACGTATTAAATTCAAGATCCTAACAATAACTTATAAAGCAATTCACAACCTGTCCCCCAGTTACATCACTAACCTGGTCTCAAAATACCAACCAAATCAATCTCTTTGCTCCTCCCAAGACCTCCTGCTCTCTAGCTCCCTTGTCAACTCATCCCATGCTCGCCTCCAGGACTTCTCCAGAGCCTCTCCCATCCTCTGGCATGCTCTACCCCAATCTCTCCGACTTTCTCTTCAGAGAAGCCTATCTGGCTCCCATCTAACAACTGTACATTTATCTTCTCTATTAGCACATCCCCCACAGTTATTACCTCTTGTATCTCTTGACCTTCCCTTTTAGATTGTAAGCTCTAACGAGCAGGGCCCTCTGATTCCTACTGTATTTAAGTGTATTGTATTTGTACTGTCTACCCTCAAGTTGTAAAGCGCTGTGTAAATTGTTGGCTATATAAATCCTGTATTATAATAATAATAATAATCTGTGACATTTCTTCCACAGCCCAGCACTCACATCACCTACATGCCCCTGAGGTATCTGCTAAACCTGGGCCAAAAGCTGCTTCCCCCATGCAAAAGGCTGCGGCAGTTGCCACATTACTCTTTTTTTAATGTTCTCCAGTTGAACTGTTCTCTTTTTACAATGATTGTTTCAATTTTCTCACTTTCAGTTTCCAGCCAACAGGTCATGTCTTCTCTCAGTATATACACTTTCTTCCATTTATAATTCACTCCCGTCTTTGCTCTTAGAAATGCCCGAGTCTCCCGCCTGAGATTGTCAATCCTCCAAGGCCTAAGGTATGTTCCTGATAACTTTCACTGCATTTTTCACAGACTCAAATCTAAACCATCCCATACATAAGATGCACCTTAAGATAACCTATTTTAATGTTAAAGGGCTTAACAGCCCCTACAAGCATTACTCTCTCTGAATGGATGTACATAAGCTAAAAAGTGATGTTATCTGACTCCAAGAGACTCATTTTTCCACCCAGAAAGCCCTGAAATTTAGCCACAAGTGTTTTCCCCATATCTTTAGCGCAACTGCTAGGTGTGGGGTTCTGATTGCGATTAAGCACAGCATTCACACCCCTTGAAGTTATCAAAGATCTTAACGGACGATATATAATCCTTATCTGCGACCTCAACAATGTTGTCTACACTATTGTCAACATTTATGTACTCAACACTAAACAACTCTCTTTCCTTCACAAAATATGGGAAAAAAATCCAAAAGCTGCAAAAGGGCAAATTAATTATGTGCGGAGACTTTAATATTATTCTTAATGTCACACTTGACATTTCCAGCCCTGTCTCCAGTACAACAACTCTATCCAACTTCCTCTGTTCTTTGGAACTATATGATATCTGGCACAGCCAACACTCCACGGAAATGGCCTTTACTTTCTTTTCCAAACCCCACCTTTCCTACTCGAGAATAGACCTATTCGCTGTGGACAAATCCCTACTCCAAACTGTACTCAGCTCAGAAATTCATACCATTATGTGGCCTGACCACACGCCAATATTGATCTCTGTGGGTGGAACTTCCAACAATTATCACGTGGTCAGATGGTGCAATGACCCCATCCTAATGTCTAAGCCGCCCAATGTACAATTTCTTGAATAACACAATCAAGAATTTTTCAAGATAAACTCCCTATCCATGGCCGATCCTTTTGTTACCTGGAATTTCCACAAGGCTTTTATTAGGGGGTTACTACTCAAAATGAGTGGTAAGGCAAAACGCCAAAGGAAATAGCAGTCTGACTCCCTACTTTCCAGTATCACCAAATTAGAGGAGGTAAATAAATCTAACCCTTCAGATGCTACTAGTGAGCAACTGTTCCAAACCTGACATGAGCTCTGCACCTTGCTTGCACATCAGCACGCAAAGCATCTATGGAAACTACGCTCTAATTTTTACTTGAATGGTAAAGAGCAGGTAAGCTTTTGGCTGCCCATGTAAAATCTTGTAACGTCAGACATAAAATTCCTTATACTGTCCACCCTACCCGAGGCAATAAATTATACACACCACAAGACAATACATTTAGTGAGTACTACAGCTCACTTTACAACCTAAGTGATTATTCCACTAACCACCAACCCTCATCAGAAGAGATTTTTAACTTCCTAAGCACTCTTTAACTGCCTCGACTGTCGGATGCTCACCTTAAATCCCTCAATGCTTCCTTCTCCAGGGATGAAATCATTAATGCCATTCACCACCTTCCCAATAACAGAACCCCAGACCCTGATGGCTTTTTAGCCGAATACTATAAGCTATTTGCCCATCAGCTTATTGCACACATGCAAAAGGTTTTTAATACTGCTGTATACTTAGGTGCTTTCCCCCAGGAGATACTCTCAGCGACTATTATTACCATACCCAAGCCAGGGAAAGTCGGTTTCACCCCAAAACTTCCGCCCCACATCACTTCTCAATAAAGATCTTAAAATATACAAGAAAATTATTGCAAACAGACTCACACCCATTATGCCCTCTTTGATCAACAACGACGCCACCAGGTGAATGAAAAATCTCCTTCATTATGCTAAAACTGACAAAGTGCCCTCCCTATTCTTGGCTTTAGACACCGAAAAAGCCTTTGACAGAATCCATTGGGTTTATCTTAAGCATACCTTGCTTAAATTTGGATTACAAGGTAATAACTTATCCTCCATCCTAGCACTGTATAAAGTACTTACCCTTCAGCACAAGTGTTTACTCTTGAGGTGCTTTCTCTAAGAGATTCTGTATCTCCAATGGCACATGCCAGGGGTGCCCTCTTTCCAATCTAATTTATACCCTGTTGATGTAGCCTTTGGCCCAGAAGAAAAGATCCACTACATCTATACATGGCATCTCAGTCCTTAACAGAGAACACAAAATCACATTATTTGCAGATGATATCATCTTAACTAGGGATGGGCCGAACGCTCCCCGGTTCGGTTAGCACCAGAACTTGCTAACAGGCAAAAAATTTGTGCGAACACGCGAACCCTATTAAAATCAATGGGACTCAAACATGAAAAATCAAAGGTGCTCATTTTGAAGGCTTATATGCAAGTTATTGTCATAAAAACTGTATTGGGACCTTGGTACTGCCCTAAGGGACATGTATCAATGCAAAAAAGTTTTTAAATCAATTGTTTTTTCAGGAGCAATGATTTCCTTTAACCACTTTCTGACTGCGTAACGCCGACAAGGTGGCAGCGAAGTGCAGATCGCTGTCTATAAACGGTGATAGTCGCAGGAGCGATAGTGGGTGGGCAGGCACCATCACTAGCATGCTCTCATGCCCACCATGTGCTCCTTAAGTGTGGCTGTGGGTCGGGCATACTCAATGTCCGCCGGGACCCGCAATCACCTGTGAGAGAGGAAGAACGGGGAACCGCTGTGTTTACCCGTTCTGACAAGCGGCATGACTCTGATCTACTGATTCCTATCAGTTAGATCTGTCATGCCCCGGCCAGCCCTGCCCCCATACAGTTGGAACACAGTGAGGAAACACAGTTAACCGCTAGAGCGCCTCCTACAGGTTAACCCTTTCACTGCCAATTATATTTATACAGTAATTAGTGGCTCTTTTTAGATCTGATAACTGTATAACTGTCAATGGTCCCAAAAAAGTGCCAAAAATGTCTGGCATATCCGTTGCAATATCGCAGTCTCAATAAAAATCGCAGATTGCCTCCATTACTAGTAAAAAGAAATAGTGAAAATGCCATAAATTAATTCTCATAGTTTGTAAACGCGACAACTTTTGCGCAAACCAATCAATATACACCTATTGCGTTTCTTTTTACCAAAAATATTTAAAAGAATACATTTTGGCCTAAACTGAGGAATAAATTTGTTTTTTATATATATATTTTTGGATATGTATTATAACAAAAAGTAAGAAATATTGTTTTTTTTTTTCAAAATTGTCACTCTTTATTTGCTTATAACGGTGATCAGAAGTGACGCAGGGTGATCAAATACTACCAAAGAATGCTCTATTTGTGGGGAAAAAAAAGATGTAAATTTTGCTTGGGTACAACGTCGTATGACCGCGCAATTGTCAGTTAAAGCGATGCAGTGCCTAATCGCAAAAACTGCTCTGGTTGGGAACGGGGTAAATTCTTCAAAGGCTGAAGTGGTTAAATATCATCCCTTAGTATGCCTGTAAAGTGGCACATCTGTGCGATGTTTAGAACCGTGTCACTGCAAAATGACATTTGTAAAGGAAAAATTGTCATTTAAAAAAAAACTTGTGGCTATAATGTATTGCCAGTTCCCGGCAATATAGCTAACAATCCCTGAAAAAGCATTGCATTGGGGATCCCCCAGACTATACCAGGCCCTTCTGGTCTGGTATGGATTTTAAGGGGAACCCTGCACCATTTTTTTAAAATGGCGTAGGGGTCCCCTCAAAATCCAAACCAGACCCTTATCTGAGCACACAGCCCTGGAATGACAGGAGGAGGTGGGGACGAGCGAGTGCCCCCCCTCTGAACCATACCAGGCCACATGCCTTCAACATGGGGAGGGTGCTTTGGGGTCCCCCCAAAGCACCTTGTCCCCATGTTGATGGGGAGAATAGCCCACAGATCCCGACCTACCATTTGAATGGGTATGGGGTATATTGTACCCATTCACCAAAAAAGGAGTGTAGTAGTGTTACAAAAACAGTAGACAGTAGTTTTTGATATTTATTGTAAAATAGCTTTTTTTCTTCCCCCGATTCTTCTTCTTTCTTCCTCCGGTCTTCCTCCATCTTCTCCTGCCTGCTTCTTCTTCTGGTCTTCTGCTTCTTCTTTCGGTCTTCTTCCTTCCTCTTGTCATCGTCTTCTTCTTCATCTTCTTCTTCCTCCTCTTCCTCTGCCACTGCTGCCACTGCTGTGCTGTCCATGTGCGACTCCCAGAATGGGCGGTCTTCAGTTTCACAGTTATTTTATAAGAAGGGGCTGGGCCAACCAGTGATGTAGATGGGTGACCCCGCCCCTCTGATGTCATGTGACATCAGAAGTGGGTGGGTTCACTCAGTTATGTCACTGGGTGGCCCTGCCCTTGCCTTTAAAATAACTGTCAAACTGAAGACCGCCCATTCTAAGAGTCGCCTCTGGACGGCACAGCAGCGGCAGCGGTGGCGGAGAAAGAGGAGGAAGAAGAAGAGAAGAAGATGAAGAAGAAGACAATAAGAGGAAGGAAGAAGACTGAAAGAAGAAGCAGAATACCAGAAGAAGGAGCAGGGCAGGAGAAGATGGGGGGAGACCGGAGGAAGAAAGAAAAAGAATTGGGGGAATAAAAAGAGTAATTTTATAATAAAGGACTTGTAAAAAACTGTCCACTGTTTTTTGTAACAATACTATACTCATTTTTTGGGGGGTCAGGATCTGGGGGCTTTGAAGCCCTTAAAGGGGGCTTTGAAATTCCAATAAGCCCCCCTGCCCGCAGGACCCCACAACCACTGGCCAGGGTTGTGGGGATGAGGCCAGTCTCCCCATGGGGACAAGGTGCTTTGGGGGGTCCCCAAAGCATCCTCCTCATGTTGAGGGCATATGGCCTGGTATGGTTTGGAGCCAGGGGTGCGTGCTCGGATAAGGGTCTGATTTGGATTGTGGATGGACCCCTATGCCTTTTTTTTTTAAATGGCACAGGGTTCCCCTTAAAATCCATACCAGACCTGAAGGGTCTGGTACAGACTTTGGGGGTGCCCCAACACAATTTTTTTTTAAATTTGTAGCATGGGGTTCCCCTTAAAATCCACACCAGACCCAAAAGGCTTGGTATGGACTGGGGGGACCCCAATGCAATGCTTTTTCAGTGATTTTTAGCTATATTGCCGGGAACCAGCAATACATTACAGGCACGGGCAATTTTAAATGACAATTTTTCCTTTCCAAATGTCATTTTGGCACACAGATGCACTACTTTACAGGCATACTAAGATATGCCCCCAGGCATGATATTTAAAGCAATATTTCATTTTTATTTTTTCATTTTAATCATGATTAAAATCACTGCTCTTGAAAAAACTGGTCCCCACACACTTTTTATGGTAATAATTTGCATATAAGCCTTTAAAATGAGCACTTTTGATTTTTCATGTACAAGTCCCATTTATTTTAATAGGGTTCGCGTGTTCGCACAAATTTTTTGCTTCTTCGCAAGTTCTGGTGTGAACCGAACCAGGGGGTGTTTGGCCCATCCCTACATATAAGCTTTGAGGAATTTAAAATGGAACACAGAACCATTATTACACACATCCTGATGGCTACCAAACTCAGTATTACAAGGCAATAGAAATCCACCCTCCACCCCTCCCCCAAGATTCAAAATATAATAGATGATCTCAAAATGGCTGTTATGAAAAATTGATTGCAAAAATGACTGTTCTGAAAAATTATATAATTGTTGGAGTGCATGGCTTATGAATGCTAAATCTGACTGTCTGTAGTTTGATCATTTATTGCCAAAAACCAAATTAGTATTTTCCTTCTTGTCCCTATGTTTAGTCCCCAACCTCATACAGTTGTGCTCATAGGTTTACATACCCTGGCAGAATTTATGATTTCTTAGCCATTTTTCAGAGAATATGAATGATAACACAAAAACATTTCTTTCATTCATGGTTAGTGTTTGGCTGAAGCCATTTATTATCAGTCAACCGTGTTTACTCTTTTAAAATCATAATGCCAACAGAAACTACCCAAATGACCCTGATCAAAAGTCTACATACCCTGGTGATTTTGGCCTGATAACATGCACACCAGTTGACATAAATGGGTTTGAATGGCTATTAAAGGTAACCATCCTCACCTGTGATCTGTTTACTTGTAATTAGTGTGTGTATAAAAGGTCAATGAGTTTCTGGACTCCTTGCATCTTTCATACAGTGCTGCACTTATGTTTCTGGATTCCGAGTCATGGGGAAAGCAAAAGAATTGTCAAAGGATCTGTGGGAAAAGGTAGTTGAACTGTAAAAACAGGAAAGGGATATAAAAAGATATCAGAGGAATTAAGAATGCCAATCAGCAGTGTTCAAACTGTAATCAAGAAGTGGAAAATGAGGGGTTCTATTGAAACCAAACCACGGTCAGGTAGTCCAATTACAATTTCAGCCACAACTGCCAGGAAAATTGTTCGGGATGCAAAGAAAAACTCATAAATAACTTCATGATTTCAGAAAACATGTGGTGTGGCTGTTTCAAGATGCACAATAAGGAGGCACTAGAAGAAAGATGAGCTGCATGGTCGAGTTGCCAGAAGAAAGCCATTACTACGCAAATGCTACAAAGTATCCCGCTTACAATATGCCAAGCAGCACAGAGACTATAGCCTTCTGGCACAAAATCATTTGGAGTGATGAGACCAAAATTTAGCTTTTTGGCCACAAACATAAACTCTTCATTTGGAGAGTAAACAACAAGGCCTTTGAAATGCAGAGGTGGATCGCTGATGTTTTGGGGATGTGTGAGATACAAAGGCACAGGAAATTTGGTCAAAATTGATGGCAAGATGAATGCAGTATGTTACCAAAAAATACAGGAGGAACATTTGCATTCATCAGCCAGGAAGCTGTGCATGGGACGTACTTGGACATTCCAACATGACAATGATCCAAAACACAAGACCAAGTCGACCTGTCATTGGCTACAGAAGAATAACGTGAAGGTTCTGGAGTGGCCATCTCAGTCTCCTGACCTCAATATCATTGAGCCACTCTGGGGAGATCTCAAACTTGCAGTTCATGCAAGACAGCCCAAGAATTTCCAGGAACTGGAGGCTTTTTGCCAAGAGGAATGGGCAGATTTACCATCTGAGAAGATAAAGAGCCTCATCCACAAACACCACAAAAGACTTAAAGCTGTCCTTGATGTTAACCACTTCAGCCCCGGAAGGATTTCCAGCTTTAGGACCGGAGCCCTTTTTGCGATTCGGCGCTGCGTCGCTTTAACTGAAAATTGCGCGGTCGTGCGATGTTGTACCCAAACAAAATTTGCGTCCTTTTTTTCCCACAAATAGAGCTTTCTTTTGGTGGTATTTGATCCCCTCTGCGTCATTTCTGATCGCCGCTATAAATAAAAGAAGAGCGACAATTTTGCAAAAAAAAAACAAATTTCTTACTTTTTGCTAGAATACAAATCCAAAAAATAAAAATAAAAAAACATTTTTTTTCACAGTTTTTGGCCGATTTATATTCTTCCTCATATTTGCGATAAAAAAAATCACAATCAGCGTTTATTGATTGGTTTGCGCAAAAGTGGTCGCGTTTACGGATGATGAGAATTCATTTTTGGGGTTTTTCATTTTTTTTTATTTTTTACTAAAAATGGCGGCGATCTGCGATTTTTTGCGGTACTGCGATATTTCAGCGGACATGTCGGACCATTTTGACACATTTTTGGGACCATTGGCATTTATACAGCGATCAGTGCTATAAAAATGCACTGATTACTGTGTAAATGCCATTGGCAGTGAAGGGGTTAACCTGCAGGGGGCGCGCTAAGGGTTAACTATGTTCCTTGGGCGTGTTCTAACTGTATGGGGGACTGCCTAGCTGGGGAAGGGAAGTGGTCACAGCCTTCATGTAAAGGAAGGCTGTGATCACAGCCCTTCCCCCTCACACAGAGCGGAGGTCCGTGTTTACATACACGGACCTCCGCTCACTCACTCCGGGGGGGCCATCGCGGGTAGCCGGCGGCAATCGAAGCCGCCGCACCCGCTCCCTGGCCCTCCCCGAACACAGTGAGCTCGCGGGCGCGCCTCCGGCGGCGCGGGCGCGCTCACAGTGCGCGTTATCGCAGCCGCCGTCGTATGACGGCGATTTGCGATAACGAACCACCTTGTCGCTGTCAACCTGCAGTTGGCGGTCGGCAAGTGGTTAAAGGGGGCAATTGACGGTATTAGGAACTGGGGTATGTAAACTTTTGATCAGGGTCATTTGGGTCGTTTCTGTTGTCATTATGATTTAAAAAGAGTAAACACAGTTGATTGATAATAAATGGCTTCAGCCAAACACTAACCATGAGTGAAAGAAATGTTTTTGTGTTTTCATTCATATTCTCTGAAAAATGGCCAAGAAATCATAAATTCTGCCAGGGTATGTAAACTTATGAGCACAACTGTATATTGTGAAATGTTGGTAGTGTGTCCTGATAGGGGGTACTGCTTTCAAAGTTTTGCAATCACCATTTATCTACAAAAGGCATTTATTGATCCTTTTTTTTATATGCCGTGAAATATTATCAGATTTGAGATATGGCATGCAGCTTTTTTGTGTAATAATGTAAAATAAGATTGTGACTTCATGTTGAAGTGTGACTTGTTAGCTGTTTATCTGAAACTTTCAATAAAAAAAATAATAATTTAATAAAATAATAATTTTGCCTAGCCCTCTTAAAGTGTAATGTCTTATATTGAAAAAAAAATTACAATCTCAACTAGGATATTCATTGATCAATAAAAACCCTCTAAACATTTTCAAAGTTAAATATTCCATTAACAAAATAGTTAACATGGTTTCAATGGTGTTTAAATCTAGTCCTAATTTAATCTAGTGGTGTTGACTGTCATTATAAGGTATAATGGTTTAACTGAAAACAAGGGCGTGGTCTGGTCCGGGACGGAAATGGCTGCTTGATCCACGAGCTTAGTCTCCAGAGGTCCGGCATTTACATCCCAGGAGGCTTCCCAACTATTAGAGATGAGGGATTCGCACCGCAGCATGTCCGCCACCAGAGCCCGATCACCCAGAGACAGCACCGCGCAGCTGAGCGGTACCATCCCGCTGTTCCGCTTCCAACAGCAGCAGAGGGAAACTATGGCGGCTTCACAGGCCGCATCCCGGAGGTCTCGCTCAGCCAGCCGGAGCCTGCTCAGAGCACAGGAGGGGAGCGCCACTCCCCTAAGCTGCAGGGAACAAAGAGAGGATTACTATAAATGACCTCCAAACAATCGCCACTGACATTAAGAATACCCTGTCAGCGGCGATAGCAGAGCTGAGGGATGACTACCAAGCCATGCACTGCAGAGTAGAAGTTGAAAGGACAACAGCCCACCATGATGCTTCACTGTGCCAGGTACAACAAGTGACAGAATCCCACACCATGCATCTGAGAGAAATGCACCGCCACCTGTAGGACCTAGAGAATCACTGCAGACGTCATAACCTCAGGGTGAGAGGCATACCAGAATCCGTTGACACTAATAATCTTACCCCAACAATTGTCGCCATTTTCAATGACATACTAGAAAGACCTCAGGACACACCGATCGAGATAGAGCGCCTACACAGAGCCCTTAGACCGCGTGGCAGAGCAACTGACCCCCCTAGAGATATGGTGTGCTGTCTTGTAAACTTCCCCCTTAAGGAGGAAATATTGAAAAAGGCCTGCAAAAGAGGTCGGTTGATATCAAATGGGGCAGAAGTTAAAATCTACCATGACATTACAAAGGAGAAAAGAGCTAAGACCCCTACTGGATCTACTATGCTCCAGATCAATTGTCTACAGGTGGAAATTTCTGTTCTGCCTCTCTGCAACTAATCAAGGTCGCACGGCCAACTTGAGAGTACCAGAAGACCTGAACCACTTCTGCAGCACCCTGGAGATCCCGTGAGTGAAGCTACCAGATTGGTACAGCGACTTCCGACTACCCATGGCCCGAAACGCCACTTCAATGGTATACATCCATGAAGCAGGATATAGGGGGCCAAGAAGCCGCAGATCTCTCTCACCTCAATACCAAAAGGCAGCAATCCAAAGCTCGTTGAGAAACAACAGCCTGACAGCTTCCCCATTGCACTGAAGACCATGACTCACGGCCTAAAAGAGCCTAACCTCAAGGGCGCAGCAGCTCTGAGATGGCAGCCTGAGCCTGGAGCTCCGTCTCACCCCCAGTCACCGGCGGACTTAGCTCACATCACAGTGCCCCAGAACGCCCGGGAGCAGGCCACCCACCTCGCTAAAAGGCTCCTCACTCACAGTAAAGTCTCAGAGGATGGGCGGATCAGCTCAGAAGCCTGATCTCATCGCAAGAAGCGGCCGCGGGTTGTACCAAGATGGTACAGGAGACCCATCTTCCAATTCAGCCTCTGACCACATACAGAGTCTTTTCTGAGGGGGGGGCGACCTTAACAGCCCTGACACCTAATAGCTGCCCCTGAAGGGTGTACCAAGATGGCCTCCGAGGCCTAATAATCAAACGGCCTGTATTATTAAACTCCCCGCCCGGACACAGGAAGCCCCTAAGCCATATACAGCGGGACTGGGAAGCACCCAAACCCACAGCCTGATGCCAGGGACATCAGCCATAAGGAGCCTTGGCCCACAACTGGCGGGAGTAGCTACTACTGGGTGTACCAATATGCCCACCGTTACAGCCCAGACAGATGCATCAGTTCAGGAGGGCCACACTGAACCAAAGCAAGTTCTTGCCCCAGCAACCCTTAAGTATACCCCTATGTCACAGGGGGGAAATCTACAATCTTTAACCCCGTCTCCTTCCTGCACATAATCCTTACTAGATCGGGCTCTAGAGGAACTCCCCTATTCACCTGCGGATTCCATACCATCTGGCCATCACAATGCTCATTCCCCAGGTGTTCTGGACCGGGATGCAGCCAGTCTAAATGAGGACCTTCTCAATAAACTGTCTGACCTACTGGAGAGGAGCCTAGCAAACACTGCAGCCAAAATTACGGGGGGCATTAAAGCTGACTTCCAGAACCTGGGAACCAGGATGGAGGCAATCAAACAAAAACTAGACGCTACAGTCACCAAAGCTAACCAAAACTCTGACCTCACCCAGGTTCTCCAGGACCAATTGGAGACGGCCCTCCTCAGGATCGATGATCTTGAAAATAGGTCCAGAAGAAATAACTTCAGGATCAGAGGCCTCCCAGAAACCATCACGGACATTCCTACGTTGGTCCAGGACCTGATCAAGAGCCTCGTTCCTGATGCTCCGCAGCACCGTCTGGAACTAGACAGGGCCCATAGGGCTCTAGGACCTCCTAGGAAAGATGGCCACCCCAGGGACATCATTGTTAAGACCCACTTCTACAATATAAAGGAGGAAGTAATGAGACAATCGCGCTCAAAACCTAAACTAACCTTCCTGGGCCATTGAATTCAGATCTTTGCTGACCTGTCACCCTCCACAATCCAACGAAGGAGGGCCCTCAAACCTCTCCTCACGGTCCTCTCCCAGAAGGAGATAAAATACTGGTGGACTTTCACTTTTGCAGTTAAATTTACTCTGAAGAACAAAACCTACTCCTTTACAAACTTCCAGGATGGGGAAAGGATCCTGCTAGACCTGAAGCTGATCTCCCTCGAAGCACCAATGGACGTCTCCAATCCAGCAACAAGCCCCTCAAAACGCCCTCCTCCTTCAAGTCCAGTGACCCCCCTTTGGAACAAATCCAAGTCTAAAAAAACAGAAGGACAACATGCCACCCTAAATATCCCCATTCTTGGGTTGGCGGGGTCTTCATATGTGGACGCCCCGGGGCGGACAGCGTGAGTGCCCGTATGACATGCAGACTTTGGTGGTTACAGACTCTCACTGCTCATTCAGACTTGGTAATTATACTCCCATGCCCTTTCTTTGCAATATACTCACCTGGCTCGGGTTTTACTTTCAATCAGGAATTTACTTCTCACTTTCCCAGTCACACTGGTTCCACTAATTGTTCCCTTTCCTCACCATATGCACTAGTTCCCTTCCCTTCCTTCACTCAGTCCTTCTGAGCCCCCATTCCTTTCTTTGCTACATACTTTTCAACCACCACTCACTCACCTATATACATTACTCACACAGATGAGTTATTCCCTGGCACTGTTTCGCGCTGCCTGCCTTCCGGGGTGTGCACTGGTGGATCCTGCCGTGTCCCAGTGCCACGATCTCAGCTCTGGGGTGGACTTTGTATGCGGCCCGCACCCATTGCTTCACATCACAGCTTGTGAGATCTGGGTAGGTTCATTTTCTGCCCTTCCTTTTCATATTTTTTGGTGATATAGAAATAATTATTTCATTGGTCATTTTAATTGTATATTTCAGATATTTTTTCGCATCTACCCCTCACGAGTGGGTGTTACCCCACGAAACGCGTAGGGTTTACGCTGATGCCATTCTATATTTTAAGGAATATCATACCTATGCCCTTTTTATGATTTTTAATCAAGGGTAACATCTTACATTGAGGATCAGGTTCTGCACCTGTCCCTACAGAGTGCTTTACAACCACTTCTTTTGGATGCATAATGTGTATCTATATGTTTTATCGTATGTGATATAGTTGACGTTTGTGCCTTTTTTTAATTTTTATTGTGTCGTACTTACCATGTCCTCCGTGACTAGGATGGACAAATAAAAATGTTTAGCACTAATCGTTTGCTGGTTGCACTCCTCTTTTAAAGTCCCAACTCCCCCCCTTTTTTTGTTAAATATCCCCTTTGGTCTTCCTGCATCCTCTTCAAGAACCGCCTGGGTTACATTGACTTGTGGCACCTCTGTCTGCAGGAGCCCATGGCTCCTACACCTTAAAGACTTCCAAGTTCTCCGTTTTACAGTTTACTGTTCTTCCTTTTAAGACATCAGATTTTTGCCAGCTCCTTTCTATCACTGGCTACTAATGAAGAGGCCCGTTAGGCCTCAATAGGACTGTTTGATGCTTCTGGTTCGGGCCTCTCTCCAACCCTAAGAGCTCTACTCACTAATAATGTAACTCCTTTTTAGGCCCGCAATCACAGGAGGATCTTACATATTCATTGTTCCCGCCATTCACTCTTCCAAATAGTTGGTCTCCCGCCACCACAACCTCAGGGACTCACTAGAACTGAACCTTAACCTTTCAACACCCCCTGGACCCTACTAAGAATGTGAGGTTCTCTTGATCAGGCTCTCTTCCACAGCTTCCTGCACTGACTTCCAGCCCCCCTCTTACCGTGGGGGAAGACATACAAATTGAAGTAAAAGAGACTTTTCACACCCAAATCACACGGGCGTTGTAATAACAATTCTTTTTTCCAATTTGACGCAGGGGCAGGGGGTGATCCCCCTTGCGCCTCCACCTACCCCCTGGTAGCGGGTATACCCTATCTCGGGGTAGGTTGTCAGCCCCGATTTAGGAACTGACATTAAGGTTTAGGACTTCGGGTAGGAGTTGATCCACCCAGTCCAAGTTGTCTCCTCTGGAGGCCTTCTTTTGTTTTGTTATACCTATGTTCTTTTCTCCTACTCTCTCACCTATGACTCCCATCTACCTTAATTATCTCACTTTCTCGACATCCTTTCTCTCCTTAGCCAACCAGCGGTTAACGACTCGCATCACCCTTTTGCTCAAGGTCATCATACATCACATGAACGGAACCCCACTACGACGGAAAAGACTCCTAGAGGTAGGTGCCAGAGATTCATACAGCTACCCCACCCGCGAGGCACGTGGCTAACTCACGAACCCAGGCACCCCTTCTTAGCATTGCCACGCACAATGCTCAGGGTCTGAACTCCCCTGTTAAATGGAGGAATACATTTGATAGCTACCGCTTACACAAACTGGACATAGTCGTGATCCAGGAGATGCATTTCCCAAATCGGTATAGCCCCAAATTTCTTCATCCCTACTACCCGACATTCTTTCTAGCCAATGCTGAAAATAAGACAAAGGGGGTTGCAATCTTCTTCTCGAAACATTGCAATTTTACACAGATGTCCGAATTTAGAGACCAGGAGGGTAGATTTATTCTAATCAGGGGTACAATAGAGGAACAATTGTATTCTTTGGTATCATATTATGCACCTAACAAAGGGCAAACCACCTTTTTCACATCTCTCTTCAGGAGGGTATAGAGGGTATAGTTATCTTTGGGGGGATTCCAACACCGCATTCGACCAAGGGCTAGACAAATCAAGGCCACCTACAGAACAACTTACTCAACCTACAAAAGCCAGCCTCATAATAGCCAATTAAATCAACACACATCAACACCTTGTAGACATCTGGAGGGAACTATATACCTCCAAACGGGATTATAGTAACACAGCCTCTATTATAGACACGGTCTGGTCTGACCATTCTTTACATAAAACCTTTCCGAAACGGCCTATAGCACATTAGAGACTTAACAAATCTATTCTAAACGATCCCATTAGGGCTAAAGAAATAGCTGATTTCTTAAGGGAAAACTTCCAACTAAACAATGTTGATGGCACATCCCCCAAATTGCTATGGGCTGCCCACAAGGTTTCCATTTGGGGAAAAAATATTCAGATAGCCAGTCAGATCAAAAAAGAGAGACAGATAGATATTAGAAAACTGGAAAAGGCCTACTCCCAACTCAGAGCTCATCACAAAAAAGATCCTTCCAGCATCTCGACGGCGCAACTGGACTCTGCCAGGCTAGAATTAAACTTGGCCCTCACGGCTAAGGCTGAAAAGCACCTCCGCTGGAGTGGGGCTAGATTTTACTCACAAAAGGATAGGATGGGTACCATGTTGGCCTCCAGACTCTCTCCTTGACACAGAACATATGCGCTTCCTAGAATTAGAATAGCAGGACAGCAACTCACGGCTAACCCAAACAAAATCCTATCAGCATTTCACAAATTTTACTCTAACCTATACAGATCCCCAGCAGGGGATAAGGACCAGGGGAACCCCACTTTCCTCAGAGATATACCCCTACCTTCCCTCTCCCAGGAACATAAAAATCTACTTGAGGAACCTTTTTCGGAAGACAAAGTGCTAGAAGTCATAAAAGGCCTCAAAAGAGGCTCTGCACCGGACCCAGGTGGCTTTTCAATCCCCTACTACAAGACATTTGCCAATATACTAGCCCCCTTCCTAGCAAAATGTTTTAACTCTAAAACACAAGGCTCACCCTTAGATCCCCAGCTTAATACCGCCTTTATACCTGTCATCCCCAAACCCGACAAGAACCCACAGGAAGTAAGCAACTACAGTCCCATATCCCTTATAAACAATGACCTAAAAATTCTAACGAAGATTTTAGCCAACCGTTTAGCCTGCTTTATCAGCTCATATATATACATAGAGATCAAGTTGGGTTCATCCCAGGCAGGCAGGGCCCAGACCAAATCAGAAGAGCGGTTGACATCATTTCCATGCTGCAGACTAATTGGGACGGGGGGGCCGAAGCAAAAGTGTATGATCCTTTCACTAGATTTACAAAAAGCTGTTGACTCGGTCTCTTGGTCATACATCTTCTCCCTCTTAGAATGTTGGGGCTTCGGCCAGCACTTCTTGGGGGTACTTCACGCCCTATATTCTACCCCGAAGCCCATCTTGCGCTTACAAGGGCATTACTCCAGACCCATTGAAATAGCCAGGGGCAGGAGGCAAGGATGCCCTCTTTCACCCCTGATATTTGCCATCCCCAGGGGGTCAACTGTGGCCCGCATACACATACATGTGGACTTTTTGCTGATGATATCCTCCTCTTCATCACCTCCCCCCTTACAAACCTCCCCAACCTACTCAAAACGCTCAACGACTTTGCTGCCTCCTCTGGCCTCAAGGTCAACCTGTCTAAATCACAAGCTCTTAATACATCTCTCCAACAGGAAACAGTCACTCTAATGAAAAATTACTTTGATATCATATGGAGTGAATCCTCTATTAGGTATTTGGGAATTTCCCTCACGGCCAGGAAGGAACTTCTTTACCCCTCTAACTTCCCCCCATGTATAAAAAACTTGAAGCAGACATGAAGAATTGGGATAGGAAGGAACTCTCCTGGCTTGGAAGGATCCACGCCATTAAAATGACCCTTCTGGACTTCCGGTTTCAGCGCTCTATGGAGAGGAGCTAGAAGCACTAGCTCCCGTTCTGCTCCTCCAAAATCCAGCTAAAAGACTGCTACTAGCCGCCCCCCTTGCTTCTACCTGTGCCCAGGGGGAACGGGATGGACTGATTCCTGGAACGATCTGCGGCTCGGACACCGCTCCAGACGACAGGAGAGGGTCAGCATGCCAAGGCCATCGTGGCGTCTAAAACGATCGGTCAGACGAACGAAGCGGCCGCGAACGAAGCCTCTCCACAATAAACAAACTTTTCAGACCAACAGGTGCAAGCACCTCCGGACCCAGCCTCGACTGCAGGTATCGCACAGGCGGTTGTTACCCTGCTAACACCCATGATTGCAGATGCAGTAGACAGGACAGTTTTTAAAGGCCTGGAACAGCTTCATAAGGAGATGCAGCTACAATCTGCCAGGCTCAGCCACGCGGAAGAACGCATTTCTGCGGTGGAGGATGACCCCACAGCGCTCACCGCAGCAGTAGCCAGGCTATCCACTACCCAAAAGGAGCTTCTAGAAAAGGTTGATGACCTCAAAAACAGAAGCAGGAGGAATAATCTCCGCATAATTGGAATACCAGAATCAGTTACAACCTCTGGGCTCATGCAACTCTGCACCACCACCATACCCCAGCAACTAGGCCTCCGCGTCCCCTGTATCGTGGAAAGGGCCCACCACATCGGCCAACCAGCTGAAAATCGCTCAAAGCCCAGACCTGTGATAGTCAAATATCTCAACTATACAGATAAACAGGTTATCCTACAAACATTCAGAAAGTCATGCTCTTTAACATTGGAAGACTGCTTTATCCTAATATTTGCTGACTACTCATAGACGTAATGCGAAGACGAAAAGCCTTCTCGGCCACCTGCTCGGCTCTTCATAACCAAAAAGTACAGTTTAGCCTGGCCTACCCTGCAACACTCCATGTTCTGACCACCAAAGGCGACCGCCTAACATTTCACTCTCCAGCAGAAGCTGAATCCTTCTTGGAAAACCCCCAACCGACCGAGATGGAACAGGAGCCCCACTCCCCATCGCAACCATCAACTGCCCCAAGGAGATCGGCCCTGTCTCCGTCCAAATCGGGTAACCACCACACCCCCCCTCACAAAAAAGTCTGTTTTAGCCTCCCACAGGCAAACCCTACTAAGGGAAACAGCTAAACCTTGCATTGCCCCAGTTTCTTAATTGCTGTGCTTTTCCTATGACGCTACCAGTTAACTGTTCTATCCTCCCTATACCACACCAGGTAATGGGGGCACCGTAAGTTGGCAAGCTCCATTTTATTTGAACGTTGGTCTCTAACTTCATAGGACCAAATTGGTAACTTTACATATTCTACCCCCTTAAGGAAATATAGTTCTTTGTTCATTATGGTTTTTGCTTAATGTTGGCACAAGCACACTGTAATCTATATTGATTCTTCTCTAACAGGGGCCTGAGACTTGTTATGGTACACTGCTTCTGCTCATGGTTAGCCCTCCCACCATGTCTTAGCTGGGTCATGTATAACTACCCCTCCCAATCCCCTTCCAAAACTCTCCCCTACCCCCCACCCTTATCTTCTTTTCTCTACTACATGTCTCCCCCCTTATCCTCTCCACCCCTCTACTCCCCCCCCTCTCTATTTCTTCTCTTCATTCCTTTTCTCCATCCTCCCTTTCGGCCGAATTCTGCATCCCGAGGGCGCTAGGGAAATTCCTATAGTGGAAGCATGATGGACGGGCGTACCATAGGGAAAAAAGTGAAGTCCCTAGCGTGTTATAGGGGGCCCCCCCATATGAAGGTTCTTTCTCCAATGTGATGTTTTCATTTTCATGTTCAACCTGTGCCTTACTCTTTATCATAGACTCTGTACCTAGGCTCCGAGCTCCCGTCTCTGGAGAAGCCATTGCTTCTCTACAACTCCTAACGTACAAGACACTTCATATATCTCTATCAGCGATGCCATGGCTCCTCTGGAGAATGGAAGCAACTTGAAGGTAATATCATGGAATGTCAGGGGGCTTCACTCCCCAAATAAAAGAATGCAGGTGTTCAGACATTTAAAGAGATTAAAAGCTGATGTGGCCCTTCTTTAAGAGACGCATCTTGGTGCGGATGACCTGCCTAGGCTCCGCAAGCTTTGGGTTTTTTTCGGTCTACGTCTCCCCGGCTATAGGCCGTAAAGCTGGAGTAGCCATTCTAATTAATAAAAAACTTTCCCACTCACTTTGATCAACCGAATCTGACACGGAGGGGAGACGTATCACACTACACTTAAAAATTGCCGAACGCGACCTGGCCATATCAAATATCTATGCAGACAACTCCCCTGGGCAGCCCTTTTTCAACATCCTCCTCCACTGGGCACTACAAATCCCAGAGGCAGACCACATCATGGGAGGAGACTTTAACTCGGTAATGCACCTTACTGAAGACCGCTCCCCAGCATCCCCCCATCGCCCCGTACAGACAGCCCCCCTACCAGCTTAGCTCAAACCATATCCTCCCTGGATCTCACTGAAGCCTGGCAGATTTCCCATCCGACAGATAGAGAATACTCATTTTTTTCCTCACCCCATAATTCCTTCTTCCGAATTGATTACCCGTTTGTCTCCCCCTCCCTACTTCCAGGCATCTCTCACACTTCTATAGAACCCATGGTGATCTCAGATCATTCCCCTATATCCCTACAACTCACTGGCTTCTCCACCACTAATACGATCAGGACCTGGCACTTTCCCTCCTACTTGGCAGACAGCGAAGACCTTAAGGTCACCCTCCACAATGCTTGGGCAGAGTTTGCTGAAACCAACAGAGAACACCTGTCCTCACCCAACCTTTTCTGGGAAACTGGAAAGGCCTTTCTCCGGGGGCGCATTATATCGTATGCGGCCCAATACAAACGCCAAGCTCATTTAAATTACAAACAGGCGAGCCTCAAGCTCCGGGAAGCGCATAACATGCTTAATTTGACACGCTCCCCAGACAATATTAGGTCTTGGCAGCAAGCTAAACAAAACTTTGACCATTGGTCAGCTTGTCAAGAAACTTTCAGACAATCCCACACGTCCCTTTTGTTTCACAGACATGGTAACAAGACCGGCAGACTTCTGGCGAGGCTATGCTTAGGCCGGCATCCACCTACACATATCGGGGCTCTTAGAGACCCAAAAGGGAACATAACCACTGCGCCCTTGGAGATAGAATCCCTGCTCACCAAGTTTTATTCCTCCCTTTATGCTGAAGACCATATTGACCCAGACATAGCAGCTAAAGTGTTAGCGGGCATGAAACTCCCTTCTCTCACTGCCGAACAGCTGCAGGCACTAAACGCTCCCATCTCAGAACACAAGATCAAATCGACAATTAAAAACCTGGCTCGGGGGAAAGCGCTGGGCCCAGATGGTCTCCCAGCAGACTTTTATAAACGAACTCAGGACTTTATTCCAGACACTTTAGCGCTTGTCTATAAATCTATATGGACAGACTATCTTCCCTCGGGATCCCAGGCTTATATCAAGCTAATTGCTAATAAAGGTAAAGACCCCCTCCAACCGGGCTTGTACAGACCGATTTCCCTCATAAATGTTGATGCCAAAATATTATCCAAAATTGTTGCATCCCACCTAGCCCTTTCTCCTGCCATCTCTGCTCCACCCTGCCCAGGCAGGCTTTGTCACAGGCAGGTCTGCTACTCTCAATATC
>BLSH010150441.1:249999-276141 GCA_018402905.1 Glandirana rugosa | reverse complement strand
TCAATTAAAACTCCGGTCTCGTAAAGGACTTCTGCAGTTTGCATAGAGAATCCTTTTGTTTTAGACGTCCTCCCAATCTACTCTAACCCTGGAGCACGCCAGGCTGTTTCCAGATAAAGACTTTGCAATAATCTCACTCGATGCCGAAAAGGCTTTTGACAATATAAGTTTTGCCTGGCTGTTCAGGGTGATGGAGACCTTGGGATTCTCGGGACCAATATTGGAATTCATAAAGAAAATCTACTCACACCCAACAGCCCGCCTGGTCACCAATTGCTTTATCTCCCCCGATATTCACCTAGCAAAAGGAACACGACAGGGATGCCTCTCCTATTTAACCTAGCAATCGAGCCGCTATCTAGATTACTCAACGCCCCAAATGGTATCAGTGGGGTTGTGTTCGGCAAACAAAAATTACGCTCCGCTTTATTTGCGGACAATATCCTGCTGTTCTCATCTAACCCTCCTGCAGATTTTGTTTTCCTAAGAGATACGTTTGACGTCTTCAGGAAATGCTCTGGCCTCAAAATTAACTTTGATAAAAGCAAAATTCTCCTCCTCAACCCAAGGCTTTCGGGGACCTGGATGGGGTCATCTCCCCTTATAGTAGCTAAACATCATATTGTTTACTTGGGCATTCATATTGGTAGGGATCCTGCTTCACTATATAGCCTCAACTCCCCCCCGATTGTAGCTAAAATTGTACAGGAGCTGGAGGCCTGGGCCACCCTTCCCATTTCGCTCTTCGGGAGATGTCACCTCTTCAAAATGATATCCTTCGCCAGGCTGCTCTACCCCATGCAAACCCTCCCATTATTGCTCAAGCACCAAGATGTCAAAAAAATACATAAAGCTCTCTTTGCGTTCATATGGAGAGGCAAAAAACCCAGAATCTCTATCCATAAGCTCTGCCTCCCCAAGAGCGAAGGTGGTGCCGGTCTCCCTAATCTAAGGTTTTACAATCTTTCTTGCCTTCTCTGACAGGCACTTGATTAGCTGTCCGGGAATTCAAGATACTCCAGCCACGCTCTGGAGGAGGCTTGGGTGGCCCCGTACAGCCTCTCAGCGATCCTGCACTCCAAGCTCTCATCAGTACCCTTTCATTTTAAGAATAACTCCATTATCAGGGATACGGTCAGTGCCTGCAGAGGGGTGCAGAAACTACTGGGTCTATCCTCCATTGTTTCGTGACACTTATCAATTCAGGGAAACCCTATGTTCTCACCATCAGTAAGTGACAAAACCTTCCAGCAATGGCTAACAAAGGGCTTGCACCAAATAGACCAGATCTATGACTCTCGTACCAGCACACCCAAACCCTTCCTCGAACTGGCTCAGCACTTCGTGTTACCTCCATCTCTGAACTTCCAATTTCATCAATTGAAATCCTTCATCAAGTCTCACCACGGCCCTACGTCACACCCTTGCAAAGCCTCATTTATAGACCGTTTGCTCTCGAACAACCAATACTCCGTCTCAGACATTTACTCTCACATCATCAAATATCAGGCCTCCAAATATGCTCTAGTCCCCTTTCAACCTTGGGCCAAGTACTTGGACAACCAGTAAGCCCCGGCTCAGATTCTTTCAGGATATCAAAAGGTCCGTAGCCTCATAATTTCAGAAACTTGGAGAGAAACGCAGTTCAAGATCGCCCATAGGGCCTACTGTGCTTTTCTAAGGAGATCATCTGACCCCTCTCTGCTATCCTGCCCTTGGTGCTCCGAGTCGAGCCCAACGCTATATAGTCCACAGACTCTGGAGCTGCGATCAGATCTCTCCTTTTTGGGTGGGAGTTTTAAGATACATCAGCAAAGTCCTACATTTGAACCTGCCGAAGGACCCTATGCTCTGTCTATTCAGCTATAACTTGACGACAGTCCTTGCAGCAGCTATGAACAAAGACAATGTCCCACAATGGGCCCATATATGCCTGCTGGCAGCAAGGAGGCAGATCATGCGGCACTGGATCCAACCCACTCCACCACGTCTAGGACTGGTAAAACACTCACTCCAAAGTCTATTTCTCCTTGAGAAGTTAGACACTCTCAAACAAAACCTCAAACCTAACAAACGCTTTTTTACTAGATGGAGGAACTACATGGAGTATTCCTTTACCCCTGAGGAAATCAACCACCACATGCGTTATTTCTGCTACACAGACTGGTACTTGAGAGCAAATATATCAGGAACATTGGGCAAGCTGAAACTAACTGAACTTCCACACTCTGGCCCTCTGCAATGCCCTTCCCTGCCCCCCAGACATTCCATGATCTAGACTCGGATTAACAAGCAAGAGATCTATTCTGTCTAAGGTTTTTGCTTCTTACATGTCCATTGTATGTACCCCCAGCTCCTCTAGGTTGTCTAAAATCAGTACACAGGTACTACCTTAAAGGTACCTAATTGCCTCATAACACCCAAACACCACATTGTTCCTTTTTAAATCATTTTTCTTTTCTCTCTTTTGCCTATTCATTTCGATGTATGCTACTGGTTTTGCCTACAGTATTGTGATCAGTGCTGTTTATTTGTATTATATATAACTCAATAAACATTACAAAAAAAAAATGACCCTTCTTACCAGACTCCTATATCTGTTCCGCTCCTTTCCCATTGCGAAATGGCTCACCTAGATGCGTTCCAAAACAAAGTAATAACATTTATCTGGGGAGGGTCTAGCTTCAGAATCTCCCGAAAAACACTATTCCAACCCAAATTGAAAGGGGGACTAGGCCTACCACGATTTTTATGGTATTACCAAGCTGCCAGATTGGCCCAGCTATCTACAGTGTATTCTAAATATGAAAAACCTGACTGGGTAAACATAGAAAGACAGGCTACACCCTCTTTCACACCAGGCTTTTTGCTATGGATCCCCCCCAGAGATCGCCCGGCTATCCTCTCTCCCGCCCTCTCCCAATCGCTGTCACTTTGGGACAGACTGAAAACTTCCTCCTCACTGGTATCAGAAACTCGCCCCCTATCACATATCTTCCATAACCCGTGCTTCCCCCCAGGGCTAGACATCAAAGCATTTCAATGGTGGCTTGATAAGGGGCTATACCCGATTGGGTACTTCCTCTCTTCTACAGGCCCTCTCTCCTTAAACTACTACGTAAGCAAGCTTGATTTACCAAACTCTGAACGATTCCGTCTATATCAAATCCAACACTTCCTCCAGACTCTGGAAGAGCCAACCTACCCCACCCCACCCCAAATTACTCCATATGAGCAGTGGTGTGGTGAGGCTGTGGATCAGAAGGGTGGCATCTCCATCATCTACCTCTCTTTGGCCCACAGGACTGACAAATTACCTCACATGACAGCTTGGGAGAAGGACCTACAACTTCATTGGTCCCTTGATAAGTGGCAGACGGCTAATGTAAGAGCTTACAAAGGCCTCATCAACATCTCCCAGACAGAAGCTAACCTCAAGGTCCTGACTAAATCGTACATGGCTCCCATTAGACTCACTGCTATCTTTCCCTCAGCCAACCCACAATGCTTTAGGGTTTGCCAGCTGCTAGGCCCCATGGCACATATTTGGTGGGAATGCCCCAGAATGCGAAAATTCTGGAACAAAATTTTTATCCTGATTTTCAGGATCACAGGCCACCACATCCCAAGATCTCCAACCATTGCCCTCCTGAACTCAGATTCCCAAGCCAAGCCGTAGACTGATCCACTTCATCTTTTTAGGAGCAAAGCTTACCATAGCCAAGGCATGGAAGCAACCCAAAGTCTCCTTCATCCAGGCTATATGGAAGATCTTGTGGATTACTGTATGTCCCAAGAAAAATTAGCCAGCCATATCTCTGACACAGTAGCAAGGTTTGAAACCATATGGGAGCCATGGGCCCTCCACATGGGTGTTTGCTTGATACCTGGAGCTCCACCATGACCTACTGCATGAGACGCAACTGCTGTTTGGCTATCCTTTTCTTTTGACCTTCTTTCTCTCCCTTCTTTTCTTTCCCCCTTTCTTTTCCCTACTTTCCAGGTTTTTCAAGCAGCAGCTCACCTCCGCCTTTAAGTTGTTTTAGGATGTGCTTCCTGAAGTTATATTCTGATCTAATACATCCATGGACCAATTTTTCTTCCCAAGGTCACAGCAACATTGGGCTACCCTATGCCAGAGAGTACTCATATTATGCCTCCCTGGGGCACTCTCTCTCATTCAAGGCCCTGTAGGGATGTCCACATACTGATAAAAGGTTCTTTCGCCTCTCTCCCACGGGGGACGGGGTTGCCCGGAGTCTCCGGGGGGTTGGTTCCCCAGCACAGTGTGCTCCCTTTAGGGGTGCTGGGTTCCTGCCTCATGCGGGCAATCTGGGGCTCTCCTTCCCAGATGGGTGGAAGGCTGACAAACATGTACATGCATATGTTATCTGCAAGATTGATGGATGCCTGGTTTCATATGTTATTCTACACTTTGTATTATCAATGGACTTGCCATTTTGTTTGTCTATGTATATCCTAAATAAAAATCTTTGAAAGTAAAAAGAACCTAACCTCACACTAGGCCCGGAAACCCACGGATCAAGCGAAAGTTTATGAGAACCGATAGGAGAACTGTCAGAGAAAACCCCGGTCCTTCACCGAAAGAGATCAATTTCTGGACTCGTCACAAAACAGCAGATGAAGGTCGGTACATGCCGCACTACCACACATACAAAATAGACTGAGCCACATACTTCCCTTCCAAAGCCCCCCTGGCCACAAAGATCCACAGAGCTATTCCCAACCTCCATATCCTCTGAGCTCATCTTTCTCGGCAGCCCCGACCTTATCACCCACCCATGATGTTCACCCATCCGGAATGGTCAAGCCAGGAAATCGCTTCAATGTAGCACATAGTGCAAACTGACTTGCGGTGCACACTGACTGACCCTATCTCCCCCCACCACACTGCACAAAGGAACCTTGATACGACACCAGCTCATATACAAACTCCCTATGCTAGCATCACTTTCTGTCTCCCTCATCAGCACGCAAGGCGTGTTACAACCAGGACAGACTATGGCACAGCTTCTCTTGCCAAATGGCTCATCACTTCCTCGCCTTCTGGACCACCCATAGACTTACCCACCCTGGAAATTACCAGGTCAGCGAGACCCCTCCAATCCACACCTATATCCATCCCACAGACTTTTCTTTACGTATATGTGCATGGGTATGTGTGTATGTATACGTGTGTATATGTTTATGGGCATGTATACATATATACGTGCACACCTTGGAGCCTACCCTTCAACTCAACCTTCCTGCCCCCCCCGGGCTTGCCTCATTGCTCCTCCAGCCAGAAAGCCTTACCTGGACCTTGATGGACTCTGTTTGAGCAGAGGATAAGTAAGCAAGCTAGTAAGCAAGCTTATATTTATATCTTCTTTGGCTAAATTTTACAGCTAAGGTCCATTGTACCGACCCCAACCCAGCCAACTTTGGATACACTGGGCCCTTTCCCATCTCTGAAACCCAGACCCAAACGGGAAGCCGGGGAGAAAAGAGAAAAAAAAACAAAAACATGCAATGGCATATCTCTGTTCATCGTTATACCTAGAGCCTCGATCCGTAACTCAGCTTACATCTTTTCGTATGTTTTAAGTTTAACACCTGTTTGTTCTATACCAAGTTGTGTTATAAGATAAATACTTTTTTTAGTTTGATACCGAATTACTGTATTGTTCCGCAGATGTGCCGTGCCCGGGGGGGGGGGGGGGTCCCGTGGGGGATCTAGCAACCACAAACCCAGGACATTTTATAAGCCCCTTTGATCCCTGACTACTCCATGTTAAGTAGCTGAGTTGCCATGCAGCGTTTCCACACACGATGGCAGTAACATGGTATGGCAGCACCCCCTCACAAAATCTGTCTGGAGGACTCAAAAACCCTCTAAAACCTTCTACTACTAGAAACCAAACAAAATCTCATGACTGCCTGCCCACCTGGGACTCCCCATCGGGCACTGAGCAACATGCTTTTCAGAGAACTACTGTTTAGATAGCAGATGTTGTTAAATGTTTTGTTCGCGACTACACCTATAAGGCTTCTTTGGACCCTACAACCCATAAAACAGCCACCCAAGAAGAGACAATGACCCCCACATCTAACCTCAATCTAACCTCAACCTGCTAACCCCCATCCATCACAACTCACTACGTGACACCCAAACATGAGACTATCTGAAAGCTTAACAGCAACCCTACTCCCAAAATGACAGCCCTAAGACCAACCTACCTAGGCCCAGACAGAAGTACCACAATCCCTTCAGCTCCACCCACCCTCTCTTAACCCCGACCAAACCCGGATACTTTTCTACCATAATCAATTCCATCCAACACTAGACCTGTACATCAAATTCAACCCCCAAACCTCATACCCGCCTATACACAGCCAACATCTTCCACGCAGACTCCTCCTGGACCAAATCCCGAACACCAGCCTCCACATTAAAATCCTTGACCTACTGAATCATGGAGACACAGTTCATCCCACGACCGCTACCTCCCACTCCATCACCCAGCACTTTAGTTGCTGACCTGTTCTAGAATCCCTCAATACCTCGGGTGAGCTAGCCGGTTTAAGCCGAACCCCAGACTTATATCCCATCTCATTTTTTCATCCCCTCCCCCTCAAACCCTTCCCTCCCCCCTTCCCACTCCCCGCACGGAGGAATCCCAATTTTCCCCTTCATGCATGCAAAAGTCTTAGCCGACCCCCCCTTCTACCCCTTCCACCCTATCCATCTTCCTCTCCCCTACCACTACACCTGCCCTCTTATATGCACATTTCTCTCTCCGACCCGATCCACCTGCCTCAAGAAGCCATGGAAGGAGTGGGAAGCGAGAAACACACAAGCACCCTTCGTCAACCTCCTGCCCCATATGTACCCCCCAATGCAGCAACCCTCAAAGGTAATCAAACATTACTATCTTTAAATATTGTATCTTTAAACATTAAGGGCCTCAACAAACCTGAAAAGAGATCACAAGTCCTAACCATCATGCACAAACTGAAGGTTGACGTCATATTCCTCCAGGAGACTCATTTCAAAACAAACTCTGTCCCTAAAATGGAAAACTCCTACTTCCCTGTAGCATACCACACCACCTCTGCAACATCTAAAACAAAAGGGACTTCCATTCTGCTTTCCAAAATCCTCCCCCTCCAACTCTCAGAAATACAGAAAGATGACCAGGGGCGATACATCTTCCTAAAAGGCACACTCTGGGATAAACCACTTACCCTTGCCAACATTTACAACCCCAACACCGCCCAAGTCCCTTTCTTCAGAAAGATTACCCGCCTTCTCGCCTCATTCCATTTGGGAATGTCGATCTTAGGGGGGGACTTTAATATACCACTAGAACCTCTCATTGACTCCTCAACAGGCACCTCTCACCTCCCATTTCAAGCGCTCCGCCAAATCAGAATGTCCCTTGGAGAACCTTTTACCCACATGAAGAAGATTATACCTTTTTCTCAGCCCCTCACAACAAACACTCCCGACTAGACTACCTCTTCATTAGCCAACAGGACCTTCCGTACATAACCCATTCATCTATTGAACCCATGACCGTATCGGACCACAACCCGATCACACTTACGGTCACCTTCCCCAAACACTCATACACATCAAAGATTTGGAGACTTGACCTCAGTCTACTGACCGACCAAATTAAAGTGAAGGAACTCAGCACCACCATTACCAACTACTTGATAGAAAACGATACACCAGACGTCTCACCCAACACTCAATGGGATGCACACAAGTGTGTAATACGTGGCCACCTCATCTCCCTCGCCTCATCCATAAAACGTGAGAGACAAAAACACATTAACGACCTCATAGCCAACATTAAAACACTTGAAAAGGCACACAAATGGGACCTAGCCCAACACACACACCAGGAACTCATTGACACAAGAAAGGCCCTTTTAGAGGAACTCAATAGAAAGATAAAACAACAATACACCCTATCCCAAAAATTATTTTATGAGCGCGGCAACAAGAGCAGCCACTTACTAGCAAAGGGATACTCTGACTGATATCTGACTCCATCCCATTATCGGTCCAACCCTCAAATGCTTCCAAGAGAAGTGCAAAGCAACATCGCTATCCTAAAACCCGGGTTCACTCACCCCCTGCGCAAATCCCGACTTCCCCCCAGGGACAAACAACAAGTTTATAAACGACAGTTGGCCACACGAGGAGGCAACAATCCACCACCTCTTTGATCAAGGTAAACCCCTGAAATATGACAAACTACCATCTAAAAATGGCAACCCCCCTATTTCCCCTTGGAACTACACGTTACTGTCACATTATATCCGGGACATAGACAGGAGGTTCATGGTCTCCAGACCCCTTTTCCCCTTTGAGAATCTTTGCCAGATGCAAGCACCTCAATACCATCTACTTGCCACAACACATTCCCTTCTAACCACAAATATTTCCCCACACAGGACGGGAATGCCCAGCATGGGAAAGAGACCAAGCTGTATCTCTATCCCCAGACGATTGGGGAGAAACATACAAGACCATACACAAGGGTTCCGTAAATGTAACCACTCAAGAGAATGGCTACAAAATCCTGACCAGATGGTACCGCACACCCATCATCACCAACAAATTCAACCCGAACAGCCCAGACACTTGCTGGCGTTGCGATAAGGAAAAAGGGACGCTCCTGCACATTTTCTGGGACTGTCCTACCATTCAAGCATACTGGCTAGAGGTACACCACATTATTACAAAGATGACCACATACTCCCTCGAGGTCTCCCCAACACAAATCCTCCTACACTACTCCACCTCCCCTAACCCCGGATACCTCAAATCCCTCACCATGCATATGGTAAACGCTGCCAATCAATGCACGGCAGTCCATTGGGGCACCTCACAACCCCCCTCAATCAAAGAATGGCTGACCAGAATAGCCAAGATAGCGGAAATGGAGCGCCATGATACTCCCATGAAATTCTCCTCCAAATGGGCCTGTTGGACCCACTTCCAGACAAAAACAGACTACGCCAACATTAACGCGTCTGTCACGTACCTGATGATGGAGTCTGACTCATGAAGTAGGCAACTACTCTTACAATCCAGATTCAGGAGCCCCTGGTAGAGCAGACAGGTGGCTCAGGAGTGCAGGATGGCACGAGGGTCGGACTGGGTCACCGGTTGCAGTAGAAGGTCCACTGAAGCACTCGTGCACACAGAATTGTAGTAAGACAGGCCGGGTCGGTTACAGGCTGGCGGTGCGGTACAGAAGGAGCGGGCAAGCGCATGGTTGGGTACAGGCAGGGTCATCAACAGGCTGGCAGCAAAGGTACACAAGGATCAGGCAGAAGAGTGATCGTAGGCAAGCCGGGGGTTGGTGCAGGCATAGATCAAACAAGGTCAGGACAGGCCGGGTCACAGGAACAGATTATCAGGTTACAGGTTGCTCACTAACTAGCACTAACGCTGTAGAATGGACAGCATCTGCTGCAGGGTGCTGTCTGGCTAAATAGGCCGTTTAATGCCATTGGCACGCTCAAGCGGGTGCGAACGTGCACGGGCTCGCGCGAACACGCACAGGCAGCTGGAAACGGCCATTTCCTCACATCGCCCCCCCCCCCCAAGGGGCAGCCTCCCGATGCCCAACAGGGCTCTCTTGGCCGGATTGTTCCTCCAAAAAGTCTTAATACGTTTTTGGGCATGCTGATTCCCAGAAGTTTTCTTCGCGCCCATATCCTTTCCACTTCACAAGCAACTGAGTGACCCCAGTTCTCTTCCTACAATCGAGGATGGCCTCAACCTCGTACTCCTCCTCACCATCCACTAAAACTGGTTCAGGTGGAGCCGTTCTCCTCCCCAGAAAGTGGTCCTTGGTTACGGGTTTTAGCAGAGAGACATGAAACACCGGGTCTACACAAAGAGAAGGGGAAAGGCTCAGCTCATACACCACCCTATTCATTTTCTTCTTGACTGGAAAGGGACCGATACATTTTGGTCCATGCTTCCTTGAGGGGCAGGACAATTTTAAGTTTTTAGTGGCTAGCCTAACTTGGTCACCCGGTTGCAGGTCCAACTCCCCTCGATTCCCTCTATCAAAAGCTCGCTTGTTGCATTCCTGCGACCGGGATGATGTCTCCTGCAGGAGCTTGTTGTTTTCCACAAGGAAGCCAGCAATGTCTTATACAACAGGCACCTTACTTTCTGGTACCAGGTCAGGTAAGAAGGAGGGATGGTAGCTGAAATTCGCCCAGATTGGTGACTGATTTGTGGCTGAATGAACAGAGTTATTATAGGCAAATTTGGCTACCGGCAGCAGTGAGACCCAATCATACTGGGAGAACCAAGAATAGCACCTGAGGTAAAGCTCCAGGGTCTGGTTCGTTCTCTCCATCTGGTCATTGGTTTGTGGGTGGTAAGCGGAGGAGAACGCCAATTCCACTCCCAACAATGTGCATAGGGCTTTCCAGACCCAAGACATAAACTGCACTCCCCAATCAGATACGATGTTGGCTGGAATTCCGTGGAGACGGACAATCTCTCTGATGAAGGTTTCTGCAGTTTTGGTTGCAGTAGACGTGCCCTACATGGGGATGAAATGTGCCATCTTAGTGAGGCGGTCAACTACTACAAAGATGGTAGCGAATCCTGCAGATGGGGGCAGTTCCACTATTATCCATGGAAATATGTGACCACGGGCTTTAAGGAATAGGAAGCGGATTCAGTAGCCCCCATGCCTTGGTTCTGTCAACATTATTGTGAGCACAGGTGGGACAGGCTTTAACATACTCTCGACAGTCTTTGTCAGCTAGCGGCCACCAAAAGGAATGTGTGAGCAAGTCTGCAGTCTTGCGACCACCAAAATGTCCCACCAATTTGTGGTCTTAGCATAGTCCTAGGACTGCCAGATGTTGGTCTTCCGGGACAAAAATCTTCATACCGTACCACCACAGCCCTTCTTGCAGCGTCAGTTTAGGATCCTGCATGGGATCGCATGATCCGGGATAAGAGATCCTCTTGGGTTAACAGGAAATTCAGAGCAGGAAGGATCATATCAGGTGGAGAAGAGTCCCCAGGTTCGTGAAACATCGGTGACAGGGCATCGGGTTTCACATTTTTTGATCTGGACCTGTAGGTGATATGGAGCTGGAATCATGAGAAAAAGAGGGCCCAACAGGCTTGACGGGGCTTTAGTCTCTTGGCAGTGTGCAGGTTTTCTAAGTTTTTATGATCAGTAAAAACTAGAACTGGGTGCG
This sequence comes from Glandirana rugosa, assembly GCA_018402905.1. Taxonomy (NCBI): domain Eukaryota; kingdom Metazoa; phylum Chordata; class Amphibia; order Anura; family Ranidae; genus Glandirana; species Glandirana rugosa. The sequence goes on along the minus strand of BLSH010150441.1, from coordinate 264,882 downwards.
AGGCTCCTTCCAATAGATAGCGCCATTCCTGTAATGCAGACTTTATAGCGAGAAGTTCCCTTTAGGCCCCCCATAGCTGAGATAGTACAGCTCCCACAGCAGTCTCGGAGGCATCTACCTCAAGTATGTAAGGCAGGGCAGGGTCCGGGTGTTTCAAGACTGGAGTGGAGGTGAAGAGCTCCTTGAGTCGCTGGAAGGCTGTTTGAGCTTCAGATGTCCAGAGGAAGCGGGTATTTTGCTTTGTCAGCTGGGTAATGGGGGAGATGACTGCAGAAAAGCCCTTGACAAATTTGCGAAGCTGACAAAGTGTTGCACCGCTTTCTTGTAGGTTGGTGCCGGCCAATCCACTATGGCTGAGACCTTCAGGGGGTCCATGGTGATGCCCGAGACAGAGAGGATGAAGCCCAAGAATGAAATGCTATAGCATTCGAATGTGCACTTCTCTGCCTTCGCATAGAGGCCATGTTGGTGAAGACGACTTAGCACGCTTTTAACATGGTTATGGTGCTCTTCCAGGGAAGGGGAAAATATGAGAGTATCGTCCAGGTACACCACCACGAACAGGTCAAGGAAGTCCCGGAAAATATTGTTAACTAAATGCTGGAATGTGGCTGGGGTATTACACAGTCCAAACGGCATTGCCAAATATTCGTAATGGCCGAACCGGGTTCGGAAAACCGTTTTTGACTCATCCCCTTCCCTAATCCAGATAAGATTATAGGCCCCTTGGAGGTCGAGTTTGGAGAACACGGTGGCTGAGCCAAGCCTCTGAAATAGCTCTGGGACCAGTGGCAGTGGGTATCAGTTCTTGACCGTAATTTTGTTAAGATCCCTGTAGTCAATACAGGGTCTTAAGGACTTGTCCTTTTTTTCCACAAAGAATATTCCTGCCCCGGCGGGGGATGTAGAAGGCCGTATGAATCCTTTCTCCAGATTTTCGTCCAGGTAGGATTTAAGGGCAGCTAGTTCCTTCTCAGAGAGGGGATAGATTCTGCCAAAGGGTACCTCCGTGCCAGGTAATAACTCAGTGGGGCAGTCATAAGAGCGATGTGGTGGCAAAACATCCGCCCCTTTCTTGCTGAACACATCAAGGAAGTCGTAGTATTCCGTTGGGACAGCAAGGCGGGTTTCAGAGTCAGGATCAGAATCCAGACAGGATACAGATAAAGGAAATCCAGAGGGTGGTTGCTAGCAGTGGTGGAGGCAATAGGTGGAGTTAAACTGACCATTGCCAGTGACCCAGTCGTTGTGTGGGCAGTGTGCCCGTAGCCAAGGGAGCCCAAGAATGACTTGCAACAGAGGGGACGCGATGGCATCCAGTAGTAAGGGTTCAGAGTGTCCATCAGATTTAGGAGAGGAACTGTCTCATGGGTGATAGAGACAGATTTAATAGCGGACCCATCGGCCAGGCAGACGGTCATCTGATGGGCCTTGGGCCTGAGGGGAATCCGGTGCTGGGCTGCGAACTTCAGGTCCACAAAGCAGCTGCAGGCTCCTGAGTCAATAATGGCCAGGACTGGTATGTCCCCACTGGGTAGCTGCAGAGTAATGGAGAGAACCAAGTGCATCTTAGGGTCAGGTAAGGATAGTATCTCCCCTTGGGTGAGAGGGGTACCCTTACCCTGCTTGGCGGGACAGGTCCGTAACCGAATGTCCAGAACTCCCACAGTAAAGACACAAGCTGTAGGACAGACGTCTTTGCCTTTCTTCGGGAGGAAGGATCGGGCAACGGGGCCCGACCAGCCAAGGTACAGAGTGGTTCTCAGGAGAGGAGGAGTACGTGGGAGTGGGTGTCCTCTCAGTGCAATGTTCCCGTAGGCGGCGGTCGACCTGGATGGCCAGATCAATCAGGGCGTCCAGGGCCAGAGGTACGCCCACATGGGCCAACTCGTCTTTAAGTGGTTCAGAAGGGCCCAGTCGAAACTGTAACCGGAGGGCCACGTCATTACATGCGGTGTCAGCGCTCCAGCGCCGGAACTCCGACACATAGTCCTCCGCAGTACGGATACCTTGTTGGAGCGCATGGAGCATAGCTTCCGCAGTAGCGGCTTGGTGAGGGTCCTCATATAGCCGGGCCATTGCCAGGAAAAAATGTGAAAGGTCCGTGGTTTCTGGGGCTTTCTGCTCAAGTAGTCGGTTAGCCCAGGCCTGGGGCTCATCCCAGAGGAGGGAAATGACCAGTCCCACTTTAGTGTCCTCCCGGGAGAAGGTGAGGGGTTGGAGAGCAAAAAAGAGTTCACAGGACATGCAAAACACCCAAAACGTCTTACATTCCCCCGTGAACTGTTCGGGCAATGGCACCTCGGGCTCAGGAGGTGCAGGGATGATGATGTGCAGAGGGGGTTGGACCGAACCAGATACAGGTGGTACAGAGAACTCTCGGCCTTCCAACCGGAGGCAGTCATCTTGCAGGTCATCCACAGCCTTAGTAAGGCCAGCTAACTGCTCACACAGTTCACTCATAAGAGAGGGCCTCTGCACAGACTCGGACATGGCTGTCCATTACTGTCACGTACCTGATGATGGAGTCTGACTTATGCAGTAGGCAACCTCTCTTACAATCCAGATTCGGGAGCCCCTGGTAGAGCAGACAGGTGGCACGGGAGTGCAGGATGGCACGAGGGTCAGACTGGGTCACCGGTTGCAGTAGAAGGTCCACTGAAGCACTTGTGCACATAGAAATGTAGTAAGACAGGCTGGGTCGGTTGTGGGGGCAAGCAGATGGTCGGGTACAGGCAGGGTTGTCAACAGGGTGGCAGCAACGGTACACAAGAATCAGGCAGAAGTGTGGTCATAGGCAAACTGGGAGTCAGTGCAGGCAGAGATCAAACAAGGTCAGGACAGGCCAGGTCACAGGAACAGATAATCAGGTTACAGGTTGCTCACTAACTAGCACTAACGCTGTAGAACTGACAGCATCCGCTGCAGGGTGCTGTCTGGCTAAATAGGCCATTTGGCACTATTGGCGAACAGGGGTGCACGCGGGCGCGCGCGAACATGCACAGGCAGCTGGAAACGGCCATTTACTCACAGCGTCCAACACAACTCAGGGTAATACCCCATGTACCACCCCACCCTAAACTAATTAACTAGTTCCCCACTACGCGCGGTATAATTACTGCGGCAGTGTGGATGGTTCCCGTGAATCCCCATAAATAGGCGGCAATCGCAGGAACAGCTAGGGGGCGCACGCGCCCGCAGTGCGGCCGCGGCGGTCCCATTCGTTGCAGGACCGTTCAGTCAACATGATTAGACCAATGGATTTTGGTCTATTCCTGTTCATTGTCTGGCAAATCGGATTCCTTCCCCTGCCTGTGAAATGTAAACACAGGTAGGGGAAGTGATGTCATCTACCCTCTCTGCTTTCTTTTCCGTTGCAGAGAGGAGCAAGAGACATCTAAAAACATCTAAAAATGTGACAGCACACTGACACCAGTTCACAGAGGCACATTTAACCCTTTGATTGCCCCCTGATCATCCCCCCAGTTAACCCCTTCACTCCCTGTCACCCCCTGTCACAGTGTCATATAGTGCAGTGATCTGATTTTTACCGAACGCTGTTAAAGTTTTTAACCCCTTGATTGCCCCCTGTCACCTGTGATCACCGTATAAATGTCATGGTTGACGCTAGCTAGCTAGATAGTTTTTTTCCCCCATCAGATTACCCGCCGTATATTATTTTATTTACCTTTTATAGGTTTTAACCCCCGATCACCTGGCGGTGACCCCAGTTAGGTTTTAGCGTGCGTTAGGGTCAGTGTAAATACCAGGCAGGGCCAGTTAGTAATGCACTCTGACACGCACACACAAATTAGGTAGGTGTTAGATACTATTGCAGTGTCTGATCAGATCAATGTCTGCAATCTGATCAGATATACATTAGCGTTCCCCTTAGATTGGTGTTCCAAAAAAATGCAGCGCTAGCGGGATCAGCCCAGATAACTGCTAGCACCTGCGTTTAGCCTCTATGCCCAGCCCAGCCCACCCAAGTGCAGGATCAATAGATCACTGTCACTTACAAAACACAACACACATATCTGCAGCCTTCGCAGAGATCATGCCCATGCACATTTTATTCCCAACCAAGTTGTATGCGTGGACGAGTCCCTGATTAAATTTGCTGGCCGTCTTGTTTTCAAACAGTACGTCCCCAACAAGCGTGCCAGATACAGGGTCAAGATGTATAGGCTGTGTGACAAGGCCACAGGCTATACATGTAGTTTTATGGTTTATGAGGGCAAAGATAGCCACTTAGAGCCCAGACTACATGGAGAGTGCTGGCAAAATTGTGTGGAGCTTGGTGTCACCCTTATTCGGAAAGGGGTACTATTTGTATGTGGACAATTACTACACAAGCGTGCCACTTTTTAGTCTCTTACCTGATCACCAAATTGGCGCATGTGGCACCATTTTACTTGGGGGGAGAGAGCCTGCTTGAGATGTGGTAATTTGCTTGCGATGAAGCGGAGGGATACAAAGGATGTTTTCGTTCTTTCCTCCCTTCATGCAGACACAGCTGTCCAAATTAGAACGGCGACTGGTGTTGTGGAGAAACCACTCTGTGTCCACCAACATAACCTTAATATGGGTGGGGTGGGCCTCAATGACCAATTATTGGCGCCGTACTTAATTGCCCGTAAGTCCAGACGCTGGTACAAAAAAGTGTCTGTTTTCTTATTTCAATTGGCTTTGCTGAACGCTTTTGTGCTATACAAAGTGTCAGGACGCACTGGACCTCTCCTGCAATTCCAGGAAGAGATCATCAGAGCCCTTCTGTATCCAGATGGTTCTGCACCCCAAGTTCCCAATCCACATGCAGTGAGCCGGCTGCATGGACGGCATTATGGTAAAAAGATGTTGTGTCTGCCGATGAAACGGATACAAGCGTGACACCCGATATTATTGCCCCACCTGTTTTGGCCAGCCTGGTCTCTGCATCGGTCACTGTTTAGAGCGCTACCATTCACTAGTTGAGTATTAGCCTAGGGAACAGCACTACACAGAAATAGGACACACTTTCACAGGGTCTCCAAAGATGTCAACTCATTTTTGGAGACCCTAACCTTTACTGTTCATTGTTCATTGATATAAAAAAAGCATACCAAAAAAAAAAAAATAAAAACCAAAAACAGTTGTACGTTTCTTGTTTTTCTATCTCTATTTTCTCTCTATTCTCTTTCTATTGCTCTCTCTATTGTTGTTTATGCATATCTGTAATGTTTTGTTGCGTTTTATTATAGTGTTTTTTTTTTTTTCAGGAATGCAATGTTTTTATTTAATGTTTAATTATTTATTTATTCTTAGCAGGAATACCTATTTTTATCATAGGGGATATTTAAAATCCCTGTGATAAAAATAAAAATGATAAAAAAAAATGAAAGGGACAGTGTAAAAATAAAATAAAAAGCAAAATGAATAATTAAAATAAAAAATTCACCCCTACCCCCCCATGCACGTGCGCAAAGGTGGACACAAGCGTCAGTCTCGTGTCGTATGTAAACAACAATTTCACCATGCATGTGAGGTATCACCGCGAACGTCAAATCGATGGCAGTAATTCTAGCAGTAGACCTCCTCTGCAGATCTAAAGTGGTAACCTGTAAAGGCTTTTAAAAATGTATATAGTTTGTCGCCGCTTTGCGGGTGTGCATCATTTTTAAAGCATGTCATGTTTGGTGTCTATGCACTCGGCATGAGATCAATTTTTATATTTCACCAAACATTTGGGCAAAATAGTATGTTTTTGTGCATTAAAATTCAAAAAAAGTGTTTTTTTTCCCCAAAAATTCCGTTTGAAAAATCGCTGTGCAAATACTTTGTGAAAAAAAAAAAATGTAACACCCACTATTTAAATCTGTAGGGTCTCTGCTTTAAAAAAAAAATATATATATATATATATATATATACATAATTTTTGGGTATTTAAAGTAATTTTCTAGCAAAAAAAAAAAAGGATTTTTTCATGTAAACAAAAAGTGTCAGAAAAGACTTGGTGGTTAAAGTGGTTAGTAGAGTGGGTGATGTTAGGCATAAAATGCCAGGACAGTTCAAACCCCCCAAATTACACCATTTTGGAAAGTAGACACCCCAAGCTATTTTCTGAGAAGCATGTTCAGTCCATGGAATATTTTTTTTTGTCATAAATGATTGAAAAATGACAAAAAAACTAATTACACAAAGTTGTCACTGAAATGATATATTGCTCGCACATGCCATGCGTATATGTGGAATTACACCCCACAATACATTCTGCTGCTTCTCCTGAGTATAAGGATACCCCATATATGAGACTTTTTGTGAGTCTATCCGCGTACAGGACCCCGAAAACCAATCACCTCCTTCAGGATTTCTAAGGGCGAAAATGTATGCCTTCACCCCATACTACCTATCCAGGTTTCGGAGGCCATGAAATGCCCAGATAGCGATAAAAAAAACCCAAATGACCCCATTTTGGAAAGTAGACATCCCAAGCTATCTGCTGAGAGGCATGTTGAGTCCATGGAATATTTTATATTTTGCCACAAGTTTCTGGGAAATTACAATTTTTATTTATTTATTTTTTTTTTTACACAAAGTTGTTACTGAAATTATATATTGCTCACACATGCCATGGGTATATGTGGAATTACACCCCAAAATACATTCTGCTGCTTCTCCTGAGTATGGGGATACCACTTGTGTGAGACTTTTTGGGAGCCTATACGTGTACAGGACCCCGAAAACCAAAATCTATTTCTAAGGGCATAAAATGGTGATTTTACTCCTCAGTACCCATCACAGTTTTGGAGGCCCTGAAATGTCAAGGTAGCACAAACCCCCCCAAATGACCCCATTTTGGAAAGTAGACACCCCCAAGGTATTTGCTAAGAGGCATGGTGCATATTTTGCAGCTCCCATTTGTTTTGGAAAATGAAGAAATAAACAGAATTTTTTTAATTTTTTTTTTTTTTTTACTTTTTTCAAATTTCAAAACTTTGTGACAAAAAGTGAGATGTGCAACATACTCAAAATACTTCTCAGCAAACAGCTTGGAGTGTCTACTTTCCAAAATGGGGTCATTTGGGGTGGGGGGGGGGTTCTGCTATCTGGGCATTCCATGGCCTCCAAAACCGTGATAGGGAGTGAGGAGTAAAATCAGCTTTTTACGCACTTAGTAAAGCCTGAAGGCGGAGATTGGTTTTTGGGGTCCTGTACATGGCAAGACTGCCAGAAAGTCTCACATATGTGGTATTCCCGTATTCAGAAGAAGCAGCAGAATGTATTTTGGGGTGTAATTTCACATATACCCATGGTATGTTCAAGCAACATATAATTTAGTGACAAATTTGTGGGAAAACTTGTGGCAAAATATAAAATATTCCATGTACTCAACATCTCAACATGCCTCTCAGAAAATAGCTTAGGGTGGCTACTTTCCAAAATGGGGTCATTTGGGGGGGGGGAGGGTTGTGCTATCTGGGCATTTCATGGCCTCCAAAACTGAGATAGGTAGTATGGGATGAAGGCATAAATTTTTGCCCTTAGTATTCCCGAAGGCGGTGATTGGTTTTTGGGGTCCCGTACGCTGATAGACTCCCAAAAAGTCTCATACATGGGGTATCCCCATACTCAGGAGAAGCAGCAGAATATATTCTGGGGTGTAATTCCACACATACCCATGGCATGTGTGAGCAATATATCATTTCAAAAACAACTTTGTGTAATTTGTTTTGTTTTTTTTGTTTTTTTTTTTGTAATTTTTCAATCACTTATGACAAAAAAATAAAATAATCCATAGACTCAACATGCCTCTCAGCAGATAGCTTGGGGTGTCTACTTTCCAAAATGAGGTCATTTGGGGGATTTTGTACTGCCCTTCCATTTTAGCACCTCAAGAAATGAGATAGGCAGTCATAAAATAAAAGCTGTGGAAATTCCAGAAAATGTACCCTAGTTTGTAGACGCTATAACTTTTGCACAAACCAATAAATATACGCTAATTTACTTTTTTTTACCCAAGGCATGTGGCTAAATGCCTTTTGGCAAAAATGTATGACTAAAATTTAGTTTATTGTATTTTTGTAATAACATAAATTTGAAAATATCATTTTTTTTCAAAATTTTCGTTCTTTTTTTTGTTTATATAGCAAAAAATAAAAAGTGCAGCGGTGAACAAATACCACCAAAGAAAGCTCTATTTGTGGGGAAAAAAAGGACGCAAATTTCGTTTGGGTACTGCATTGCATGACCGCGCAATTACCAGTTAAAACGACGCAGTGCCAAATTGAAAAAAGTGCTCTGGTCCTAAAGTTGGAAATCCTTCCGGGGCTGAAGTGGTTAAAGAACAGACTCAAACTATTCCCACACACCCGGCCATTAAACGGAACTACATTGGGGCAACCCCCATACTCACCACGTGGAAACTACGGTGCATACTCCTTCCACTATTCCCCCACCCCCTCTGCCCCCTCCCCCTACCCCCCTTCCACTCCTCCCACACGCCCCACTTTACACCGCCCACCCCACCTTACCCCATCATAGGTTTTATCCAATCAGTAATCAGACAGAATCATAGACAGTTGATAATTTGATCACACAACACTAGGATTGACCCTACCACTAGCTCATTAACCAGGCTGAAATAACCCAACGCCTAGACCCTCTCTACCACTTAGCTAAGCACAACCTAACTTACATTACATTATATTAAAAGCTCATGCCTCAACCAAAGAGTCAGGACAACCAGCTCTCTGACCCCACCTACCGCCAAACCCCCTCACCTACGCGTGAGGAACATGTACTGGAGAAGCCCTCATGTTGTCCCTAATTGAACAGTAAGTTAATCCTACAGCAGACCGTTGTGTCTAATCCATCTACATCTGTTCCGCTTGTACTGTACAACCTGATTCTGTGTCAAAACACACTGTACTGTACCTATTTTCTTTATTCAATAAAATCTTTATGGAAAAAAAAAACTGAAAATAAGGCATAAAATATAGCATGTTAAGTTTGAAAAGTAAATGGTCACTTACCCAGGGTTTAAGGAATATGGGTATCTGTTTATGAAGCAGGGGGTTAGACGTTGCAGAGGGGTTCTTCCCAAAAAGTGGGGTTCTTTAAATAAGTGGGCACTTCCGCGCTTGCACTTCAGCGAGTTGCACAAAGTGCACACTAACAACAAACTATTTTACATAACATCAGACTACAGGTAACCTCATTTTCTAAACCTCACACATTCCTCTCTTAAACATGCATTCCTTACCTCTCCTTCTCACAATAGCAGCCTCTCTCCTCAAACTCCTCAGACTATCCCCAAATTCTTTTCTTCACCCCTCTCCCCCACCCCACAATCTGTACATATCATCCTCACTTCTCCCCTCTCCCTTTTACTGCGCTCATCACCTCTTTATAACTCTATGCCCACATGCTAGCAAAACCAGGAAGCTCAAGCATGTCTCCTTATATAAATCATATTCCCATATTACTTCCCTTTCTCTTCTGCTTCTCCTAGCCTCTGGTGATATTTCCCCAAATCCTGGGCCCCCCTCATTTAACACCCAACATGCCCATCACCACCACCCCACACCCTCTGGCAGTAGTCGCAATCTACGCAATTTAATCTACATTCCCCTTCTTCCCAAAACCAGCCTCCCCTTCTCCTGTGCCCTCTGGAACGCCCGCTCTGTCTGCAACAAGCTCACTGCTGTTCACAACCTATTTGTCACTAATTCATTTAATCTTCTTGCGATCACTGAAACCTGGCTCCATGAATGCGATTCTCCTCCTGCTTCCCTCTCCCATGGTGGCCTTCTCTGGACTCACTCCCCTAGGCCTAATGGACGCAAGGGAGGTGGAGTAGGATTCCTCCTGTCCCCACAGAGCACCTTCCAAGTTATTCACTCTCCTCCCTCTCTGTCACTCTCATCATTTGAAGCCCACTGTATACGTCTATTCTCTCCAACCTCCCTAAGAATTGCTGTGATCTATCGGCCTCCTGGACCACTGTCAGCTTTCCTTGATGAATTTTCTGCCTGGCTACCCTACTTTCTCTCTTCTGAAATTCCCGCTATCCTTCTTGGCGACTTTAACATCCCGGTTAACACTAACACTACTGCTACCTCTAAACTTCTTAGTCTAACTTCCTCATTTGACCTGAAGCAATGGGTACAGGCTCCTACTCACACTGATGGAAACACCCTCGACCTTGTCTTCTCCTATCTATGCACTCCATGCAACTTCTCCAACAATCCTTTTCCCCTCTACGACCACCACCTTATTAGATTCTCTCTCTCCCTGTCTTGCACCACCTTCCCCTCCAATCGCCTAACCGTTACTCGTAGAAACCTTCGCCAACTCAACACTTCTCTCCTCTATTCTGCTACTGACCACCTCTATGAAAGAATCTCACCCCTGTCCTGCCCCAACCCAGCCACTACCATCTACAATAAATCCCTGTCCTCCACTCTGAACAAGCTAGCTCCCCTTACCACACACAAAATCAGGCCTCGACCCCTACAACCCTGGCAAATAGACGACACCAGAAACCTCAAAAAGCGTAGCCGCGCCCTTGAGCGTCAGTGGCACAAGACAAAGTCTCCCAAAGACTTCAACCAATACAAATCTGCCCTCCATAAATACAATTATGGCCTCCACACTGCCAAGCAGACCTATTTTACCACTCTTATTAACACCTTCTCATCCAGTCCCCGTCAACTCTTCTCTACCTTCAACTCCTTACTGCGTCTGCCCCCACTTCCGCCCACTAACACACTCGCTGCCCAAGAGGTTGCTAACCATTTCAAAAGCAAGATTGATACAATTCGTGATGAAATCTCCACTCTACGGGCATCTTCTCCAGTTAACACCCCATGTCAACAAGCACAATCAACACTCTCCTTGTTCAAACCTACTACTATAAATGAGGTTGCTAAACTCCTTTCCAACGCCCACCTAACCACTTGTCCATTGGACCCTATTCCCTCTAAAATACTACGCTCGCCCTCTGACTCTATCCTACACTCTCTAACTCACATCTTCAATCTCTCCCTCTCTTCAGGCATCTTCCCCAATGCTCTAAAACATGCATTGGTCACCCCCATACTCAAAAAACCATCCCTGGACCCTACCGATCTTAACAATCTACGCCCTATCTCCTTGCTCCCATTTTCCTCCAAAATCCTCGAACGTCTGGTCTACAACCAACTGAGTGACCACCTTTTTCAGAATAACCTTCTTGACCCCCTCCAATCTGGATTCCGTCCTCAACACTCCACAGAAACTGCCCTTCTTAAACTCACAAACGACCTACTAACCGCTAAAACCAATGGACACTATTCTGTAGTCCTACTCCTGGACCTTTCGGCTGCCTTTGATACTGTCGACCACCCCCTCCTCAAAAAAAAACTTCACTCCCTCGGTCTCCGCGACTTTGCTCTTCAGTGGCTCTCGTCCTACCTATCCCATCGCACCTTCAGTTTCACGTACAATTCTACCTCCTCCTCTCCTCTTCCTTTCTCTGTCGGGGTCCCCCAAGGTTCTGTTCTTGGACCTCTCTTATTTTCAATCTACACCTCTTCCCTGGGTCGGCTGATAGCCTCCCACGGCTTTCAATATCATTTCTACGCCGACGATACCCAAATCTACCTCTCCACTCCCCAACTCACTCCATCAATCTCCTCACGCATCACTAACTTATTAACAGACATATCTGCCTGGATGTCCCACCACTTCCTCAAACTCAACCTGTCCAAAACCGAACTCATAATATTTCCTCCACCAAATGCCATTTCCCCTGACTTCTCTGTCAAGAGCAATGGCACCACCATCCACCCATCCCCACATGTCAGGGTGCTTGGTGTTATCCTGAATCCTGAACTCTCCTTTTGGCCCCACATCCAATCACTTTCTAAGGCTTGCCGCCTCAATCTTCGCAACATCTCTAAAATACGTCCCTTCCTAACCAATGAAACCACAAAGCTCCTGATTCACTCCCTGGTCATCTCTTGCCTCGACTACTGCAACCCCTCCTCACTGGTCTACCTTTAAATAGACTATCCCCCCTCCAGTCCATCATGAATGCCGCTGCCAGACTCATCCACCTTACAAATCATTCAGCGTCTGCCACCCCTCTCTGCCAATCCCTCCATTGGCTGCCACTCGCCCAACGAATTAAGTTCAAAATACTAACCATGAGCTAAAAAGACATCCACAACTCTGCTCCCAGCTACATCACCAACCTAGTCTCAAAATACCAACCTAACCGTACTCTTCGCTCCTCTCAAGACCTCCTGCTCTCCAGCTCCCTCATCACCTCCTCTCATACTCGCATCCAAGACTTCTCCCGAGCCGCTCCCATCCTCTGGAACTCCCTACCCCAATCTGTCAGACTATCCCCAAATCTTTGCACCTTTAGGCGATCCCTGAAAACTTTTCTCTTCAGGGAATTCTATCCTGCCGCCACCTAACAACTGCACTTTTTATTCTCAATCAACCCACCCCCCCCCCCCCACAGTTATTTCCCTCTCGTATCATTTAACCCTCCCTCCTAGATTGTAAGCTTTACCTAGCAGGGCCCTCTGATTCCTCCTGTATTGAATTGTATTGTATTGTACTGTCTGCCCTAATATTGTAAAGCACTGCGCAAACTGTCGGCGCTATATAAATACTGTATAATAATAATAATAATAATGAAGCAGTGTAAAAAATCCACTGCTCCATTCTCCGGCATTCACAGAGGAGATTGTTCTCCTCTGGGTGCCAGTTTATGAACCTGTGTAGATTGCTTCACCTTATGTGAAGTGAAGTGATCTACAAACAGTTCAAACAGTGGAGAACGCCCTCTGATACTGGAATCTCGTGAGACATAACGAGATTACGGTACCAGCAATTCACAGAAACATAGAGATGTCAGTTTATTAAGCAGTGATAAATTATCACTGCTCAGTAACGGACATTCTTGGAGGAACCTTCCCAAATCATTAATAAAAATAGTAATCCCCCTACACTATATATGTATACATAAACATACACACACACATTATATATACATAAATACACACATACATTATATATACGTATATATATATATATAGATATATAGATATATAGATATATATCTATATATATATAAATATATATATACACACACACATCATATATATGTATATACACAGGGCCGGTGCAAGGAGTTTTGACTACACAGGCAAAGGTGCATTTTGGTGCCCCCCCCAGATCCATCCTCCAGCTCCACCCCTCATATTCCATACACTCTATTTGTACTCCATTAAGCTATAGTGGTTCTAGTGCTTAGAGTCTTTGTTTAACTTACAGAAAAAGAAAAAACACCAAAAAAATTATTTGTAGATCTGTAAAGTGCATTTTATTAACAGTTGTTGAACAAAATAACTTATAAAAGGAAGTAGTGCAAGCATTTTGATGTCTTAGGGTAAGAAGTGACAATATTTCTGTTCACACAAAAAATTTTTTTTTTTTTTTTTTCTTTTTTTTCCACTTCAGATTACCGACGGAGATTCAATTTTTTTCTCTTTCAGCTTATATATTAATCAAGCTGTTCTCCGTATTAGTCTCATCATCGTGGATATGTTTCATTCATAATTGATCTGTAATGTAATTACATCCCCTTATAAATACAGCTTTATTTAATTCACTCTATCTTCCCCTTTTCATTTCTATTTGCATCATCCCACCCCCCTCCCCCCCTCAGGTCCTCCTTCTCCTCAAATCCCTCCTCCTATTTACTAATTTCTAGTTCCAGTCTCGGTTTCATAATCTCCAAGTATTCTTTTGATTTTTTAAATTGAGCCCACTCCGCCCATTTATTATCTCCCCTTCCTCCATTCTTTCCGTCTTCTAGTTTTAAACATTCCAAGAAGGCCATTTCCTCTACTTTATTGCACCATTGCTCCAATGATGGCGCTTCCGTCTTTTTCCAATTTTTGGGGATCAAGCTTTTTGCTGCATTTAGGAGAGTTGGCAGCAAAGTCCCAACGTACCGCTTCCCGGGGCCCGCCCCCCCATGGAAGAGACACCTCCAAGGGTCTGCTTCCACCCCTTCTTTTGTCACTTTGTTGATTGTGTCCCTTATCCTCTCCCAATATTCTTTAATAATCGGACAGTCCCACCAGATATGTGCCATTGTGCCTTTATTGTTACATCCCCGCCAGCACTTGTCTGTTCCCCCTTTCACATATTTAGCGGTTTTGTTGGGAGTTAGATACCATCTCGAAATGCACTTATAATTTGTCTCTCTAGTCGCATTGTCCACTGCCGTATCATGTGCTAATGACCACATCGTTTCCCATTGCTGGATAGAGCATCTTGATCCTAATTCAGCTTCCCACATATCCATGTATGGGAGTCTCTCCTCCTCTTCTACTCTCCCCAAAATCTTATATAACTTTGAAATTCCTCCCCTTCCATTTTTTGTTTGGCACAGTTTCTGTATTGCCGTAAGTTCTTTCTCCGTTCTAATTGGTTGCGGGAGTCCTGCTATAAAGTGTTTCAGTTGCGTGTACTGCCATGTGTCTATTTTCCTGAACCACCCACTGGCCTGTAAGTCTCCCCGTGCTTTGATTCTCCCTTTGTGTGTTATGTCCTTTAATTGCAATGTGTCACACCCGGGGCACTTCGCCATGCAACCCTGAAACCACGGTTGAGAGGATTTACGTCGTTTTTCGAACTAGGGGTTTTTAACCTTTTTCTGCCTTCGCGGTAGTAACCTCGTTACCACGTTATTTCATCTCCTTTACCGGAAGAACCTTACAAATTTTGATCTTCTGCCTTTCTTACCTCCTTCCCCTCTATTATTTACCCGCCTCACCCGAGTTAAATTTTTTAGTTTTCTTATGAACCTCTAATACTTTGGCTCTGACCTTGATCTTTAAT
>BLSH010150441.1:227033-249989 GCA_018402905.1 Glandirana rugosa | reverse complement strand
TGTTATTTCCGTGTTACCGTGACTTTGTTGATTGTGTCCCTTATCCTCTCCCAATATTCTTTAATAATCGGACAGTCCCACCAGATATGTGCCATTGTGCCTTTATTGTTGCATCCCCGCCAGCACTTGTCTATTCCCCCTTTCACATATTTAGCGGTTTTGTTGGGAGTTAGATACCATCTCGAAATGCACTTATAATTTGTCTCTCTAGTCGCATTGTCCACTGCCGTATCATGTGCTAATGACCACATCGTTTCCCATTGCTGGATAGAGCATCTTGATCCTAATTCAGCTTCCCACAATCCATGTATGGGAGTCTCTCCTCCTCTTCTACTCTCCCAAAATCTTATATAACTTTGAAATTCCTCCCCTTCCATTTTTTGTTTGGCACAGTTTCTCTATTGCCGTAAGTTCTTTCTCCGTTCTAATTGGTTGCGGGAGTCCTGCTATAAAGTGTTTCAGTTGCGTGTACTGCCATGTGTCTATTTTCCTGAACCACCCACTGGCCTGTAAGTCTCCCCGTGCTTTGATTCTCCCTTTGTGTGTTATGTCCTTTAATTGCAATGTGTCATTTAAGATCCATTTCCCCCCCCAATCTTCGTGCCCCGGTAGGAAATAGTTTGTCCCACTAATTGGGACCAACGGTGAGTTATATCCCCATTTCCCCTTCCTCATAGTGTCATCCCAAATTTTTAGTGCCGTGTGTGTGATCTCGCTTGTGTTCCTGCCTAACTTCCTGTGTTCCGGCGGAATCCAAATTATTTTCTCCAATTGTGACTTACTCATTTTATTTTCTAGTGTGACCCATTTTTTGACCCTTTCGTTTTGCGCCCAGATTATCACTCGTGCAAGACTGTTTGCTCTATAATATTTTTTAATATTCGGTAATGCCCACCCCCCTCTATTTTTATCTCTATTCAAAATCTTCATTTTTACCCTTGGTTTCTGCCCTTTCCATATAAATCTGTTTATTATTTTATTGGTAGTTGTAAAGAATCCCTGTGGAATGTTAATTGGTAACATCTGTATTTTATATAAGACTTTGGGGGCTATTATCATCTTTACTGCATTTATTCTCCCTGTCCATGATAGTGGTCTGTATGTAATTTTCCTTACTTCTTCTTTGATTTCATTCAACACACAAAAAAATTCTTAATCATAAATTTCACATTAAACCAGAGGAAAAACAATACTCACAAAGGAGTGCTACAAAAAACAGCCAAGATCAAGACAAAACGTTAATAGTTTTTATACCAAAAAGCTATCACTCAAAGAGAGTGAAGAAGTGCAACTAGGATCAATAAGGGTTCACATCAAAATATGAATCCCCTGATTCCCTTTACATTACTATATTCCAAAACTATAACATAAGAACTTAAGTTTTTTAAGAAGATTTCTGTAAGTGCAAATGTACCTAAAGTGCTCTAAAAGATATCGTACACCTTCAAAGTGAGAATGTAAGGCTTAAAAAAACTTGACCTTTCTTGCTTTTGCACTCACAAAATCCTGAAGCACCTTGTGAAAATCAATCTCTTGTGCAATACGGTTTTCAATAGAAATCGTAGCAAGTCCCACCAATCTCTCTTGTTGCATCGAAGAGCGAAGATAATTTTTTATTAATTTCAGCTTTGAAAAGCTCACCAGAAGCAACAGATATCGACAATGTCAATAGTATACGAATTGCAATGGAAACATTGGGAGCAAAGCCATTTTTAGCTGCATATGCCAGAACTTGACTAGGTGTTATTGCAGGTTTCAAGATAGGAGCCAATATTGTGAGCTCTTCACACAGTTGTGCTCCATCCAGATCTGAATCTTCTGTGTTTTTCTCAATCAAAACATTCTGCAAATATAGATAGTACTTCATCAGTGTTTCGTGTGGTACAGCTCTAAGTTTCTGAATGTCATAAAGAAATTGAAAGTGCCTGCTGTGATGCCTAACCACTTGCCGACCGTCAACCACAGGTTGACGGCGACAAGATGGCTCAATATCGCAAAGCGCCGTCATATGACGGCGGCTGCGATATCATGCACTGTGAGCGCTTGCGCGCCGCCGGAGGCGCGCTCACTGTGTTCGGGGGGGCCATGGAGCGGGTGCGGCGGACTCGATCTCCACCGGCTACCCGCAATGCCCCCCCCCCCGCAGTGAAAGAACGGAGGTCCGTGTATGTAAACACGGATCTCCGTTCTGTGACAGGGGGAAGGGCTGTGATCACAGCCTTCCTCTATATGGAAGCTGTGATCGCTCCCCTTCCCCTGCTAGGGCAGCCCACACACAGTTAGAACACGCCCAGGGAACACAGTTAACCCTTAGAGCGCCCCCTCCACGTTAACCCCTTCACTGCCAATGGCATTTACACAGTAATCAGTGCATTTTTATAGCACTGATCGCTGTATAAATGCCAATGGTCACAAAAAAGTGTCAAAATGGTCCGATATGTCCGCTGCTATATCGCAGTACCACTAAAAATCACAGATCGCCGCCATTACTAGTAAAAAATAAAAAAAACATAAAAACCCCAGAAATGAATTCTCATCGTCCGTAAACGCGGCCACTTTTGCGCAAACCAATCAATAAACGCCGATTGCGATTTTTTTTATCACAAATATGAGGAAGAATATAAATCGGCCAAAATCAATGAAAAAAAATGTTTTTTTTATATATTTTTGTTGGATTTGTATTTTAGCAAAAAGTAAGAAATTTGGGTTTTTTTGCAAAATTGTCTCTCTTCTTTTGTTTATAGCGATGATCAGAAATGATGCAGGAGTGATCAAATACCACCAAAAGAAAGCTCTATTTGTGGGAAAAAAAGGATGCAAATTTTGTTTGGGTACAACATCACACAACTGCGCAATTGCCAGTTAAAGCGACGCAGTGCCGAATCGCAAAAAGGGCTCTGGTCCTAAGTGTGAAATCCTTCCGGGGCTGAAGTGGTTAATCTGCTCAAATCTCTCATCAAGAGAGTTAATGCATACATCCAATATGCTGTAAAAGCACTCAACTTTAAATCTTTTTGCAGGATCATTGATGGGATCATCTTCAGCTTCATAAAAATCCATCCTCTTTTTTTTCCTTTGCCGCGCTAAAGGGGGAAACTCAGGATCAATTTCCATTTCTATCGCTAGTTCTTTAGCCTCTTCCAGCAAATCCTCAAAACCTTTATCTGAATGGTAATCCTTCAAAAATGTAGTTGTGCATTCCAAAACATCAATCACATTGGGGAAGTACATATTTTTGCTTTGAAGAAGCTTGCTGACAAAGTTAATTCTATTCAGTATGTTGTACCATAATACAATGAAACACAAAAATGTAAAGCTATTTAATTGTTTTGCAAGTGATTCAGCATCTGATTGTGCCATTACTGTGTGTGAGTGATCTCTTGAAATTTCAGACAAAGCATCATAAATTTCTCCAACCTGAAACCTAAATGGACGAACAGCATCAATTCTTGAAGACCATCTGGTGTCAGACAAAGGTTTTACTGTTAGTCTGCCAATGTGCTTCTTCAAGACATTCCAACGAAGCGTGGATCCTGACAAAAAAACATATATTTTCTGCACAACAGAAAAGAATCTCGCTGCATCCCTGCATGACATGGCTGCATCATTCACCACAAGATTTAATGTATGAGCACTACAGGGAACATAAAAGGCACGTGAGTTTAAATCAAGGATCCTTTTCTGAACAACTTGGTGTTTGCCCTTCATATTGGAAGCGTTATCATATCCTTGTCCTCTCATATCACCAAGGGGAATGTTACTTTTTTTGAGTTCTGTCAAAATTGCCTCTGTAAGACCTTCTCCAATAGAGCTTTGGATCTGAATAAAACCCAGGAATCTTTCTTCTATACAGACCTCTGGCTCAGCAGTTGGAGAATCCCCTTCCTTAATGGACACAAATCTAAGAATTATAGTAATTTGTTCAATTAGAGAAATGTCTGGGGTGCAATCAAGTATAATTGAATAATATTTAGCATTTTTCAATAACTGCAGAATGTGCCTTGTGATTTCTTTGGCAATAAGGTTGATTAGTTCATTCTGAATGTCCTTCCCCAAATAATGTTGGAAAATGTCCTTATTTTTGATTCTCTTCAGATGTTCCTGCATCACTACATCAAAAGTGGCCAGCATTTCCACAAGTTGTAGATAATTTCCATTATTTTCAGTATATAATTTATCTCTGCTACCTCTGAAAGCCAAACACTGTCGACCAAGAAATTTTACCATACCTACAAGACGCTTAACAACATTTTGCCAATGCTGTGTCTCTGCTGTCAAAAATCTACTGTTTTTCCAGATCCAAGCCTTCTAGAAAGTCCATTCCAGTCTCTTAAGGCGGCAAGATGCGAGTTAGACCTTTCATGAATAGAAAGATTTTGAGACAAATTCTTCCAATCTTTACAGCCGCCACATGTCAAATTTGTAGTTATTTTAGTTGTAAATAACTTACAACAAAAACAAAATACCTTGTCCAGCTTAACAGAATAAACTAGCCAGTTTCTAAAGGCTTCTTCTCCGTTTGGCAGCCGTCACTTGTAATTTGCTTTAGTAAATCGTCTATTAGATGCATCTTTGGGGAAAACAAAATTTGTTTTTTGTTTTGCAGGACCTTTCCTGACAATAGCATCTCTTAGTGATGTTGTGAGAATAGCCGGCCAATCAGCTGGATCAGACAAATCAAGAGTTTCCAAAGTACAAACTGGTTCCTCCTGCACCAGGTCTTCTCTTTCTTCATTAGTTGATCCTTCTGTATCAATAGTCGTGTCAAGTAAAACAGTGTGTGCACATTATGTTGAAGGTTCTTCATAATTTTCTTTTTCTCGTCTTTCTTCTACATTTGCATCATCCAGATCAGCAGCCTCCTGGGCTGTGACAGGCTGACTGTATAGGGCAGATGATGTTGAAGATTCCTCATAAATATCTACTTGGCCCGGATAGTCTCCCACATTGGATAACGGTTCTGATGCTGGAGTATCTTGCTTTCTGATTTTGCTTGAGGACAAGTACTTCATTAAATCTCCAGACATCTGCTCTCCAGCCTTTACTTTTTCTGCTCGTCTCTTTCTGAAAACTGTGCCAGATGATTTCTCCTCTTTATATAGTTTCGGCATCTTGAACTTACTACTTCAACTATGTAAAGAATAATATAAATGTTACATCTGTCTGTTGAGACCTCCAATGCACAGATATGACAGGTCGCAGTGCATGAGTGTAAACATTTTTTGAGAGGGAATAATTTTAAAATTATAATCTGTTATCGGAATAGAATAATGTATAGATAACATTTAAATCCCTATGTGAAGTTGCTTGAAGCAAGGGATGGTTACTGTATGTACCCATCCAGTTCTCTCCTCAGGCCCCTTGTTTTCTCCTCCAGGCCTCCTTGTCCTCTCCCCACCTCCCTATCATACCAGGGGCATGAAGGAGATTCCATGTTTATTCTTAATTAAATTTAAGTGTGTGTATAACAAGGATTATGAAAGGCCTGGAGCACCCTGGGATAAAACAGAAAAATAAGTTCTGTGGCGTAGCACACCATGGCAAACGGTATATATGGCCCGATTCTGCCTAGTCACTGTATACTCTGCACACATATAACACAGTCCTTGTGCCCACAAAATACTCCTAATTTAGTACCACAACTGACAGCCTCACAGACACAAATAAACCTCAGGGCAAAGCTCTAAACTTTTCCAACATATATGCTTTCATGCACACAAAAAGAATATAATATTGTCTGTCTGAGCCAACTTTACAGTAGAACTTCATTAAAACCAGCAATTGTTGAGACACAGGACACGTTGCTCAGGAGTTTCAGGACTATGCAATATACAACATAATCCCCTCCTACGTCAGTGTCTCCAGAGTCCCTCCTTACACCAAAGTCCCCACAATTACTCTATACATCAGGGTGCCCAGTTTCCCTCCTTACATAACACGAATGTTCCCAGAGTCCCCCCTTAACGTCTTTACACCACAGACAGCCCCACTTTTACAATCAGAGTCCACAGAGTTCCCCCTAAATTGAAGTCCCCAGCATTCCCTCTGTTCATGAGTTTGTCCCTTTACATCAAAGTGAACAGATTTTTCCCCAAATCAAAGTCCCCAGCAGTGTCTCCTTACAAAAGAGTTGCCCTGCATTCTCTCCTTACAACCCAGAACCTCCCTTACATCAGAGTCCCCCTTTGCATCAGATTCCTTAGAGTTCATCTTCACAGCAAAGTCCCTAACATTCCCACCTTACAAACAAGGTTCCCAGAGCCCCCCTTACATCAGAGTCTGCAGGGTTCCAACCATACATCACAATCTGCAGAGTTCCCCCCTTACATTAGAGTCCCTAGAGTTCCCTCTTAGTGCTCATGCAGATTAATTATAATGCTATCAAAGATCAAAGTGCTTTCAAATGTGCAAAGTCGCAATAAAACAAAATTAATTGCATAAGTAAACATAAACAAAGAAAAAACTTTCATCATATAAGCATGAACCACAATAAAGTGCAAAGCAATATCGAGAAATTCCAATGTGCTATTACAGTAAATAATATGCATAAACAAATATTTCATGGAAAAAGTATAATAAAATTGTGCTGTGCAGATCAACTGCAAGCTGTCTGCACCAACTTCACCAAAACAGAGCACACACCATCTGCTTACCAAAAACATGCGCTTGTCATCTGCCACATATTTGCAGCCACTTCGCTCAAAAATTGACACTCCTTTCCAGTGTGAGGGGGAACTCTGTGGACCCTGATATAAAGGATAACTGATCACTCTGATGTAAAAGGGACTGCTGCGGTCTCTGATATAAGGGTTCTCTGGTCACCATAGCCCCCTACTTACACAAGATTTCACAGAGCTCCCTGTTACATCACAGTCCACAAAGACTGCAGACATGACACAAGAGACAATCAGAGACTGCATACATAGCACAAGGGATGGTCAGAGACTGCGGGCATGCATGGCACAACAGATGATCAGAGACTGTGGGCATGGCACAAGAGATGGTCAGAGACTGCGGGCATGGCATAACAGATGGTCAGAGACTGCGGGCATGGCACAACAGATGGTCAGATACTGCAGGCATGGCACGACAAATGGTTAGATACTGCGGGCATGGCACAACAGAGGGTCAGAGACTGCGGGCATGGCACAACAGATGGTCAGATACTGCAGGAATGGCAAAGAGATATTCAGAGACTGTGTGCATGGCACAAGAGATGGTCAGAAATTGCGGACATGGCACAACAGATGGTCAGAGACTGTGGGCATGGCACAACAGATGGTCAGATACTGCAGGCATGGCACAACAGATGGTCAGATACTGCAGGCATGGCACAACAGATGGTCAGAGACTGCGGGCATGGCACAACAGATGGTCAGATACTGTGGGCATGGCACAACAGATGGTCAGAAATTGCAGACATCGCACAAGAGATTGGCAGAGACTGCTGGCATGGCACAACAGATGGTCAGATACTGCAGGCATGGCACAACAGATGGTCAGAGACTGCGGGCATGGCACAACAGATGGTCAGATACGGTGGGCATGGCACAACAGATGGTCAGAGACTGTGGGCATGGCACAACAGATGGTCAGATACTGCAGGAATGGCACAAGAGATAGTCAGAGGCTGTGTGTGTGGCAAAACAGATGGTCAGAAATTGCGGACATGGCAAAACAGATGGTCAGAGACTGCGGGCATGGCACAACAGATGGTCAGAGACTGCGGGCATGGCACAACAGATGGTCAGATACTGCAGGCATGGCACAACAGATGGTCAGATACTGCAGGCATGGCACAACAGATGGTCAGAGACTGCGGGCATGGCACAACAGATGGTCAGATACTGCAGGAATGGCACAAAAGATATTCAGAGACTGCGTGCATGGCACAAGAGATGGTCAGAAATTGCGGACATGGCACCACAGATGGTCAGAGACTGCGGGCATGGCACAACAGATGGTCAGATACTGCAGGAATGATACAAGAGATAGTCAGAGACTGTGTGCATGGCACAAGAGATGGTCAGAAATTGCGGACATGGCACAACTGATGGTCAGAGACTGCGGGCATGGCACAACAGATGGTCAGATACTGCAGGCATGGCACAACAGATGGTCAGATACTGCAGGCATGGCACAAGAGATGGTCAGAGACTCTGGGCATGGCACAAGAGATGGTCAGATACTGTGGGCATGGCACAACAGATGGTCAGAGACTGTGGGCATGACACAACAGATAGTCAGAAATTGCAGACATCGCACAAGAGATTGGCAGAGACTGCGGGCATGGCACAACAGACGGTCAGAGACTGTGGGCATGGCACAACAGATGGTCAGAAATTGCGGACATCGCACAAGAGATTGGCAGAGACAGACTGCGGGCATGATGATGGCACTTGCCTTGGGATTGTCACTCAGACCACATACAACAGGGGCACATGGGATTGTCAGCGCGCATACGGCAGGGGCAGGGGCAGTGGCAGGGCACATGGATGGATGGGAATAATTTGTCAGAGTGAGAATTTGGTTTTTGGGCATGATGGCACATGGGCACTTAGGCAGCGCAGCAGCAGGGCTGGTACAACAATAAAAATACAGCTTGCTAAGTTCTTGCCCTACCTTTACCATAGAAGATAGATGGGATGATGATCACGGTGCTGACTGTACTGTCTGTGTACTGTACACGCACTCCTCCTGGGCCTACTGCTGGTCTTGGCCCCTCCCCCTTGGCCTTGTGTGACTTGGCTCCTCCAGGCAGGCTCCCTGTCTTCTCAGACTGCAGTGACAGGGAGAAGAATGCACAAATGCAGGAAATCGTGACTCTCAGTGGCCGCAGCCAGGGCAGGGAGGTAGGAGGATTTTTGTTTTACTCACCAGTCACCAGGCACCGCTCCAGCGATGAGCGATCGGATCCTCACCTCGGCTGAGTCTGCTTCAGGACCAGGACCACCCAGGGTGGGGCTGAAGGGAGGGAGAAGCAGAGAGGCAGGGGGTGATCATCTCCATGGGGTGGCCGTGGCTGTGTTTTCAGTCTTTCTCTGCGCTCCAGCTGGCAGAGGAAGAGACTGACATGTAGGCAGGGGGCCAGCCCAGACAGTGAGTGACCAGTCCAGAGGCGAGAAGAGCCGCTGACAACGAGCGAGGTTAACAGCGCCAGGCCGGGGCTGTGCAACCTCTGCCCACGCCGCCTATCTCCCTGTTTGTCGGTGACTATGCAGTGCACTAAGTAGTCAGTCAGACTGTACTGTAGTAGAGGCAGCGTGCGAGGACATGCCAAGCGGCCGGTGCCAGTAAGGACCTCTTTGGGAACCGCTGGCTTTGGCGCCCCCCCTCCTCTGGTGCCCACAGGCGGCTGCCTTGCCTGCCTTATGCTGGCGCCGGCCCTGTATATACACATATACAGGGCAGGGGGACATAGCTAATGTGTTGGAGGGTCTGAATGGGGCAGGAGGAAGTCTATAATCTTCCTCCTTCCCCGGGATTCTCTCTTCACTCCCCCGGTTCACCACCTCTGAGCTGGTGAACCAGGGAGTGTGAATTCTGACCCAGATGGCCAGTGATGTGCGGAGATTGCAGCTTCATAAACTGCCCGTTTCTGTGTTAGTGAATGATAGCTTCTCCGTGTGAAGAAATAATCGGTGGAGAACAGGTTCTCTCCCGATTATCTCTGCTTCATAAACCAAAAATTGATCACAGTTTCATAAATGGACACCATGGTGAGTCTATGTTCACATTGAATATCCAACCATATACAAAGGAAATTATAAAAATAAAATGTTTCCTTTTATTTGGTAATCTATGTAAACTGTTACTTTGCAAAGTTAAAATTCTCTACTTAAGTAAACCAGCCCCAATTACTGTAGAATCAGACTGTACAGAATTGTTTCTATGAGCAATATGTATATTTCTGATTTTTATTAATGAAGGTCAGTATGATCTAAATACTGCATGTCTTTTCCTACAAGTTTCCTATCAATCATAATTTTCCTTTTATGTATTTTCTTTTTCAGCTCATCACACAAAGAAATGACCGGTGTTTTTCTTGAAGTCTATGAAGGCAGGTGCACAGTAACTCCAACCATTCAGTTATCTTCCTTTGTTACTTATGATGTCCATTATGGCAAAATGTTCATGCTGGCAGATGTGTGACATGATTAGAGATTCATTATTATTGTTAAGTTTCCAAAAGGATCTGCAGCCATTTTTTTTCCTTGCCAAGATGAAATATGTATTGATAGAGTACATCAAAGTGAAGCTCGTAGTGGATGGAAGAAATCTTCCTGTACTAAAAGTTTTAGTTATTATGTGGATAAGTGTTTGGTACTTTTTGACTACCTACAGTAATTCTTAAAGGGGTTTTCCCTTTATTCTAATTGAGAATCTTCCAGCTCAAGCCCTGAAACACTTGATAATTAAAGAAGCCTCCTGTAAATTTTACATACAGTATTTCCTCCTGTAGGAAGGCAGGCAGGTTAAAATAAAGCAGTATCCTTTTTAATTTGTTAAAGATTAATAAACAGCAGAAACACATCACTGAACATAATGCTCAGTTCCACAGACCAGTAATATCTGAAAACAACTGTTCCAGACTGTGGCTTTCTACAGCTTTAGAAATGCTCATGCAACGAATAGTGCAGATAGGGTCCTTTCACATGAGCGATCCTCCTGGTGGACTCCGCTTTACCCAGTGGGGGATTGATCCACTGATCCCTGCTAAGCAAGCGGATGACAGGTCCGTCTCCTCTCACTGTGCTGAGAAGGACCTGTCAGAGCCCCGCTCTCCTCTATGGGAGATCGGATGAAAACAGACCGCCTATCCATTTTCATCTGATCCAATTCTCCAGACAGATGGAAAATAGAGTTTCCATCCATCTAGATTTCATGAACAGGATCGGATTGGATATCGGTGGATGTCAACGGGCATGTCACCGCTGACATCCACCGCTCCATAGAAGTAAACGGAGTGTCCCATCAGGTCCGCCTGAAAAACAGACAGGTGGACCTGATCAGGGTGCCCGTGTGAAAGGGGCCATAAGTTAAAGACAATAAAACTTGTTTTTCATATTATATCTCTTTAAAGCATAATTTGCTTAACAAGTATATTGAGTAAGAAAACCAAGAAATATACAAAGGGGTTACATATAGAAAACCTGTGATTAGTAAAATCAGAATGAACTTACATGGTTAGGATATAGCAGATATTGCAAGATGCTAACACACATCATCCCCTTATTAAAATATGTCTCCACTTTAGCTTTAGATAATGGATATTCATAAATGAAGCATGTGCATCTCTGAAATATGTTAAAAGATGCTTCACCCTCTTTTGTGTGATGTGGGAGAGGAGTGCTCTGCTATGGAGGGACTATGACAATTCAACTTGGAGCAATCACATTTTGGACAAGAGATAAAATATGTCTACTTTGACTGTTCCTAAGCATATATACATAAGCATGTGAAGGATGAAAAACTGTCAACACGGATGCTGATTTACAAAGGAGTTAAATATATTCTGCCAGTGACTTGACTAAAAAGCTTTACTTTATATATTCAATCATGTGAAAAGCAAATTCCTGTTTACTGGATGAAAACGCAACTTTTTTAGTAAATCAGCTCCAATGCCCTTTGCATTACAACCCAATAGCTAGTGGGCAACAGGTCATAAAAGGAAATCAACCATCTGAATGGGATGTGCTGCAGTGATTATATAAAATGGAAAGAGAACATTCAAGCACCTTGTGGGACTTGTTTTTACTCAGCTGTGTTAGTTTCTCAATAGTTTCTTAATAAAAGATTTTCTCCAAAGCATTCTGGTGGCCATGTGGAAAGAGTTAAGATAGCAGCTCCCCATAAGGCCTCATTCACACCTTTGTAGCTCAAAGTTCCAAGATGCTCAACAAGCAAAATCCCATTAATTTCAATGGCCCCTGTTAACATCTGAGCATTTTTTAATCTGTAGGAAACTGCCTGATATGCAAAAATCACATGAGCTTGTTTGGGGCATATTGGAGTATTTTAAGCCACATAGACTTCAATGGAAAAGCCTGAAAGCACACAACATGAGCACTTTATGAGCATTTATCTTTTGTTGCACATTTTTTTGCCAAACAGATTCTCTCCACCCATAATCAGCAACACTCCCCCTTTAAACACACTTTTCCTGAACATGATGGAGAACAGAACACCTCACTTCTTTGAGCCAGGGAGCTTAATTTCCATGATTCATGGACAGGCATGGCTTTATGACCCAAAGGGCCCCTAATAAAAATAGGGAAAGAAGGGTCTGGGGAGACATCACATCCCCAGTATCTCCTAACTGGACCACCTACAGTTCCTCCCTGAGACAAGAAAAGGGTAAATTATCTCTTTATACACCAACCATGTTTAGCTAATGCTTTGCTTTCTGTGTTCACTGCTCACATGTCTGAAACATTGCAGCTGCATTTCTTTCAGAAATCACATGCAGACAGCCATGTGATTTCATTGACTACTGTACATACATCCTCATACTTTGGTAGTTGTAAACCTGCCTGTAACTTTGGTGTAACAGTGCAGCTGTAGATTTTGCAGACATGTGTCAGGAATGTTATATATTCTCCCACATTGTGCATGCCCATGCTTTGCTATGTAGTAGCAAGGCTAAAACATTTGTGAAACATTACTGTAGCATGCACTTGTATTTTCAGACATGTGAGCCCAGTAGGAAGCATTGCCATTCAGCATATAACAACATTGAAAAACTATTTTTTTAGCCAGGAGGTACTGCTAGCAGAAACAAAACTATCTCAAATTAAAGTAATAACACCAAAAAAGACATTTCTAGTTCAATAACATTTAACTGCCACCGCCAATAGTACAAAAGAAAAATATTTTTTTATAATTAAAGTACTTGCTGCCACTCAATTTGGCTTGATTATCATTATAAGCTCCCTTTTGATTGCTCCAACACAACTGGGGAAATTGCAGCATTCCCAAAAAAGATTGGCTATTACCATACCATGTATCACATGCCATATGGTAGAATAATTGTCTTGTATAATGTAGCTTGCTGTAGATTTCCCCACCAGTGCAGACAAAGCAAGGATTCACTAGTTGCTAGGTTAAAAAAAAAGAGAAGATTATTAATTATTAGAGTTGAGCGGACACCTGGATGTTTGGGTTCGGAGGGTTGGCCGAACTTCGCGAAAAAGTTTGAGTTCAGCCTCGAAACTTGACCCGAATTTGACCATGAAACCTGAACCCCATTGAAGTCAATGGTGACCCGAACTTTTGGGCACTAAAATGGCTCTAAAAATGTCCTGGAAAGGGCTAGAGGGCTGCAAAAGGAAGCAAAATGGGGGTAAGAGTAGGACAAGTGCCCTGCAAACAAATGTGGATAGGGAAATAACTTAAAATCACATAAACAAAAATGGAGGAGGAGGTGGATGTGGAGTAGGAGGTTGAGGAGGCTGTGGCGGTGTAGGTGGAAGTGTCGGCGGAGGAGGAGGGAGTAGCCAACACTGTTTTTTGTTTGTTTGTTTGTTTGTTTTTCAAATTGAGGTAGCCCCCAAAATATTGAGACATATTAAAAAAAAAAAAATCACTATCTGCAGACAAACCCAGAGATGTTCTAGCATGGGTTAACTTTTTCCATTAAAATGTACCATGGTTTATTTTTTATGTTTCTCCTGTTACAAATTCCAATAAAGACTTATGTTCTATAAAAAAAGAAAGAATAAGTTCACTTAAGGTACAGACAGGTCTTGTGGGATCCATGCCTGGTTGATTTTAATAAACGTTAGCTTGTCCACGTTGGCTGTGGACAGGCGGCTGCGCTTGTCTGTGATAACGCTCCCTGCTGTGCTAAACACATGTTCAGACAAAACACTGGCTGCAGGGCAGGCCAGCACCTCCAAGGCATAAAGGGCAAGCTCAGGCTATGTGCCCAATTTGGAGACCCAGAAGTTGAATGGGGCAGACCCATCAGTCAGTACGTGTAGGCGTGTGCACACATACTGTTCCACCATGTTGCTGAAATGCTGCCTCCTGCTAAGACGTTGCCTATCAGCTGGTGGTGCTGTTTGTTGTGGCATTCTGCTGACAAAGCTTTTCAACATTTCAGCCATGCTAACCCTGCCTTCTGAGGTGCTGGCAGTGCCACAGCTGCGTTGGTGACCTCTTCCTCTGCCTTCGCCTTGTGCTTCCACTGAGCCCCCAGTGTCATATAGGAATGCCCTCAGCAGCGCGTCTACCAGCATAAGAGACTGCTGCATGACTTGGGGCTCAGACTGCTTGGCTGATTTACAAGGGGCTGAGGTGAAAGACAGATGGCCATGGGGTTCAGGTGCCAACTCTGAGCTTTCAGCAAGGGACCGGGTGCGAGACAATGTGAAGAAACTGGAGGCATTGTCAGCCACCCAATCTACTATCGTCTGTACTTGTTCTGGCCTCACCATTCGTTGAGCGGCATTGGGCCTACCATATAATGTTGAAGGTTCTGTTGACTACTCGCACCTGAGGAAGGTGTTTCACTTGTGTGTGTAGCTGGCACAGATCGACCACATCCTCGCCTTGCAACAGGAGCTTCACCAACACCACCAACACCAGCAGCACCAGCAGCACCACGACCACGTCCCTTATTTGACGCTCTCCTCATTCTGGACGCAAATGTACTATTTAGCACAAATTTATATTATTTTTTAAACCAGCAATGTCGACGCACTTTTTAATTTTGTGCAAGAAAGGCACAGGAAGGTGCAAATGTACTATGTTGCACTATTTATTATTCTTTTTTTTTAAACCAGCAATATCGACACCTTTTAATTTTGTGCAAGAAATGCACAGCAAGGTGCAAATGTACTTTGTAGCACTATTTTTTTTTTTTTAAACCAGCAATGTCGACGCACTTTTTAATTTTGTGCAAGAAATGCACAGCAAGGTGCAAATGTACTATGTAGCACTATTTATTATTCTTTTTTTTTTAAACCAGCAATGTAGACGCACTTTTTATTTTTGTGCAAGAAATGCACCGCTGGCCGCAAATGTAGTATTTAGAATATTTTTTTTTTTTAAAACCAGCAATGTAGATGCACTTTTTATTTTTGTGCAAGAAATGCACCGCTGGCCGCAAATGTAGTATTTAGAATATATATTTTTTTTAAACCAGCAATGTAAACGCACCTTTTAATTTTGTGCAAGAAATGCCCCGCTGGCCGCAAATGTAATATTTTGCACAAAAAAAAAAAATGTTTTTAATTTGTCTAACTGCAATGTTAAAGCAGTATTTAAATATGCTAAAATGTTGCCAACTGAACTAACAGAACACGATTAAAGTAGTGTTACTGACACACAAGCAGTTGCAAGTGCACTGCACTTGCAAAAATGGCTGCAAACGCCCACCTAACAAATAGAAAATTTGCTTAGGTTTTATATGAGGCACTTTTCTTAGCAAACAAAATGTACTCTAGCAAACAAAAATCTCCTCTAGCACCCACCAACCAATAAATAGCTGGTTTTAACAGATTTTCTAAAGCTAATCTGTCCCTCACAGCAGCAGCATCCTCTCCCTACACTAGTATGAGATGATTTTCTAAAGCTAATCTGTCCCTCACAGCAGCAGCAGCATCCTCTCCCTACACTAGTATGAGATCATGTGACATACAGCACTACGTGACTTCAGCTTATATAGAGGCTGGGTCACATGATGCACTGGTGAATCACAGTCATGCCATTAGTAGGCATGGCTGTCATGGCTTCTAAGGGCAAACGAGTGAAACGCTTGTTGACTGGCTGCCCTGCAGATATTCAACAGGCGCGAAAAAATACCCGAACCCGGACTTTTTCTCGAATGTCCGGGTTCGGGTTCGGGACACGGACACCCTAAAGTCTGGTACGAACCTGAACTTTACAGTTCGGGTTGGCTCAACTCTATTAATTATTTTTATGATTTTTTTCAATCAAACAAATTAAACAAAAGTGGAAGTTTCAAACACATATGCACACTATTGGAGGCAATTGAGGTAATTTAAAAGCGGGCAGGCAGTAAGCGCTCTGCCAAAATATGTCCATGCAAAGGACCTGGATTGTTTACTCCCTGTCCTACAAATAAGTCATAATCTGAAAGTTTGAATAATGTTTTCAAGATGTTCTAAATTATCTTTCTATTTTTTATAACCCAAAGCCCCTGTGAACAGCCAGGACCTTCCACAGATGACAGCCAGGGCCTTCCACAGATGGCTACCAGCTCTTCATGGACTTTACCTGTCCCAGAAGAGTAAGATAGCACCCTCCTGCAGCACCTCTGGTAGAAGTTCCGCACAGGAGAGAGGTTTCACAGCCTGTCAGAGGCAAAAGGCAAAAGGCAGGCCTAGAGATATCAGGAACTGGTGGACCTAATGGCAGACCTCACCAGAAAAATTGATGAGGTGAGGTGCTTTTGTTCCTTTGAGGCCTTGAGAGATTTGTTAACCAAGTTTCAGAGCATTTCCAGATTGAGATGAGAACCGGGTTCATGAACTACATTGACTTATTTATTTCTTACCCTGCTTCATCCACATGCCCACCATTACCATCACCAACTTCCTCACCCCACTTATCCCCCAGCTACATCCATACATCCACCAGAACCACAACCAGCTGTTCTCCCACATTACCAATCACCTGTTCCACCTTAACAAAAACATTATTCTCCACAAAGTTCTCCACCGTGTTACCAAACTCTGTAGGATCTCCATAGCCATCCTAATTTCCCTTCCAGCCACCCTTCTCCTCCCATTGCCATGCTTTTCTCCTGACATTCTCTCTTTCCTGCCCCTGCAAGCACCTCTTCCTTTCCTGCTCCTCCCCGCTTTTGGGGGAAAAGGTATAGGGATGAGGCCCTTGTCTGTTCAACCTAGTGATAAGATACCTTGTAGAGGAGGAAGCTTAGCTACCCCTTATTGTAAGGAACCTTTCAAAGTTAAAAGGAATGTTGGCATGGTATGGTATGGTGGGGGCTGCATGCTGTTTGTCCTCTATATCCTGGCCACCCAGATTGCATGCTTGGATAAGAGTCTGGAGTGAATTTTTAGGGGGAACTGCATGCCATTTTTTCAGTGTTACTTTTAAAGGGTTAGGGCACACTATTCTGTATCCTCGTTGTCAAATTTAGGGCACCCCAAGCATGTTATTTAAAGGATTTGGGTATTTTAAATGCTGTTCTTTAAGGTATGTTGAAAGACTCTTACACCCTAAAGTGTGTTTTGCATTTTTTTTTATTGCTACATGTCCTCTATGAGAAAGCCTAACTATTAATGCCAATTTTTAGCAAAAGTTTGCACATCTTTAGCAAAAATTTTAGAAAAAACAACGAGGCCCAAAAATAGCAAGATTTAGCTCCCATAGACTTTCATAGGGTTCAGCATTGTATTTGAGGTTCAAGAGCTTCCTGCTGGGTTCACAGAACCTCCTGTGAACTGAAATGTGCCAGTTTCTCTCATCTCTATTAGACAACTTGGTGGCTTAGTAGTGAATACTTTTGCCGTAGAATACGGTTCATTTCCTATTAGGTACTTTAACTCCAGTCAGTCTGGGTTCTCCAGATTTCAGAAGCTATCACCATTAGGCAGCAATGTTCTGTCCAATTTCTCTTTTATTTGATGGCCTTTCTGAAAGCATCCTCCAATTATAATGGAAATGTGAGCCAATATCATTATTGCAGATGACTGCATACTCATTAGCCCCTTGCTATAAGGATTTCGGTCTGTAAAAAAATAAAAAAAAACTTCCACAAATAGCACAAGAAAAATCTTTTTTTTTTAATTATACACTTAAAAAACACTTCCTGTAATTTTAAATAATAGAAATGAGCTCAGGGTTCTGAACATAAGTTTAAGATATTCAATGTGGACAAGCATGACAGCCTCTGGCTGTCAATGGGACAGGGGTTGCTAAGGAAGCAACAGGCATTTACTCCCATTGCATCCTTCCTAACCAGTGACATCACTTGGCCCTTTCACTTACATGGCTAGGTAAGCAAAAGGATGATGAATGAAGCAGGTTACATCAGTACCATTATATGGCCACATGGCCAAAATTGGACAATGATGTCACCCCTATCTCTGCCCCTTCCTTTATATAGCTAATGATAGCTCCTCGAGCTATCATTTGGATTTGTTTAACACTGGGGTTAGTCATG
Organism: Glandirana rugosa; assembly: GCA_018402905.1. NCBI lineage: Eukaryota > Metazoa > Chordata > Amphibia > Anura > Ranidae > Glandirana > Glandirana rugosa. The sequence goes on along the minus strand of BLSH010150441.1, from coordinate 231,832 downwards.
TGTTTGGGTGTCTTTATTTCTAAGTGACATCTATTTTTACTATGTACCCCAAACTCATTCATGTGAGTTGTGGTACCACCATATTATTAAGGAGGGGCTTCAATAAGCCTCCCACTCGCAGATCCCCAAGGCCACAAAGTCAGGGTAGTGGGGAAGAGGCCTTTGTCTTCATAACATGGACACAAGGTGCTTTGCTAGTGGTGTACTTCTGGGAAGTAATCCACCCATGTTGCCAAGTTGAGGGCATGTGGTATGGTATGAGTCAGGAGGGGTGGCAAAGGGTAAATCCCCCCTTTCATGGCCAGGCAGGTCACATGCTTAGATTAAGGGTCTGGTATAAATTTTTAGGGGGACCTCATGCATTTTTATTTTTTTCTTTTGCATGAGGTAACCCAAACTCTATACCAGACACAAAGAGTCTGGTATGCATTTTTGGTGTGCTCCATGTAATTTATTTTTTTTATTTTTTTCTGTAGGATGTGTTAGTGACATTTCCAAAAAAAAAAAGAAAGACTTTTCAGAAAGTTTGATTCATTTTATTAGTACAAGTGAAAACAAAATTCTGGAAATCTGTGAAAATGGGTAGTGGTATATCGATAAGAGTCCCTTGTGTTTGCAATGTTATCTTATAATTAAAGAATATAGACGCTATATGACCCGTGTTATTTGATGTGTTCACAGCTCTGTAAACAGAAATCACCAGAGTCCAAAGGAATGCAATTTTCTCTGTGTTGTCATGAGGAAATGTTGCTTTGCTTTCTGTAAATTGTATCGGCTTAACGTCACACACCAAGTTCTGGTTATCTAAATTTAGCCATTAATAACTGAATGCCTGAGTTATTTAAAAGGTAATATAATTTCTATGTCAAGCAACAGACAGACCAGTGATGCTTGGCTTGGTAAATATTGCACATTTCTTCTCTGAATACCAATTTAATCGTACCTAATTGTTACCATTGACATGTATTTAAAATAGGATAGATCAACTGACTCCCCGCCTGCCAATGAAAGAAGAAAGATGACCTTTAGTTATTGATTGTTGTTTTTTTCAATTCATTATCTGTTACTTTAGACTATTTTAGAGTGTGTTTACTAGATAAGTATTATGAGTCTTAGAGACAAAATTACAGGCTAGCCAAAAAATGGGACTTTGAATATGCCTCAAAAGGACACATGTAACTCAAAAATTGTTATAAAAATACAACATTTATTGATAACATACAAATCTAAAAAGTCCACAAAATCATATATAGAGGGTAAATACAAGGTCATAGTGTGCAATACATAAAACCATTAGAGGGACAGAGGTGCCATAACTTGTAGGATGTTAGGTCCTGATGGTCTGTCACAGGAACTTTTATGATACGCTGTGCAGGGTCACCAGCTTCTTCAGAGATTTTGAACAAGGTTTGCAAGATATACCTCTAAATTCCCACTACATAAAAGGGTCAACTAGAGAGGCAGGGAACTGATCCAATCTGTCTCCCACATGTGCCAAATATACAATCACTGCAAACACAGTGGAGTTTAAAACTATCCTGGGTATGTGCCTACTGGCCCACGGGACACGTTCCGTCGGTGGGTGACACCCCCATGCAACAAAATAATGTGAGGGACCATGGAAGGTAATCACAGTGGACCAGAAAAGGAATTCACTGCAGAGACACTCCTCATGCCCCTCTGGCCACAGGGACATGGAGTGTCTCTCCTGGGTAGATGGTGAATTCTGCTCGCTTTAGGGGCCCTTGCTGTTTTGCGCCCAATTCATCACTGCTGTTTGGTGTGGGATGGTAACACCAACAAGTGTTATTAGATCTTTTCTGGTCCACTGGGATTACCTTCCATGGTCACTCACATCATTTTGTTGCATGGGGCATCCCCCACCGATGAAACGTGTCCCGTGGGCTAGTAGGCACATACCTCGGGTAGTTTCAGACTCCACAGTGTTTGCAGTGATTGCATATTTGGCACATGTGGGAGAAAGGTTGGATCAGTTCCCTGTTGGCCCTTTTATGTAGTGGGAATTTAGAGGTATATGTCACAAACCTTGTTCAAAATCTCTGAAGAAGAAGGTAACCCCACAAAACACGTCATAAAAGTCCCTGTGACGGACCATCAGGACCTAACATTCTACAAGTTATGGCACCTCTGTCCCTCTAATGGTTTTATGTATTGCACACTGTGACCTTGTATTTACCATCTATATATGATTTTGTGGACTTTTTAGCTTTGTATGTTATCAATAAATTTTGTATTTTTATGGGGGGCGTGGCCAGACATCGGTGTGAGCGGACGCATAGCAGCAGAGCTCCGCCAAGGATGGGAGAATCCACCATAATCCTGCCATCTAAGGAAAGGGTGAGCAGCCTAAATACCCTATCCACATCAGCCACATCACCTGCTTCATTTTGAGCCCAAAATCGGGTAGATAGTCTCACATCCTCCGCACGGCCGGAAATTTAGGCCGCGGCTTTGCGGCCTACCACAGCCGAAACAAACGGCGCCTCAAGCAACGATCCGCACCAGCTACAAACTGCAGCACTTTACACATAGGATCACTACCATCACTTCCTCAAAGCCCTGAAGATACCCAGTGAGGAATATTTGGCACCTGCCAGCCCTAAGCCTAGAAGATACAAACAGGGCCTTGCTTATTCTATGGAAGGCCGCGGTCTCATTGAGGCCTAAAGACACCTACATAGAGGCCATTTTACTGCACCCAGGGCATACAGCAACACAAGTAGCACATTACTGGTGCAATTAACGAACCTTGTTCGGGATTGAACAGCAACCTACATCAGTATTTGCCCAAAAAATTCTACCCTGCCCTAGGGGGCACATAAAGTGCATAACACTCTATATTCTTTAGAGGAACGGCATTACCAAGTGCCCAGCTATTACTCTCACAAATCTGCTGCATATTACATTCCTTCCTATACTTGGGAACATGTCCCACAGACGCAGAGAAGAACCGCAACTTCAAAAACTGTCCCAATTTTTCAACCCAACATGTAAAGACTCTCCTTTAAACAATAACCAGAATTCCCATATACATCCCACAGGTGGACCTCTAGCTTCAGCCACGTTTGTGTTTCCCCACACAGATCTGGCAGGGACCGAACACGCGGAGAATGCAGGGGAATCACCACCCGTGACCCCCGACACAAGAAGCCCGGCAAAATCTCGTCCAAGAAGAGCTTCCCTACCTGAGGAGCAAAATGGGTCAGAAATGGAGGTAAGCAAATCTCACTCTACCGCTGACAACAAGGTGGCAGACTCCATTGCATCATTCCCCACAGTAGGCCAGCCTATGTCGGATGTCACAATGAAAGACATGTTACTCTCTCTTAGATCATCCCTACAAGCAGACATGCAAGCATGTTTTAAGCAACAAGCTGCAGAAGTACAAGCACTAGGAGAAAGAGTCAGATACTTAGAGGACTCAGTCAGTGCGTGCACAGAATCATTTAACAACATGGTAGAAGCACATACAGCACACTCGGATGAAATCACTTGGCTAAAATCAAAAGTAGCAGACCTGGAAGACCGGTCTAGACGTAACAACGTAAAATTTAGGGTGATCCCGGAGTCGATCCAACACTCCCAACTCTTTCATTTTGTGCGTGACTTGTTCAAACCGGTCGCTCCAGATCTGCAACCAGCAGACCTCACCATAGACCGCATACATAGAATCTTCTTACCACAAGAGATACAGAGAGGCATCCTATTACAGATGCACTACTATCAGGCAAAAGAGACCATTATTTTGGCCTTCTGTAAAAAAAGACCTCCTACCTGACAAAGCAAGGGATATACAAGTCTTACCCGATTTCTCCGCCCATACGCTGCAGAGACGTAAAAACTTTCTGTCAATCACTAAAGCACTCAGGAACCACGATATAGGCTACCAATAGAAATACCCGGCTACACTCAAAATAGTGAGGGAAGGCTCCACATCTATAGTCAACAATATACAAGAAGGCCTAAGCCTACTTAAAGACTGGAATATTATCCCAGTAGAGCCTCCTAACCCTCCAAACTCTAAACCTCCTCACTCTCTCCACCACCAAAAAGGGGAGTGGACCAGGGTTGTAGGAAAGCAGAACTCCAAAAAACAACTCTAGCTGGGCTACATCAACGTTACCTAAAACTACAATACACAAGCCGTTCTCTCTGGAAAAGTAACTCCTCAAGTGGAAAACAGATATGTTCCTCCATCTTTCCCTCGCAAAGTCTGCAGTTCAGCTGCACGTTGTCCCCCGGGACCATTTTCTTATGTTTAAGATTTTACTTATGTTCATGGTCATTTACGGTCAGTAATTCTTCGGGTCTAACTTGCTCAATTTTAATGTCAAAGCATCAAACATTCTACATTCTCCTATGCAATCACCAAGGCACACACCAGTACCTTACACTTTCCTCCCAAGCCACGATAGGCTCTTAACAAGCACTATCGCTTCTACTGGAGCGCCGAACACCAGGAGTTTACACGTGTACACTCGACGAAAATACACAAGAAAGAAGGCTTCCATTATGATCAAATTTTACAGGAACTTAGATGTCCCTTAAGCTAATATCTGTAAATGCCCAGGGCTTAAACCACCCAGCTAAACGTTTTTCTGTATGGAAAGAGGCTACCAAATCCAAAGCGGACATTGTGATTGTGCAAGAAACACATTTTCAGACAGACAAAGCTCCTCTATTGCACCACAGAGACTTCCCCCATGTTTACTCTGCCAGATATAAGTCAAAAAAAAGGGGAGTCCTCATTAATATATTAATATTAAAAATACTGTTTC